>VZSF01003837.1:228804-240389 GCA_013398295.1 Chionis minor
GGGGTTGTTCCTTACCCGGTGGAGACCCAGCGACCCTCCAGGCGGGGCGGCAGCCGCGCCGCGATCCCGGCGCCGTCCTGCAGGTGGCGCAGCTGCTGCCGGCATCGCGGCTCCCAGCGCAGCGGTGGCTCCGCGGCCGCGCAGGCTGCGCGGGGGGACAGAGAGAGAGAGAGAGCGGGGGGNACGGCGGGGCGGGCGAGGGGCTGACACCCCCCTGCGGCGGTGCCCGCGCCGAGCTGCGGCCCCGGGCCGGGCTGGAGCGGCTGCGGGGCCCGGGGGGCTCGACAGGTCCCGCCGGGTTCCGCCAAGCGCGGATTTACGAGCGCTGCGCCCAGACGGAGAACGCGGCAAACGCCGCTGCCCGGAAAAACGCCTCCGGCTGCCGGGCCGGGCCGGGACGCGGAACGACCCCCGCGGGGCAGCCCAGCAGCTCCCGGCGAGGACACGGCTCTTCCATCCCACCGTTTTCCAACCTGGGCCTCGTTTGAGTCCAACCATTTTTTAGATGAAACCTTCAAATAACACGGAGTGCTCTTTGTTCGTGTTCCCTCTCTCAGGCTATTGTTGAAGCAGTAACTGGAACGGGGAATTACAGCATGGGAACATTAGACTCGCCTGTCGCCTGCCATAAGGACAGTAATTCCGTCACTTACCTCATTTCCCATAACAACGGATGTTATTGGCTTAGGGAATGTGTGAACACTCAGCTAAATCCTGAAGACCTTTGCACGCACGCATATATACCTACATATATTCCTATATATTATTCACTCTTTACTTAAGCAAACTTCTGTCGCGCTCCTCGTGAGTTCGCTTCGGTAAGAACCACGGGATTCGCCTCTTTGTAACAGCAAGAAATGGGTCCTCAGTGAAGTTCCTCCTGGCCGCCCCCTGCTCCCCGCTTTGCTGCCATGGTACGGGGGTCCCGGCTGGCAGAGCCTGTCCCGCCGTGTTCGGCCCAGCCCAGGGCTGCCGGCGGGGCGTGGATGAGCCCGGCGGGGCTCGCTTGCTCGAGCTGCCCTTTGCAACAGGCCCAGTATCGTGCTGGAAGTTTTCAAGCCGGCTCTCGCTCCCTGCATACCAACGGCTAGGACACGGGTGGCTTTCCAGCCTGCCCATCAGCTGGAAAGAAAGAACTAACCCGTACAAATTGCCTTCCCATGGAGCGAGGACGCTGAACGCCTGCACGCCTGTGCCTCGCTCAAGGAGACCAAGATACAGAGTCACATCTGCTCCCTGTGTGCCACCACGTACCCGCTCCTGTGCAACAACCGTCCCCTGATCCCTACAGGGAGATTTGCCGAAACCAGACCCCTCACTGGGAAGAGGAACCCAGATCACCTGCCTGCAGGTGAGCGAAGTGGCAGCTGAGGCGGTTCTGGGCCCCAGCCCAGCTTGGAGGGGGCAGTCGCCTTCCTAACGAGAAGTGGCTGCAGACGAAGCTGGTGCACGCGCATCTGCTGCAAACCATGGGCAAGACGGCGAGCTGCTGAGCAACGTCAGCAAAATTCCCTGGCTCACACGCTCAGGAAATAAGACAAATATAAACACTGGGTGAGATTCACAGCTGGGGTCTACCAGGGAGGTTCCCCCCGCTTCCCACAGCCAATCTGTTCTGAGACAGGAGCCTCTCGTCCCTGGCAGCAACGCGTCCTACACGCACACAGGGTTAAATCCCTCTCACAAACCCTCAGCATCCAAGTTTGCCACAAATACAAGCCCTAGACAAAGTCCAGTGGGAACTCGGTAACTGAACGTCTGCTGCACAAGTAAAGGCTCCTGAACATGTGGCAAAGCAGAGGAATTTCCACTCCAATAGTATTTTATTACTAATCTAGTAATATATAACTTAAGACCTGTATGTGATGGACAAACTTGGGAGTCACTTCAGTATGGCGCTGCCATTTGCAAAGGTTTTACAGGTCACAGTAACAGGGTCCTTGAAATGCATTTGTGCATTTAATGCAGATTTAAGCACGCAAACCCTGAAAGCACCACAAAGGGAATAAACACACGGCGAGTGAGGCAGGAGAGCCGTAACAGAAGCAGCCTACCTACCTAAAGGCCAGTGAAACTGGCCCTGGATTTTCTGTTACCTCACCATGCCCTGGAGTGCATAAACTAGCTGGAAAGAGGCATTATTAGTGTTAAGGGCTCTTTTTGGAGCAGACTCACAATTGTACTGGTTTTATCATCTTTAATGGCTGGACCTGGTGAGCAGGGACAGCCAGCTCCTTCACAACTGCTTGCACCAGCGCTTTGTAAAAAGCAGCGCCTACGAGTCCTCGTAGGAAAAGGGAAAAATGCTGGATGACAAAACCCACTGCTCTTAGTTAAGCCTTTAATTTGGCAGCTGCAGCGTCCATGCAGGCAGCCCCATGGGTGCCCAATTAGTGGAGCCCATTAGGAGTCAGGGCTCTGTGTCCTCATCCCGGTTCTGCCATGAACCCAGTCCATGCTCTGTGGCCTCGGGCAAATTTACTCCCGTGTGCTCCTTACGCCTCTGTCTTTTTTTGCTCACCTGCCAAATACACCAAGTTTCATCTGCCTGAGCTGTCCAGAGGCCTAATTACTGGCAGAGCTTTTGGAGAGCCTTCAGTACAAGGACAGTCTAACCTGAATTACACTTAAAACAAACACGAAGTCATTATCCTAGAGAATACGGTAAACTAAAAAATAACTGTATTTGTCTTAGGGGTAATGGACTATGAGGATCAAATTTGCTCTTGCTCATAACCACAGAAAGACCCCAGGGGTGTGGGTGCTGTCGTCAGCTATACCGAAATAACCGCCCGGGATACAGCCCCCATCTCAACTCGCTAACTGTGCTCTGTGCGTGTTTATTGCAGCAGAAGCTTCAATATTTGACTAAAGCCTTTTGGCAGAAACACTAAAAGTCTACACTGTTCGAGAGCACAGACACTTTGGCAACGCGATCACTACATTTTGACACATCCAATAGAAAAGGGAATTTTTATAATCAGGATCAAACTGGGGGGGAGGGGAGGAGAAAGAAAGAAAAAAAAAAAAAGCTCCCAGAATGTAAATATTTGACATGATGGGAATTCCTAGGGATTTTGTCTTACTTAACTGTACACAAGTCTCCAAGCTGAATGCATCCTCAAACCGAAAGCTATTGGCTTGTGTCCAAATTTTGTGGCTGCTTTTCTCTCTCAAATACTCCAGCCCAGCCCCACCAGATCCAAACATCCTTTCAAGCTGGAAAAGTTCAATTCCAGACCGAAAATCTGTAGTTAGGGCACATCTCTATTCCGAGAGCAGCACAAAGTGGCTGTCACTCATATGTCACTCTGTCACTCAGCCCCTGGTGAAGCCCATCAGAGCGGCTCCTCTCTCCATCTTAAGAGAGACAGAAATTAACTGCTTTATAGTTCTTGGGCAGGAGGAAGGAATTATTCACAATTCATCTTCAAGACAAAAATACTCATTGATAGGAAAATCTAAAAAAAATTCCCAACTGTGATCTCTTCCCCTCACTCGTTATCCCGCCTGTCTGTATCGATTAACCACAGGCGTTTCCAGAGAGCTCCTCAGAACAGCAGCTAGACAAAACAGTATCTTTTTCCAGCTTTCCAGTGCGTGCTGCATCCAAAGCATTGGCCCAAAGTCTCTGAGCAATGGGGCTGCACAAGCACTCAGGCAATCGGGAATGCCAGCAACCGGCAACGGCGGCTGATCGCTGGAATCAGCAGAAACTGGATCAAGCCTTGAGACACCAGCAGCAGCAAATACTGACCAACTATTCCTCTCACTTATTTCTGCAAGTGACTTTCAGAAAAATCACACCCACAGCACCAAGTGATAGAAAGGCAGAACTGGAAATTTTTGGTAAGATTAAGATCCGTAAGCAACGGCCAAGCCTGAGAATGAGCGCCAGCCCGTGGGGCTGTGCTACGTAAGTGCTGCAGCTTCAGACCCACAGCTCCCTTTTAAAGGAAAAAAGCACCAACCGGGACAGAAATGCTGTAATATGCCTTGTTGGACACAAATCTTGTTTGTGTTCCTCCAGGCAGATTGACTTTGGAAAAAAGCAAAGTTGAGTCACACATCTGTTTCTTTACAAATGGAGGAGAAAATGCATACATTACAGTTTGCACCAAATTAGTTACTGTAGATCAACTCTTCTCCAGAGCTAGATTGCTTAATCTGTCATGTTATTGCCTCCTGTGGCCAGAATTTATTATTTCCATTTATAATTCTAATGTTTCAGTTAGTCACCCATTCACAGGGATACGATCAGTGCCCGAAGTCATGGAGCATTACACAGTTCTTCAGTTAGAGATGACATAAAACCTTTGATATTTTCTGAGGAATGTTCAGACTGGAATGAAATGGATGATAAGAAATATATCAATACATTCTGCATAAGTGAATTATACTTATCCACACAGACTTCATTAACAGAGCAAAATAGCGTTTCTTTAGCATTTTTCTCTCCTGAGAGCACACAGAATGGATTTGGGGTTAGCCACTAAAGGAATAAGCATTCTTTTAAAAGCAAAGAAAATGCTTGTATTTAGCAAATCAATTTTTCTCGCATTTGTGTGGAGATTAAGTTAGTGGTACTTTTAATTCACTCGGAATAAGGCATTCCCAAGAGAACAAATCTGTGGGAAGAGACACATTTTACACTGTAATATTACAAAGTTATAAAATTTAGATGTAACCCACTGGGGGTGGAAAACTGCATCACAGCAGAACTTTCCATTTTGCGTATCAGCAAACTGAACCCAGTTCAGGACAGGACTTAAGCACATGCTTAGGTCTAATTGGTTTCAGTGAAACTTAAGCATGTGCTTGAAATTAAGCCAGTGCATGAGCATTTTTCCTGATTAGTAATGCCTCCCTGAACTGAAGCCAGAATGTGGTCGAGTGGTTGAGGGAGGATGCCAGCGCTTTCACTGGAGCACTGTCTGGCTTCTGGAGAAGTAGTTCTATTATTCATCCCTTCTCTTATGTGCCTGTAAAGCGGGTATAATGACATCTAGCTGTTTCACCAGTCCAATGCTCAGTTAATGCTATTTGTAAAATGTTTTGAATTCACTAGATGTTCCTCAGTCGTTGAGGATGGCACGCGTGGATGTATCACGGCATCCCCCTGCGTTCCCTGCGCGTGCATCGGCACAGTCGTCTACAAAATGATGCAGATCCTGAGAGGGAACTGAGCTAACTCCAAACTCCCAAACCGCTCCGGACTTCAGAGACATTTTCAAAACATGGCTTCACCACACACCTCCAACGCACTGGCATGCGGGCTCAGACACCGCATTCTGCGGCTTTAGCCCAGCTGTACTCAGGCTGCGACCATCGCCTAAGCCGTCTCATGTCCACAGTTAAAATAGTGAAGCACTTGTGGCGAGCTGACTGTAGGTTTTTAAGGCACTTGGAATCACGGAATCATTTACTTCTCCTGTAAGTGTCATAGATGACAAGACAGATGGGATTTGTGGTAGGGAAGCGGAGAAAGGAGAAGGTTTTCTCTGCTGCACCTCAAAGATCTTCTTCAGTATAAACTACATTTAAATAAAATGGCTTCTTAAAATTGCTCTCTCTGGCCGTTTGCCCTGAAGCAGAAAACCAGGCCTAGCACTGTATGTAAATGGTATTGCAGGGCTTGATCCCGCTTTGACTGGAGTCCCCCACCGGGAAAGATCCCATGACGGCACCAACACAGCATCGGCACCTTATTCAGAAAATGCCCGTCCCTATATGATGCTCCATCTGGAGAATGAAGGGACACAGCGGAGAAATGGGATACGGCATACTCTCAGATGGAGTGAACTGAGCGAGACGTGTAGGAGCTGGCATAGAGGACTTTGGCAGTGTGAGGAAAAAGAAGAGCGCAAGAGGCGGCTGTGAGTACATCTTCCCAAGAGATCTCCTACAGCTTAAGCAAAACACCGCTTCACTTCGTGTTCCGTCCATCCACCTCCCAGAAGACACCGTGCAGACTCAGAAAGAGGAGTCGCACGATTCTTCCACAGATAAACTGGCCAATGTCAACAGATTTACCAGGGAACAGCTGAGCAATCCCACGCAGCCCGACGGCCCCCTGGCCCCAGTGCTGTGGTCGGCGCGGCAGCGACCGGCCCTTCGCTCCGAGCCCCGGGCTGCTGCCAACCCCGCGCCAGGAGCCCGGCCGGGCACGGGAGAGCGGACACGGGTGACGGGAGGGGGGGGCCTGCCGGGAGCCGAAATCAGAGCAATCACAGGGCTCCTCTGCATGAACCCACGGCCGCCACACACACCTCCAGGACAGGGGTGGTTAATCAGGAGAGGTGAGAACTAATGGGATAATTGCTAAGCGCCTTCTGGTTTTGGCATCAGCAAGCACTGAAAAAACCAAATGGGTTCAGGCTACACTAACGTATCATGACTTGTGTTACACTCTGATCAGTATTGCTGCAGAAGTTTGGCACAGAGAAACAGACAACCAAAAAGCAAAAGAAACTGACGGAAAGGGCAATGCTAAAGCTTTTTTCCTTGAACACTGGTGAAAGTTTAGATTTTAATTTGGTGAGATAGGTGAGACCACAGTGAGGTGATCTCTCACCCCCTGGGTACCTAGACAGTGAGAACAATGGGGGAAGGCATTTATTTTCAAAAACTAAAGCAAACCAACTTAGACCAAGGCTGAACAATACCCCGGGGGTACAACCGTGACTCAGATAAATTCTAACTGGAATTCATATTCTTACCAAATGGGAAATATTACCTCCGTCTTCCTCAATTTAGATGAGATGGAAACTCATTAGAAAATACAGCGCATGGTTTTGAAATTAATGGCACACCGTCATTTCGAATGTATAGAGCACCCATGCAGTTTTGGCAATTCCCTTGAACCCCCACGCAGACACTTTATTAGTGGCTATCGTGGCCATTTTTAATAGTGATGGCTAAGCATATTTTTTTCCCAGAGTGCTTTGAAGAGCAGAACCAATAATCAGGCCATGGCTTGGCTATAAAATGCCAACCTCAGTTCGAACGTCTAAATCACTCGCATGGCCCATGAGCGCAGAGAGGACCACCCACCACACCATATTAACATAAATATAGCGTTTACCCAAAGCAAAATGAGCAACTGGAACTGGCGGGAGTAGAGAGTAAAACAATAAAAAACGATTAGGGGGTGGGAGAGATTGAGTTACCAAGCAAGACTGAAAGAGCACGTAGCCTGGCTGAGGGACGTCTGGGCGAGATAGACATGATAACAGCCTATAAATATTCACAAAGCATAAACACCAAGGAAGGGAAGGAATTCCTTGCAGTGAATAAAGAGGTTCTGTTGGGAGTGAACGAAGAGAGGAAAAAATGTGGCTTGTATATCAGGGTGAACTTCTCGAGGCACAATCTAGTAGGCAGCGTAAGTCCACTTGCTTGGCAGGATTTGAAGGGATCGAACAAAGCATTAGTACAGCAGGGAATAACCCGCTCTTGGCAGGGAGTAGGGTGTTTCTGAGTGGCCTTTCAGTCTCCCGCTGCTGTGGAGCCATCCCAGTCCCCTGCTCCCACGGGAGACAGCTGCTTTCCTGCGTCAGCATGTTGTTGGCTCATTGAAATCACTGCCCAGCCTCCACGGCACGAGAAATAGGGGCTGGATGCCTGGCGGCATTTAGGTGCACAACTGCAGTAGGTACCAAACTGCTGGACACAGCTGGGGGTCCCAGTAGGTCCCTGCAATGTCAAGTACTCACCACTGAAAATCCAAGTCCAGGAAATTAGATTATAAACCCACTAAAGCAAGAACGATCCTTTTGTTCTCTACTTATTTAGCACCTAACACAACAGGATTCTTGGCACTGCTGCAAGGATACTGTTTATAGTAATAAAAATAGGATCTAATAGGATCTAATAGTCTGAGGCTGCTTGGCTCCCACAAAGCCAAGGATGAGGAGGGTGCTCAAAAGCAGCCATAGTGGAAGGTAGCCTCAGAAAAAGGCTCTGCAGAAAGGTAGTAAACTGATACACAGCCCACACTGGAAATACGCACACATGTTTAACTTAGAATCACAAGTGACCACAGAAAAAGGTTACTTGTTCAGCTCAAGCACAGAATTAAAGTTACTTCTAACATGTGTTTTGGGGTCTGGGTGTGGTTTCTAGATAGCCTGAAATTTCAGTCTACTGTTTTGCCTGTCAACATTAGCCAAGTTTTGATGTGTTCCAGTTCTCTTAAGCACTGCCGACAGATGCTAAAATCAAAGTTGACATTCAGCCTACGCGGTGCATAATCTAATAACGGGACTCGCGCTACTCAAAACTAACAAAACTTTAAGAGCTGTTTTTCAGCAAAACTTTGCTGTCATTTATATTTTCATCCATCTTTTCCAGGGAGTCTAGCTTGGAAAAATGATTTTTGCCTCTGAAAAGCTTTAAAAAGAAAGTGTCATTGTATTTTTGTGTCAACATGGGCGAAGAGACACTTAAAGGCCATAACCCACCCGTGTCCAGCACTTGTGGATTTAGTAAGAGCGTGAACAAGGTGAATCCGATTGTCTCGGTGGGGAGCTTGGTGTACACAGTGATCGCAGAGCACAGGGTGAAACCCCGCTTCCAAGGATCTCTGTCTTCGACTGGGACAAGGCCAAAATGTCACGTTTGTCAGTGTTTCTTATTAACCCAGTAGAAACCATAGGGGACTTTTTCAGCGATCGACCAAAGGGATGCACTCAATTTTAAAGCATCGTTTTAAATACTAAACTCAAGCAAATCCCTTCAAACACCCGGGGTGCGACTCCTCCCATTGATTTACGGGCCATCACACCGGCTGTAAGCTGAGAGCTGTTGTTGCGCTGCTCCAGCCCTCTCTCCCAGTGCCACGGGATTGCAGCATTCTCAGTTTCAGCAGAATTCAAACTGTGATGATTCAATAAGCTATTCACTGAGAATGAGAAAACATCAGTATGAAAGACATGATTATCACACCATCACCCTGCTAAAACTCAAAAATAATGATGGATTTCAACCCTTTCATCACTTAACACTCTGGAGATTTGGCATTTCAAATAGGCACCAGAGTTTCTTTCCTAATACACAGAAAGAGAACTTTCCTAATTTTGCATTTTAGAGCATGAGACCTTTCAAATCCTTGAAGGAAATAAACCCACAGAATGCAGGTTACTAACCCCTCAGCTCTTACACAATTTAAACTAGGTAGGGAAGAAGCTGCTCTATGAATCATATTTTCAGTTTCTGGCAGCACTCTTAGCCTACAAAAGAAGGGTCACACATTAAAATTCTCACATTCTCACTGTCACTTTCTTGGTATTGCTGTATCTGAGACGCACTATCTTAAAATCATGAAGTTAGGAATTCTCTGGTTTCATAGATTTCTCTTCCTCGACAGATAAATAAGAAAACCAAAGGAATTGCGTAACAACATTGTATAGGTACTTCCTAATTTTGAGGTTGATTTTAGCAGTGATTGCATCTTATGCGTGAAAGCGTTGTCTTTATAGATGACATACGCTGTGTTGTGGGGAAACACAGGATCCCACTGAAAGCAAATTCTCTTTCCAAACTTTGTTCTGCCAGATGCAGCCTCCCCCAGCACTGGATTCCAGCTTTGGTTTTCTTCATAGCAATTTCTGGCTTTTGAAAATCTCCTTACTCAACAATTTGTGCTTGTGGGGAAAATATAGAAACCACACGATATTTTTTCACTTGTGCTTTTTTTTACATCTCAGCCCTGTTTTTATCTATATCCCTGTACTTTGAAACATGGTTAACCTATAATTATGGAAAGAACAAATAGAGTCATATCACACGATCCAGTATAATATATTAGTTTTCGATTTTTTGGCCAGCTTGAGAAATGAAGAATAAAACCCACCAACTTGGTAAAAATAAATTAGCTAAGTAAACACTGTCCAAACACATAGTTCAACCAATGGCAATGATGTTAATTTAACCGTAAGCACATATACATGCACGTGTAAATACACACACACATCTCTGTATTGAATGTACTGCTATCATTTGTGGGATTCTCTTCCTAATCTCACAACTGAATGCAACTGCTGATCTTACCTTACCCCAACACTGTAATTTTCAAACTTAAAAATAAACATTGAAAGCAAGAATAGATCTTTTATGTTAAAGCCACGTAGGAGAAGCTGCACATGAAAAGTATCAGCGTGGTGTTATTGGAATGTAAAGACTTTAATGAAAGCTTAGGTAAAACTCAGCAAGTCTGTGGGGACATTTCCAGGAATGAGCGATCCTTTGCTGGAGAAGACTCCAAAATCAGATTCAGTTACCTAACTAAAGTGCTTTTTCAACCAATTACGCACTGGTGTCATGCTCAGGGTGATGCTTGGTTCTACGCACAATACGGCATGTCGGTCTTGCTCCCAGTGAAGTCACTGGCAAACCTGGCTTTGACGTGAGCGAGTTCTGGATCTGACTTAGCTATTTAAATATAGGTTTTAAGGTCCAGCTTCTCTTCATACTGAAGTCAATGGAAACTCTCTCACCGACATCAGATGGAAGAAGCACGGGGTTTAAATCAGACTGGACTAAAATAAACTGTATGAAGATTTAAGAAAGGAGTATTCTGATTAGACTTAAGTGAGTAAGCTTGCATAATGCAGTGTAACAGTGCTCTGAGCAGAGCAACTCCAGCTAATAAAATAGAGAAGAAAAATACCTATTTCTTAGCCTGTTAAGCCTTATCTTTGGGGAAGAACATATGACAAAGACCCCACCTAAGGAGAACAGAGAAGTAACCCTCCAGAAGTACCTTGCTCAGAGGTTTCTGTCTGGAGACACCTCGTGCTAACGCTGCCCGATGACTGTCACCACCCGCTTCATCGCTGAGCCCTGAGCTGGAGGCAAGTCCGGTGACACCCTGCTGCCCGTCCCCCGCCAGGAACGTGGCAGAAGGGGCACCAGCGGCACAAAGCCCCGCGCCGCACTGCCAGCGCCCGGCCCGCGCGGGGCACTTTCCCTTCCCCGGCCCCTTCTCTCCAGGGCGGCGTGTCCCAACCGGGGGTCTCCCCTGCACTCCCAAGGGCGGAGGAGCCTCCCCCAGGCCCTGCTCCCTGCCACAGACAGGAATCATTCTGCCCTTTCTTGCAGCACCGCCGCCTTTGTTCTCTCGTCTGGTCTTTCAAGCCCCAACCTTTTCTTCTGAAACTCCTCCAAGAACGGCGGGGTCCTGCCAGGGGGCCACCTCCTGGGGGTCCGTCCCCCACACTGGGGCCCAGTGGCGCAGGAGCCGTCCCGCAAAGTTGTCCCTTGCTGGGGCAGGTGCTGGATCCTCCCAGGGATAGTTCCCGACTCCCGGAGGAACCCCCCTGAGGATCACCACTGAGGATCACCCCTGAGGGTCACCCCTGAGGGTCACCCCTGGGGAGCACCGCTGAGGGTCACCCCTGAGGATCACCCCTGGGGAGCACCGCTGAGGGTCACCCCTGAGTGTCTACCTCCGAGCCCTCCCTGCACCTCAACTCGGCTCGGCGCTCACCGAGCCCTGCGCCCCGGGCAGGAGCACGCCGCGACGGGGAAAAGCCCCCGGGGGCGGCGGAGGGGGGCGGGAGAGCGACCCCCGATTCCGGGAGCCG
>VZSF01003838.1:9373-358405 GCA_013398295.1 Chionis minor
TTTTTTTTTTTTAATTTTTATTTATTTATTTTGGGTCCTTTTACCTCCCGATAAAATAAATGCTGTTATTTGTTATACCTTTCAAGCTCTTTAGGCTGCTGTCCATGTTATTAATTTTTCTGAGAAGTTAATTCCTAGACGTCTGTGTTAAAGCTTGGTGAAATAATTGACTGTTTTCCCTCTTTGGGGATTTAGAAAACTACCTTGATCTCATGAATTTACAGGTAATGCTAATGAATAATTACTTAATGTGTGGTTTGGTTTGTAGGTGTTACTGCCAACAAAAAGTTGTTATGCAAAGCCTAAGAAGGTAATTTGATAAGAAGACTTTATCGGATGAGGGGGTTTTAATCCTTTTTGCTCAATCGAATATAAAAATAAAGGGGGAGACTACAATTTAAGAGGAATTTGGAGAGGGGGAGCGTTTACTTAAGTATGCCTTTTCTTACATTTTTATTATATTCAGAATTACAGAAAACTGTGCAGTGTTCTTCTGTTGTTCTATGTACCTGTTCTTAAAATGAATGAAGTGAGCAGAGGTGATTCTTGGTTTTCCCTGCTTTCCAGACTGGGTTTGGGGAAGTTGTTTTTGCAGTCAGCAACTGTTTTAAGTATCATTTAGGAGTGATTAGTCTCTTTGTTTATTGGTAATGCTCTTGTCATGCACATTCTCTACTGAAGTGATAACTGCTTGTCTCTCTTGCTGTACCTAGAAACGAGGTGCAAATCAGAACCAGCAGAAAAAGAGATCCAAGGTAAGGGTCCATCTCTGTTTGGAACTTCATTCCATGGCAGGATAAAGAATTTAAATCAAATGTCTGTCTGCAATTGAAATGATGTCCTTTCATCACTTGTGTGGTGGTTAGTTTGTTTTTTGGTTTTTTTTTTTTTGTGGTAGGTTGTGGGTTATTTTTTTCCTCCCCTTCACCCCATAATCTTTTTGCACAAAGGCAGAGGACTTTAGATAAAATGTGTCAGGCTCCCCATCATACTTTTACGCTGCTGGGCTCGTGGTGTGCTTGTGTTAGACAGCATGTGTGCTTGTTTGTGTCGCTGGGGAAGGAAAAAGCTCGTTCCTTTTGCTTTAGTGATTAATGTTTTTGTTTGAATTTCATTTTAATGGACTAATCTTGACACAAAGAAGCAGACACTGACTAGCTCCCTAAGAGGGAGAGGGTGAGGAAAGAGCTTCTAGGAACAAACAAACAAAAAAAAAAAACCCCAAACCTTTTTTTAATTTTCCAAGTGCAGATCCATAAAACTTGCACATTTTACTGTCCATGTTTCTTGGATATAATACTGTTAGAAGAGGTGTGGGGGGGAGACCCCTCAAAACAAACAAACAAGAAACCTCAAACCAAATGACAGAAGAAACCTTTGAGTTTATGTTAAATTATGTTTAGTGTTGGATTATCTGTTCTTTGCTGTTGTCATTTTTGGTGGAAGTGTAACAGAACTGTAACAGAAATGATTACAAGCAAAAAGAAACCTGCCACCTCCCCTGTGTGGCAAACGGTTCATTGCTTAGAATCCTCTCTATCCGCATGGAGGGCAGCTACAATTTTGCTGGCTGGGTGGGGAGTAGTTAATGGGATATTTAGGGACAGCTGATGGGCGCAGCTTATGTGACTTGGGGCCAGTAGTAGTGTTCTCTGTTTTGTTTTCTCTCTCTTATTTAGTCAGGAGCTAAGGGAAAACTCGTCCGGAGCCTTGCTGTGTGTGAAGAGTCATCCCCTCGCCCAGGAGCAGAAAATATTCATGATAATCAGGTACACTTGCAATCATTGCTGTTAGCTGCATGGTTGACCTCCATGTTCAGTTGCATGATTATGTTACTTAATTGGGCATTTAACAATATCTTTCTTGGGGGAAAAATTACATCCGACAATGAACACGTTTTTATGAAGTTATCTGGTTTAGCGTGAACTATATTTTGAAATACTAGTCTTATACTATATCACAGGGTGTTGTTTGCTTTTTTTTCCAGACCCCCTGAAAATTTCAGCAAATGGAAAAGAATTCAAAAGAATTCAGATTTTAAAATTAAAAAAAAATAGTAACAATCAAAAAGAATATTAATATATGTTCCTTTCTCTAAGGTGCTCTCTTTTGAGGCTGCACCAGATAGGGTTATGAATATGCTCTGGTTTCTGGTTCCTCTGAGACTCCAGTTCATATCAGTGTTCCCCTTCACTTAAAATTCACAGGTCTTTCGCTCTCTAAAATACCTTAGTAGAGCCAAGAATGCCTCCTACTGAGGGGCATTCATTTTCTAAAGTCTTGGTGTTGATTTTCCGGTATCGAAAAGCGTGTATTGGAGTTTATCTGTACTGGTAGTGTTGTATTTCCAGCACCTGGTAGAGTTCTGTCCCCTGCACTCCTCACCTCGGACATTAACACTGGTGGCAGTCTTTGTAGGCTAACTTCAAAAAATACCCCAAAAAGCAAAAGTAAAAACCTCAAGTGCTCTTCTTTGCTTGCCTGGTAAGAGCAAGGCTTATATAAAAAACAAAACCAAAATATTATGAGCACTGCCTATAATTTATGAGATGTTTATGTGCAAATGAGATCAGCCATCGAGAGCGCTTGAGCCAAGTGACTTCTTGTGAGCTTAGCACAAAAACAAAAAATCACATTTAAGTGTACTTTCTCACCATTTCCTCTATTGACTTGAAATGAAACAAATCCAGCTCTCCTCTTAGCTCATAAGTACGGAGAGTTTTTTCTATTTTTTTTATGTTTTTTTGAAAGACCAAAAACCAGGTTGTTTAGCAGGGGGACGTCTACATGTTCTACTGCTCTACAATGACGTGTATGCAGTAGACGGGCAGGTTATTTTATCAGTTGTTCTGTTGTAGGTATACGCTTTCTGCTTAACTTGCGTTACTCAAGATGCGTGGCTTTTGTTCTGCTTTCATTTGTATTTTCTATTGTTTAATGGAGAATGAAAAGGAGAATAATATAAAGAGATTGTATTAAGCATCGCATAGTAGTTTATAATGTACTGCACAGGACCTGTATTAAATATCGGAGAGACTGGCAGGTTTTGAGGTCAAATCCCTGGCCAGATTGCACCCCGATGCCACGCAGAGGAGGGGTTCCTGTTACACACAGCCTCTGGTCTTACCAGACTTTGCCCAGCTGTAGTGAAGATTTCTTTGACCATATCGAAGCATTTATGGGAGATAAAATCACTCCCTGGACCCCAGCATTCATTTCCTAAAGAAACAATTGGCTTGGTGTAATTAGGTAGGAATGGCACTTTTGCTGTTGCAGACCTTTTAGTGATGAATGCAGCTCAACTTTGCCATGGAAGGCTGGACCTGCAGGCTCCTCCTTGGACTGGCTGAAGGATAACAGGAAGTTTTGTGCCAACCGAATTGCTTTGCTTTCACTTGAGAGGAGAAAAAGCTTATTTTCGGTTTGGATTTTTTTTTTTTAATTATTATTTTATCTTAATGGTTTACAAAGCACAGGGAATTAATTACCAGAGAATGTACGGTACATTGCCAGAACTACTGAGTATGGATTGTACTGCAGACTTGATGTTTGTATTTATATTTGAATACTTGCCTTCATTTTCCTGTATAGGGAAAAAAACTTGTTTACCTGTATTACTTGATCTTGAACGCTTACCTGATGGTTCACTATGTCCTTACTTAAAAGGAATGTTGCCTTTAATGTTATACTATTGACCAAGAAGTGTATTATTGCAATTTGAACATTTATTTTGTTGTTCACTATACTTACCTTGTATCAATGTATTTATTAACATTGTATTTTATTATTGAGAAAATTCAATAAAAATCTAAGAAAATATACAGTAGCTTGCTTTTCACGACTCTACAGCCCTTTTGTGTGTTTCTTCTAGTGCAAATATATAAGTATTATGTTACATGTAAGGCGGTATCTACTGTATGTTCATATGTGTGCTTATGTGTAAAGTCTGTTGTTTTTCTTT
Source organism: Chionis minor (assembly GCA_013398295.1). Taxonomy (NCBI): domain Eukaryota; kingdom Metazoa; phylum Chordata; class Aves; order Charadriiformes; family Chionidae; genus Chionis; species Chionis minor. The sequence continues at coordinate 13,335 of VZSF01003838.1, forward strand.
TCATAAGTGCATTTTAACAACCACTGTGAAGGTCAGGATTAATGTCCTGAGAACAGCATGGCCAGTTACATTTTTCTCCTGTTCTGAAAAGCCAGCGGCACAGTCATTCTGCTCCGGGTAGTGCAGAGAACCAGAGTTATCCTTTGGGGTCTTTTGGCAGTGGTTGATCCAAATTTTGTTGTTTGATTCAGAAATCGAACTGCCATTTGAAATGAAAGAAAGCAGGCACAACATTAGTCCTCTAAGTGCAACTGAGCAGGTTAGCAAACATTTTTCTATGTATTCTTACCTCAAATGACCAGGAGTTCCCACTCTTTCCCTCTGTATGCTCAGTTTTTCACTAATACTGTCTCCCAAAACTAACAGAAGTAGGGATTAAGGACCGTAGTTCAGGTTACATTTTGGCTCTAGGGTTTTGTTTCTCTTTCACAGTGCTTTTCATCTCAAGTCTTTCGTGCCACATTCAAACTTCACAAAAAGTTGCTAATGATTAAGCTGAGAAATTACCGAATTTCTGTCTCACTGTGGCATGTTTATGCTGATACCTTGTTCTGTTAGGATCTTGTCTTACATGTGTTGTGATGGCTGATTTGTAGTTCTTCAAAAATTCGGAAACCTAAGATTTGTAATAATTATTAGAGGCGTCTTTTGAATTCATAATGGTCTGGTTGCTTGAAAAAAAAAACCACCCCTGACTTCAAAGTTGATATTTTGATATGCTAGTATCCTTTGAAAAATTGTGAAGGAAGGGAATTTACTAGCATTCAAGAAACTCTGATTTTCTCCAGCATTGGTGAATTTTCAAAAAAATTATCAGGCACGCAGGAGACTCTTCCATTATAGAAAACTTCATTAACAGGGAGTTTTGTGACGGCTTAGTTCAAATGTGCATTTTTACACTACTTAAGTGTATAGTATTATTTTGGCCATTTTGTCTTCAAAAGAATACGAACACAGAAGTGTGCTTCCTTCAGTTTTGCCCAAACAGATTGGTAATTCTTGAAATATATAAATTATGCCATGGTACCTTCAAAAGAAAACAATTTGTGTTTCGTTAAAACAAAGGCAGTATAAAGTAATGTAAGTGGGAAATAACAAGTTTGTTAAAGCAAATTGGAAAATGTAAACCAGCTTGAATTCTCAGTTTTAATTAAGTTTTTAAAGTTGAAGCGTGCTTTCAAAGGGACTCACAGCCTCTGAAATGCTCAGTTTTTGAGGATAAAACTTGTGATGCCTTGGAGAAGTTCACATACCACAACGTGTTTGAAAATCACAGTGCACATTTCACCCCTTTTGCTGAAGGCATATTTGCATATGTCTGTAAATATACAGTACCTTTTAAGGTAGTAAGCCCTCTTGTATGCAACTGAGTTCATAATTCACCGGCACTCTTCTAATAATCAGAACCTGAAAGCTCAGTCTAGCTGATACTGCACTTACATGTGCGAAACAGTTCATGTGAACCTCCAGGATTTTTTAGTGAGGGGAAAAAAGTCTTTATTTTTCAGACATCTATCCATCAGTCATCATTTAACATATGTAGTGTGGATTAAATTATAGAATTACTTAAGAAAGCCCATATAAAATGTATTTCACTGTTCTAAATAAGTCTTAAGTGAGAAGTACTTCAGTGTAGACTAATATGGTGCCTTTAATATAGGTAGACCAAAAGTTTACAGTATTAAAATTTTAGGGAAGAAATACATTTACCACTAGAATTTGGCCTCTAGTATACTATTATTCTCTTGTTAAAAAAAAAAAAATCAAATAGGAAAGAAATGTACCTGGCTTCAGCTTTTCTAGCTACACATAGTTTAATGCAAATCTCTGCAGGTTGGAAGCCATGGGAAGCTTGCTGAATCTGGCCCTAAATTAATCTTTCTTTTTTTCCAACAGGACTCAATCCAGCTGCAGCTTTCAAGTTTTCCTAGCTTGCAAGAAGAAGATAAATCTAGTAAAGATGACTTCGAGAAAGAAAAAGAGAAGGATAAAAATAAAGAAAAAGATAAAAACGGTGAAAAAACCAAGATCAGAATGTTATCAAAAGGTGAACTTAAAAATATTTAAATTGCTATAATTACTGTTATAAAACAGATTGTATGTTTTTATAGGCATGCATTTCTTTATTTGTGTATAAATACACAATATTTATTATAGAATATAGTGATATAGTCTACAGAATATAGAAGTGTTTTCATTGAGAAAATTCAGAAACTGAAATGTCTATGGATGAGAGTGTTTTTCATACAAACTCAGGCTTTGAAAGTGAATAATCCTTCCAAACTGAGGTTTGGTATTGGAGATTATTAACTTTTTTTAATGTAAGATAATTTTTCTGAATACATAACTGTGTTGGTATGAACACATATATATGTAAACGTATGTGTGGTTATATAATAAGATAAGTGTAAGACTCTAAGGCACTTTTTCCCCCCGTTAATGATAATATATTGGCATGTCATTCGTGCAGTGTAGGCAGTAGACAGTAATCGTCTTCGCTATTGCTTCTGTCTCATGGAGAATTTCTCTTAAATGCTGTAAGAAAATCCATTCATGACCTTTAACCTGCATTGCAGTCTACTGTTAGCGCCTACTAATATTTCTTCAGAGAATATTTTTGTATCTAAATATAGTATTTTTTTCAAGAGCTTTTTATTAATCCATGGTACAAAGTTGCAGCATAATTTAAAAATAATCATTGCCTACCTGGGTGTGTATCTGCAGCTGGTGTGAATTGTCAATTGGCTTCAATGGAGCTCTCACAGTTCACGCCAGCTTGAGGATCTGTGTGTACTTTTGAGTGAGGCAATATAGCAATGCTGAAAAATGATTTCTGACTAATGTCATGCATACCTATTACCTGCCCACTCTCAGGCGTCACTGGGTTTCAGTCTGTTAATGCAAATAGAATTCCCACTGGCACGATGCCTCATTTTCCAGGTGTACAGCATTTATTAAGTGATGCAAAGAAACATTGATGGGTGAAACTTTCTTTCATTTTTAAAAATTTTGCTTAGTAGTTTAAAGGAAGAAATTGGCAAGGTCTTGAGTAGCATTGAAGTTTTCCTGTGACTTTCAAATGACATGCACTTTCTGTCAGTATCTAGTTTTGGTGTTGCATTCTGAGTAGGATGGTACAGAGGAACCATGAATGTCCACCCCATGCTTTTGAGCATCGATCTTTGTGGGCTGAACTTTGAATTAACATTTTCTTTCAGAGCACGTGCTTTCAGATTGTTGCTGGAAAACAGATTGTGATTTACAGCATAGCTTAATTGTAACTGTTGAAAGAAATGAGGGGGGTTGCTGTTTGTTTTTATTTTTCAGATTGCAGTCAAGAATATACAGACTCAACAGGCATAGATTTGCATGAGTTTCTCATTAACACATTAAAGAATAACCCCAGGTAGGTATTTTCTGCATTAGTCCTGGCACTCCTGAAATTATAGTTGGCAGTCTCTGAGTTCCTGTAACTGTACACTGTGTTACATTAGTTCTGGAGACGGTTATGAGGGAAAATACAAAGGAGGTAGGCTGTTACCTGAGCAAAAAGCTGTAAGAGGTCATCAACTTCTACTCTCCCATCCAGTCACTCATTGCTTAATTTCACTTTCAGTGACATCTGGTCTCTGTCCTTTCCTTCCTGCATATAGCTCTACATGATTTTAGCAGTAATATAGTATAGCAGTTGCAGTTTGAGATCTGTATATGAATATCGAGTAGCTATCTTTCAGCAATGCTGTACACAATTAAAATCCTGTGCACAGCGCCAAATTCTGCTCTTGATATTTCCATAGTTTTCACTTGGAGCAGTGAGTCCATTTTGATATTAAATTTGCCTCCGAATGCCGAACGAGAAAGTTCAAAGAGCTAAGGGGTAATGGACTCTCTGAAGCTTAGAACAAAAAGCGTGTTGGAATGTGCTGGGGGAATTTCTGAATGTTTTTGGGTGTGGGGGGAAAGGAACATCCAGCTGAAAACAGAGCATTTTGACGGAGAAATGGTGCAGCATTGCCTTCTGGGAGCTGTAGCTCAGTGGCGTTGTTCTCCATTGTGCTCTCTCTAGCTAGATGAGATGTGCCGAGTCTTTTCACCTGCAGATCAATGCCTCGTGGAAGATAATGTCTCAGACAAAATGTTGAAAATTTTAAAAAGCTGTGGTAGCAGCTTTTGTCATGAAAGAGTTAGGTTAGCTGGAAATCTCAGTTTCCATCCAAAAAAGGGTGAAAATGGACCAAAGCTATCCTTAACAGTCAAGAGTCTTTCTATGCAAAGCATTGATCACAGTCTTGGTGTGGCTGGAAGCCCTCTCAGACTGTACTTGAGCTCAGGGAAGAGCTAAATCTGTTGTGTATGTCAGCGAAGCTGCAGTGAAGCAGGCTACAATCTTCTCCAGATGTGCCAGGGCAAAGCATGTTTCATTTTTAATCAAGATGGCTGACAACATTTGCAAAATTGCCTTACAAATATTGATATATTCATTTCTTTTAATCTAAAATGTTTATTATTAGTTGATTCTACAAATCCTTGCGTTTCTTTTTGACAGGGACAGAATGATCCTCTTGAAAATGGAACAGGAAATTATTGATTTTATTAGTGACAACAAGTAAGTCTCGTTCCTCACTTGTTTATTAAGTCACGTGTGTGTAGCAATGTGAGCTGTGTGAGGGATATGCTCATATGGACCGCAATGCTTTTGAGCGCTGTTACTGGCACGCTGCAAGATCAGGCTTTTATCTCCTGACACATGGTGGTACTGCGTAAAATACAGTAGATGTAAATGAAAACCTTTCGTTTTTCATTACATTGTAATTTCTCAGTGGCTTCCCCTGGCTCTGCTCAGTTAGGTCTGAAAATATAAGTAAAGCTTTCAGGGCAGAGGATGATCAAATACACTACCTTGTTAGTTTCCCTGGTGCTGTGTAATTCTGCTGCATTGGAAAATAAAACTGAACTTGGGCGGAAGGGATTCTTGCTACCTTATGCTCTTTGTAATAAAATATTTCTGCAGCTTTAAAAATTAGAGTGTCAGAACAGGAGCAGAGGAAGAAATTATGCTGAAGAGAAATAAACATTTTTTTCTCAGTAAGAGAGAAAAAAGGAGTATTTACCAACCTAGATCCTTCCAGCATTGCCCTGCATCTGACTTTTGGGATAAAGGCAGAAAGCTGTTGCCAGTGTTGCCAAGGCAAATCTGCACGATTGTTGTGCAGGGAGCATGAGTGTGTTTGCAGGGTCCGGGGACAAGCTCTTCCCAAAGTACAGAATGCTCAGTTGATACCATGAAGCATGAGCTTTGTTTGTCCTAATGTAGTGCATGAAAATATGCTTATTAGAAACTCAAAATATAATTCTTTTCTCTTGTCTGCTTTTTGATAGCAAACATATGTAAATGCACAAAGGAGAATTTTTCAGTTAGATTTCTGTCCACTGAATTATCAAATGTATTGTTATTTTCATTTAATTATGGCTCAGAGGGAAATGTAATTATCAATGCGATTTGTTTTCTTTTTTACAGTAATCACTATAAAAAGTTCCCTCAGATGTCGTCGTATCAGAGAATGTTAGTGCACAGAGTGGCAGCTTACTTTGGAATGGATCACAATGTGGATCAGACTGGAAAATCCGTAATTATCAACAAGACCAGCAATACAAGAATGTAAGTAGCAACACTGTTGTGTTTTTCCTCGTTCCCTTTCACGAAAGCTGGTTTGTACCATGACTGTGCTGTACCTTTTTTTTTCTTTTTTTTTTTTAAGCAAGAGTGAGTGCTGTTTATCGCTTTCTAGGTGGGAGGGAGGACAGCTAGCATTATGAGGTTATTTAAGGATGTAAAGATGTATAAGGAGAAATCAACCCAATTTGTCTCTTGCAAGAAACTTAACACAGTACGTTGGAATGTTAGTTTCCCTGACTCCTTATTGCCACCACTTTGGTACAAAAATGAGCTTGTTGCTTTACATGTCGCCTGATACCATATGGCTGTATTCCTAAATAATCCCAACATATTTGGAAGATTGCCTCTTCCCTTGTTCTGGCTCTCCCTGCTTCAAAAGTCATTTTCTGCCCGATCTGATTATTTAGGATTCAGTTCCCCCTCCACCACCTGCCACCATTCATACCCTTTTCCTCCTCTTTTCCCCCACCGTGTCCCACTTTATTTTCTCTTCAAATCTCATCATTTGACCACAGAGTTTTTCTGGGATATAAATTCCTTCTGATGGTGCAAATACATTGCAAAATTCCTGGCAGGTTAAACTTGTGCTGGCTTGCTTTATGCTCTCCTCCATGAACCTGTATGAAGCTGACAAAAGCTCAATATGAAGTTCCCTGGCTAATTCAGCAAAGATGCAGTTGTGTGTCCTTGCCTAATCAGCATCACTTGTTCTGCTGAGTGCCATGTGTATATTAACCATCATGGAACTGTAGATTTCCCCTCCCTCTTTACCTATAAACTACATAATGAAGAGGAAGTAATTACAACTGGGTAATGAAGTTTTGGTATCTGGTATTGGAACAGGAAAGCCCTATTTGAAAATTGTGTACTTCCTGTATTCAATTAGTAGGAGAAATAAAAACATTTATTTCACTTATCCAGTAGTTAGGTGATTTACTTGGATGTAATTGCAGAGAGTATTTTTTTTTTTCTTAATTTTATTAGCTTCTCCTGTAGAAGGCAAGAGGGACGACCTAATTTTGCTAGGTCAAAACCTGAGCGAAACACATGGGTATTTGTTATTTCACTGAGCCCTAAAAATCTTCCATGTGTGTGACGTAAACTTAAGATCACGGACAACTTATTTTAGGTCATTTTCATGGGCTTTCCCCGAGATATCTGTAAAGCAACACTTAAACTTTAATGTTTTTAAAGGTTTGAATAAAACGTGCACTGACAGTCTGATTTTCAGAAGTCAAGAGAATTACAGCAGCTCGATAAAACTTAACACTCAGCCTGCTAAGGCTCGGCCTCAGAGTCTGGTAATACCTGCCCCTGTGCAAGGGCTATGTTTGGGCATGAATAAGGAAAAAGCTGGGTATGCAGCAAACCAGTGTTCATTTTTGAGTTGTAAATGAGAGGAAAAAAAAGAAGCTAGTCTCCCCTCAAAACACAATTCGTCGTATTTGAATGCCTTTTAGGCTTTCCTCTCTCTTTACAGTTCTCCCTTATCCCTTCACATCTCTGTCACCTCTGTAGTGCACCAACTGCTACAGATCTTTCCTTGCAACATCGCCTTCTCATGGTTGGCTTGATAATGTGATAATATCACGTTAATATCTGATAATGCCTTGCTCGGTTGCGTGGTTGTGCATCCCAGAGACAGATAGCACTGGAAGCGCTGTTGGAAATGCTTGCACAGCGCTTCTGGAGAGGACACGGAAGTCGCCTTCCAAACTTTATCTGAGTGCTCTGGTGAAGCTGTGGCTTCTTGTGTGGTGGGAATGAGCAAGCAAGGCTGTTTACCAGACATGAACTGGCATCCTTGTGAGCAAGCTCAGCGGGCGGGACGCTGCAGGGTTATCACGGATCGAATGACCCTTTCAGCTGTGGTCTTGCAAGCTGGAGGTGAGGCATGGAGCCAGACAAATTGGTTCTGACACCATTCTTGTGTAGATCTTCCAGAAATAGACACAGGGCTTTGCCCCTCTGTTGACTGGGAGTACAGCTGTTTTGCAAGCACCACACAAACTGCAGATTTTTTTTCCGTTCTGCGGTGATTTGGCAGTAGGTAACTGCATTATATGAAGCTCGTGTGGCATCATGGTGCTTCCAGTGTGTTATTTGCATTATTTTGATACTGCTGAAAAATAAAGCTTTGTAGAAGTAGCTCTTTCTTTTCATAGCTGGAGGAGATGGCGCGTTTTTTTAAAATGTCCCTGGCTCTGACAGAAAATAGATTGTTATTATCCAGCATGAATAAGGGCTGATGAGATTTTATTATCCACAGCAAATACTGTGTAAGTTCCACATCTGAAAGCATCCAATGTGATTTCATGTGTTCTGCATTTCAGTACTCTCAGAGGAGACAATTTTGTGTGGTTCAGAATCAACACCAAATACTGGGAATGTGTTGACTCTATTAATTACTACTTGGAAAGTGTCCAGAATACTGGAGAATCTGGAGGGCGGCTGAAACGCTGTTCATCGTGGTTATGCTGTGCTGTAAGCCTGAGCCTTGACAGTTTTACGCGAATTTATGGGGAGGCCCCATAGACAGATATTCTGAAGATTTGCATTTTTACAATAAATTATCTCTTTTATGGCATATGGTTTCCAAAGTACTCTAGCTGCATACTGTGGAGAGGGAAGGAAATTCTTGCATACTCAAGAATTCATAAATTCTGCACTGGCGGTGACTTCTGCCTGTGTGTGCCTGGTTGGGAAGAGCATATGACTCTGCGGAGTCGCCATGTGGGCTTGAATAAGCACCGTGTGGCTTATCTCTCTGGCCGAGTGAGGGGTTGTGTCCCATCTCTGCTCACGCTTGCAGGCGATGAGTTGTTCCCTGGCTCTGGGCAGTGAGTTGCATTTATTAGGTTCAGCAGAGACCTCCCGTGCTTGCTGCCCGCAGGTGCTTGGAGGCACAAGTTTCAGAAGAGTTAATGGCTTTCAGATGAATGGCCTGGTTGGGAAAATCTGGTAACGGTGGTCCTTAGAGGTGCTGCAGTACCGAGTAGGGCCTGCCAGACAGGGGACTTGGAGTATGAATGCAGTGGGTGAGGGCATTTCATCGCTTTCATCAATTGGCTGTCTTAGGGCAACGTATATCCACTTCTGTGTACCTGTGCCTATAAAAAAATACCTGCTCTTTGAGGGCTTGGGATTTGAGAAGGTGCTTATTGAAGAGGTTGCACAGCTGGAAGGAGGGCTGTGGCTTGGCCGGTCAACCATGCTGCTTTACAGAGAGGCGAGGATAATGGTAAACATATGCTAGGGCTTGACTCTCTCTGGGATTGCAGTCCTGGAGCTTTAGTGAACTCTCTGAAGTGTCTCTTAAAAATCCTGTCAGACCCCAGTGACAGTTTTGTGGTCTCAAGGCTACTTATGACAAAGGGCTTAATCTAAGGTGCCTTTTTAAAAAAAGAAAAAATAAAAAAAGTATTGTAATGTGAACGAGTCATACTGTTTTTGAAGCTTTTTTATGAAATGAAATTTTAAAACAAAGAGGTAACCTCAACTACCCAAAAGTTGCTAAAGCTTCATGAAGTCTCTGTACTCTAGCTCTCATTACAGAAGAGCGGATTTTAAAAACAAACTGTCTTTCCATATAGTTTTTTTAATTGAGACCAGGTTAAAAAAGAACAGCTTTGAAAAATAAATATCATTTTTCATGGTCTTATATCTTACAAAGTCCTGCCTAACTAAATTGTCCAACTTTTAAAAATCTTTTTCTTGGCAGTATACATGAGAAAAGTTGATCAGAAAGTGAGGCAGATTTTTGTTATTGTTTTGTTCATATAGTCAAAGAGTTCAAATACTACTAGAAATGAGAAGTCTGCTTTGTTCAATATGAAACTGCTCTTGTGTCACCATTGTAATGTATATTTGTGTGTCATCTGTGTCTGCCTGTCATCTGTCTAAAGATATACTAAAGTGTATGGGGAACTTAAGACAGTGAAATATGATATAAACAGAAGCTTGGAACTGAGGCAATATGTTAGACAGGACATCCCAAATTGGAGCAAAATACACATATGTGCCACCTTCTCTTCCATATATTCCTCATAATTTCTATCAAACAACTGGAAGTACTTCAGAGCTTTTTGCAGAACTGTTAATATCATTACACGTATCAGTGCAGTCAGTTTCATTCATTTGGTTATCTGTAGGTATGTGGAGAAATGTAGGGGAAGTGTGTTTGGTGTGATTGGTAAATGAAAAGGGTTTTCTTTTGGCTGAGATCATCGCCCATGTGACAAGTATGTCTGTACCACAGCCCACGCATCCATTCATGTACATTTTTGTATAAGCATAAGTGGCAGGGCTCATCAGAATTGAGAAGGTGGAATGCTTAGAATATATAATGGTTGTATTTAGACGTTTTCATACATTCTGAGAGTGTAACATACCTATTACGAACTTTTTACCAATATTCCCATCTTCAGTTATGACTAATTTGTATTTTCAAGAGCATCGTGAGTTATGATCCTTGTAATATTTGGTTTTCTTGTTCCTCTGTTAATATAATATTGGCCCAGTTGGAAGGGTTTTTTTTGGTGCTTCGGAGCTGCATGGAAAACTTTGGGCAATACTAAGATGTTACGTGTATTACAGGGGTTCCTTATAATCTAGGATTGAACATACCAGCAGAAGGAGATATAATGTACAGCATGTACTTTGAATAATCTGCAAGACCTTCGTAGTTATGATGTACGATCTGTGTTACTCTGTCTCCTCTGTGTAAGGGTGGTTTGAGTTGCAAGCAGAGAAGGAAAGTTCTCATTAGGTTTCTGTTGTGTATACACCGAGTGATCTTGAACACTTACGCTAGTAGAGGTGGGCTGTGCCTGTTTCACTAACTTAAGGTATGAATATGAACTTTGGTGCAGGGTCCTACAGGCATGTCAGTAAAACGGCATTCACTGAACATTGGCAATTTCATTGAGGAATAGTTTCTAGAAATATTTCTTTTTTTTCACCTAGGCGGAAGTGCCAAGAAGACTTCCTTGAGATGCCAAATGTTACAGCCTTTGGAGCATGCAGAAAAGTATGCCTTTCCCCTTGACTGAATAAAGTATTCAGTGTAAATGACCTCAGTTTCTTTAAGCAGTTGTCTGCTGATGGGAAAGATGGGATGTTTTCCACATGCAATTGGTAACGACTCTCTTTTAGTTAGGTGTAGGGTAGTAGTTACAGCTGTCTGCCTGAACGCGTATGTCTTATTTTTGTAAAATATCAGTCAAAGCAATTCAGTGTTTTCCAGAGAGTTTGAAGGGGTTTTTTGCCCCGCCTCCCGTTGTAATATGGAATAGTTATCTGGTGAATGGTTTCCTGTATGGTATTGCACCTGCATTTAAGCACCTTCTGCTATCCTTGGTTATCGTTTCATCATTTCACTGCTTGATGCTCATCTGGAAGAGATTGAGCTTTTTTTCCCTCCTGTTTGTGTGTTGTTTGTTGTTGTGGTGTTTGGGGTTTTTTTTAATTGTTCTTTTCTTTATTTTAATGATACTTGAATTAGGATAGCCTTTTTTCTGAGCAGATATTCTCTCATTTTAATCACATGCCTGTTTTACATGAAAGATACAGAAAAAAAAAATAAAGTACTTAGTACCCTTGAGGTTGAGCTGAATATGACCCTTAAATACTGGCTTTATTCTTACTGCAATCAGTGTAAGGCATATAGTGGACCCATGGAAATTACTTACTTTGTAAATGAGATGTTAGGGTTAATGAACCAGTTCTAATAGCTTCAATATTAAATTTTCGTCTAATGTAATTTATCAAAACTAAATTGTTTATAATTAAGGTGGACATGTACTTTACAGCTGTTCTATACTCTAATGAAATACTATTTAAGCATTAATCAGAGGACATCTGTGGTATTTTTCTGTTTGGTTTTTTTTTTTTTTTTNTTTTTATTCTTGCAATCACACCACTGAATAGTATAAGTTTTGATAAACACAGGAGGTTATCATCACCTGGTCTGTGTGGGGAGACGGGAGATTACCCAGGAAGAGGGGGCTATGGAATAGCAAGTAGATAATTTGGTTGAGGGAGGTTCTTCCTTGCATTAGTAGTTAACCAATGTCTTTATGTGCTTGTCCGAGCTGTAGCAGGAAAGTGCCCATTAATCAAACTGCTGTTTGGTCATTTATACTTTCAAACTGCCAGAGGCAGATCTGGAAATCTGAAATGTCCACTATGCTTTCCCCAGAGGTAACTGTATGTCAGTAGTAGGTGAAATAACGTCTTTAAATCTGGGCATTTCAGAAATGACATGCTTATATATGAGCAAGTGAATTTTAGGGGTGTCCCAAATTATTTTTAGGAATTGCCTTTTATGCTTCTGTGGCCTGCCTCAAGTTTATTGTAGGAAATGTCACATGATCACCAGAAATGAAACAAGTATTGTGAATTTTGAGAAATTTCTGCTTTCATAAGCAAAGTTGATTGCTTCTGTTCGCTGTTTCCGAGGTAGCCTTGCAAGGCTGTCTCTGACAGGCTATTAAAAACCAGTGCTCTTCTTCAGGCCAGTGATTGTTCATGGGATGACCTCTGTTCTGTGAGTCTTCCTCCAGGAGATGGGAAAAATGTTCATGGCCTGAAGTAGAAGTATGCACAAGAATTTATTATGATATTAATTGGTATGCATGGGGCATTTAAAGAAGACTAATGATTTCTTCATTACAAGGTAAGCTTTTGGGGAGCCATCTTGCCTTCATTGGTAGTGTTAAATTATTGAATTCACTTTCTTTTTATTTCTCTCTTCCTTGTTAATTTTTGAAGTTCTTAGATAGAAAAATGTAATTTTAAATAGATTGTGCAGTTATGCAACACTGATTTTTTCAGCCACTTACCGAGTATGCCACATCCTTAAAATCAAATATTAATGAATTCCATAATACACTATGCTACCACTTACGAGCTGGAAATAAATTGGCACTGTGCAAATAGACAACCTGAAAACCAAGAACCAAGAACATTCCCCCAGTCCAGGGGAATGGGAGCAGGAGAAGCAGGTGCCTTGGGTAGAGAAATAGTCTTAGTTTGATCACAGGAGGACAGTGGGGCATTTTGAAGCTCCGAAAATGGTCCCTGCCCGAGACAAGGCTTTGCACTTCAGCACCATGTAGCAGAAGAGCTGGTATGTCAGTGTGCCCTTGCCCTGACAGCTTCTCCCCTGAGTTCAGAGATAGATTCCTGTGTTCTGGTCCTAAAATACTGGGCCAAATATTGAATCCTGTACTTAGGCGTACATAGATTAAAACAGCAGGACTTTCTGGAGTTAAGCTTTAGGAAAGAGAAATGCAACTGGTGCCAGCCCCACTGAAATTGTGCTGCTCGGGTACTGGGACTGAGCATCTTGAAGGGTGGGCAAGAGGACAGAGTGAACCTCACTCTCTCTGAACGAAAAGCCCAGGGGGATGTCACTTCCATGTAGCATTACTGGCTCTTCCTTTCAGTCCTGCCAGACTTATCAGCAACCCCAATTAGAGGGGAGAATGCCTGTCAAAATAACTTGTGAGTCTCACATGCTTGTTGTTCAGTGATAAACACAGAATATGTTTAGAGTCCAGATGCTGTTCTGAAAAAAAATTTAAAGAATATAGAGTCTTTAACCAGGAAAACGTAGCATTTGGTTTTTGAGGTTTTTTCCTGCCCCATGCTACAGAGAAGGCAGCGCCTTGAAGGAGCTGTCTTGTACAGGGTTGACTTTTTTTTTTTTTGATGGCTTTCAGCGTGCTTTTATCAGGAGTTCTTAGTGACTCATACCATAAAAGCAGCAATCTGTTAATGAGGCATTTACCTTCAAATGCTTGAAATGCCATCCTGAGTGGTTTTAAGTATTAAGTTGTGATAATATAACTGCACTGTACTTTAACAATTATCGGTATTTAAATTCTGACTCTGACTTTTTGAAACTCTCTTTTAGCATCCCTCAGCCCCTAAATACCTGTAGGCTGTTTGAAGGCTGCAATTCTGGGCCCTCATTTTTGAAAAATGTTCTGAGAAAATTTAATCAAATAATTTAACCTGTAGGGCTGGAATTCTGCCTTTTGTCATTAAGTTGGGACCTTTTGACAATGGTGATATTTGTTTCCAAGTTCTGTAAATTCTCGAAGTCTCAGAATATATTCCCATGCCTCCATGATCAAAACAGTCATTTGTATTGCAGATAACAGAATTTTGGCCTGCAAGGTAAAGCGAAAAACCAGTAATGCTTATGTAGTTTTACTGTGGTGGTAATGGAGAGCCCTAGGGGAGCCTCCAGCATAAAACCAACAAAAGCAGAGTGGGCAGATGTAGTAGATATTCATGGACTAGCAAAGTGAGAAAGGCCACCATACTGTGTCACATTGTGCCCTCAAAATAGTGGCCAATGTGATGTTGGATTGAGCAGTCAGTTTGATTAAAGACAAGTGCAAATGGCAAGAAAAGGTTGTTAGACCATCAGAACACCAGCATAAGAGTTCCCTAAACCTTCACAACTCCTCTGAATCCTGCCAGCAACAGCACTTCTCCCCCACTTTCACCATCCCATTGCTGTCGTGATGGCATTCTTGTTTAAGAATATTTTGTCGGTTGTTCATTTGGTTTGCCATGTGATGATCCTGTGGGTACCCAGGGGTGGTGTTTTGCCCATTCCTAGCCCTGTTACTCTGCCTATCTTTTCACTTTGTGTTGCCATTCATTCAGAAGAGGAATATTAAGATGCTTTCCCCCGTCATGTGCATTAAATGAACATTGCTTTGCAAATGCAAAGTTCATTATTTTTAGACTCTGGCACGCTGCAGCGATCTCCACTTTTGCATTCTCTTTCCTATATTGCATTCCTACAGATAGCTGCTTCACTATTACCTGTGAGGCTTTTGCAGATGACTTGCGCTACAGCACTTGTGAGATTTTTAACTACATCAGGCATGTACTGGCAAACCCATCTTTTCCACACATGGTGAGGTTTTTGCTTCTTTTGAAAGGCATCTTGCAGCAGCCTGTGCACTGTGGTGCTGTCAGAAACATATGCCTCATAATAAAGATTTATGTGCTGTATATAAGTCAGCCCTGACAATGCCAGACTGTTTGCGCGCTCTGCTAATACAGTGACTAAGTCTTCAGAGCCGTAATGTTCAAAGCTCACGCTTGTCTCTTTCCATTTGTCTTTTTGGTGTGGTATCTGTGTTTCCTGTTTCTTAGCCAGTTATTTCAGAGCTAATTAACTTATTTTAAATGTTTGCAGATTTTTTTTTTCCCCTCCAGTGTTTAATTTCTTGTCTCCCATGCAAATAGAGGTCTATGAAACTGCATCAGTCTTCTAAATGTGGCAGATGCAGGGAAATGCCCTGTGACTCCCTTAGTCTGTGTATCCTGATAGCAATGTAGCAACTTTGCAATGTGTTTTTAAAACCTGTAATTTGATTAAATAGTGAATACCTGGTTAAGGGACTTAAGGTTTTGGGGTTTTTTGCATTACTACTTACAATGGTTGACTTGTAATGAAAAGCATTAAATGAGCACGTAAGGGGGAATTCTCCTTAAAGAGTCCATGTAAAAAATTATGCCCGAGGGACGAACTGTGTTTTCTGTCATACTGAGATAAATTGAGAGGAACTCTACTGAAGTGAATGGAAGTAGCTCATGTTAAAATTGCCACAGTGCCTATAATGGATGTAGCTATCAAAATTTTAACTTATTTTTTTTTCTTAGACACAGAAATGTTTTGTTGTTTATTGCAGCTTCACCATTTCTAAAATACAGGCTTCAGTGTAGGGAATGAGTCCAGAGAAGTGTCTTTTGTTGGGCCTTTGCTTAAGTATAGTATAAGTAACTATAATATGAGAATAGTAAATGATAATGACTAACTTGCAAAACAAGAAGCAGACACAAAAAGCATCTAAAATAGGTAATGATGGAAAGTTATTCTGCTATAAATTTCTTACTATATATATCTGACTTAATCTTTCACAGAATGACAGCATAGTTGAGGTTGAAAGGGACTTCTGGAGGTCATCTTGTCTGACCCCCTGCTCAAGCAGGGCCGCATAGAGCCAATTGCCCAGGACAACGTCCAGATGGCTTTTGACGATGTCCAAGAATGGAGACTCCACCACTTCTCTGGGCAACCTCTGCCAGTGTGCAGTCCCCCTCACAGTGAAAGTATTCCAGGCACAGAATGAATTCACTCCCTTACACGTATGAACACAATTTGGTATATTGTACACACTCTACCTGATACTGACAGTATCAGGGCTAAAAAAGCTTAAAAGAAAAGTAAATGTGATTGCTATTCATTTAGCACTCACATGAGATGAATTCACTGTATCTGCTGTATTACTGTAATTATATACTGTATTAGTATGTTGACAGTATACTGCATCTTACTCAAAATTACATATTATTTTCTTCCATTTTCAAGTAGTTGATTCACCGGCAAAGTCAGAAACTAATGCAACACGTTTCCCCAGAATAACCACGGTGGATTTGCTTCCTTTTAGCAAATGCATTACACAATTATAGGGGACTTCAAAGCTGTGAATATGGAACTTGCACTGACTTCTGTCAGAGGACCGGACCCAAATCTTTGCAGAATCAACCTCTTCTCTACCCAAATTAATAGAGCATTTGGTTCCACTTACTGGCTTTAAGCTTGGTTTGCCTTCTGTATCCTACTAATAATGTATTTTTGCAATAGATGTTTTAAAAAAAAAAAAAAGTGCAGTAAACTGTATTGACAAAAAATATCCCCAATTCTGGGTTCTGATATCTTCTTTAAAATAGTCCTTAGTTTCCATTTCTCTCAACTGTATGTCATTTTCTGATTTTGAACATTTGAGCATTTACTGACGGGGGCCTGTAGGTTCGCGTGCCTGAAGACATCTGTTGCTGTGGTATCCTATTTCTCACTTGATAGTCTTCCCTCAGGCTTTGCATCCTTATTAACAGAGCTGGTCGTGCAGTTTGCAACCTCACTGGTAACTGTGACCTGGAGTTGCAGTGACAACTGGCGGGGAAGAATCTTCTCATGGCTCTTGTAGTATTGCGGCATTCTGTAATGCTCTGTGTGTTCACCCAGCAAACTTCTTTTCACAGCTGTGGGGATTAATATCCTACTGGGCTTGTAGATTAATTTTATTAACAGGCATGTACCGGATCATTAGTTTAGGCCCATGGCTTGATCTCACGCTTCTCCTTTTCTCTTCTGACAAGTGGAAACATTTTATAAATAGTAAATGAAGTGAAAATGGGAATAAAAAATGAAAATAAAGCTATGGAGTATGAAAACCATGCTGTTGTTTAAATAAGTTAGTAGTTGGAAGAGACATCTTACCAAATTGCTTTTTCAAGGTTTTTTCCTCTCTAATTTTTGATTACATCTTTTTCCCTCTGCGTTTTAAAATCCCAGTTATTTATTATGGTTGGTACATAGTTTATAAGATGCTCATCAGATAGTTTACAACTATAGATTTTACACTGATAGTACAATTGAAGACGCTTTGTTTGTGTGTTTGGATGTAAAACCAGAAGAACAACATTCCTCAGCTGGTCCTGTCAAAGCAAAATACTTGAGGGAATGAATCTTCGTTTCTGGCTGTGCAGGCACAGTGCTTGTTAATGGGAGCAAAAGCAGAACAACCCACCTAGCAATCCATTAACAGTGCTCTGTAGCCTTTCTGTTTATAAAGAAACATCGCTAATGACCCATTAGGTTAGAAACCTATACGCAGACCGCCATGCTCCTCTGGACTGCCAAAAAGAAGGTTACTAGGGCATCCAGAGAGACTGCTGACTGTCATCTGTGATGCCCTATATTGTTAGTGCTAGCACTTACAGCTGATGGACAAAGGTTTCTTGAATTCTCAAAAGCTGTGGAAATCGGGTCTCTAAGTTTTATTGCTTTGTCACGAAAATGCGTATTACGAGCAGAAGTGTGAGTCCTTCAAATTCATACAGAAAGCAAGGCAGGAGGGTTGCTGTCTCTTAATATGGTATTTCTAACAGTTAATTACAAATGTTTCCTGCCTATCTGACAATGAATTGTAATGGACTGTAATTATGGCATGAATACGTGCTGTATTTTGATTTGAAATCCATTGCTAATTAGTTAAGTACAAATCTGAATGCTATAACAAGAAAATGGTGGCTGATGTACGCATCTGGTTTAATTTTTAATTCTGAGATAAGATGAAGCTGAGATTTTTATTTTGAAGTTTAGAGTGAACTTTTAAAAACTATTTAAAAAGCCAATGAATTATGTAAATTCTACCTTTTGGCTTCTTCACAATTGGTCCATGACTGTCAGTGGAGGCTTCGAGTCTCATTTATGTAGGTGTCTCTGTGGACACGAGCATCTCCTACCTGTGCGGCTGTTAGGAGCTCAGTACAGAGAGCAAAGTTTGTGTTCCAAGATGGAAATATCATGGTGTGACACAGCATATTACTGCTTGTATAAACCAGTATTTGCGTTAGTAATGCCTCTGTTGGGTGACAGCAGTCTGGGAATCCCAGCTTGGTTCTCCGCGCCACTGGTTGTCCTGTTGACATCAGCAGGGCTTAAAACATGACGGGTTTGGGTTTGCGTGTGGTGCAGGCTGGAGTGTGATTTATTGACAGATACAAGGCATTCGTGGTGACCAGCTGGGTGACAGGAGATGCTTCTTAAAATCTACCTTTTGCGCAAGGTGGAACAGCATCCTCCTAGCTTGCAGACCTGAAAATGCTGAGCTTTTAACCAGTGGGGTTTGGCTTTATAAAATAAATAGATGCCGGAGTGAGTTTAAATCAGTGAACTAATTGATACTCTGTGATTGTTGCAGAGCATTTACTCCATTTAATGGTGATCAGATAATATTTTGTTCAGGCAAAACACCATCAGTCCCTTGAATTACCAGTTTTGTTTATTAGGAGTGAGGAACCTCTTGGTTTTTGGTTTTTAAGATTTCTGACAGTTTTTCCTTACTTTTAAAGGTGGATAGGCTTCGCTAAGCATCAGTGTTCCCGGAGGTCACAGCTACTGAAGGAAGCAAATTAACATACAGTATGTTAATTTGTTTTCTCTGTCCTTCAGTCACAATGAGGAGAGTCTAAATATTTCAGTGACTGAGACTTTGGATTCCCGCTCCTTGCTACACAACAACAACAAAAGCTATTTATAGCAATAACAGTTAGCAGTGATACAGCAGCCTCAGACAGCTATAGGCAGCGTCTCACCATGACCGCAAATGTTAACTGCTTTTGCACTGAATGCCTCTGTGAAAACAAAGAGCACTGAGAAATAAAGATCAAAGCAAAACCAAAAGAAAGATTTTTTTATTGCTATGTTTTACTTTGCTGGCAGACCAGAGCAAAGGTTTTCTGAACATTTAAAAGATGAAAAAGGTGAAGAATCCCAGAAGCGATTTATCTTGAAGCGAGATAACTCTAGTATTGATAAAGAAGACAATCAGGTTGGTTCTCGGTTCGAGAGTTGCTGAAATTTGTTCTGTTTTTGAAGGTGGGCTGACTGATGTTATTGTTGTTCTTTTGTTGTTGCTCTCCTCCTCCTTCTCCTCCCCTGCCCTCCTGCCCCCTCCCTGCCTCCTCTGGCGTATGTACCACCGTGGGTAGCATCCAGCCCCAGCGTGGCCGCTTCAGCCGTGGCAGTGTGTGGGTTTGCATGGGTGGTTTGCTTGGCGCAGGACTTGCTGCATGCCCACGGGAGGGGGAATGCCGGCGGCTCCGGGCTGCGTGGAAGGCTGTGTCAGTCGCATTTCTCAATGTCTCACCTAACTATGGCAGCTGTTCCGCTCCCTTACAGCTTCCTCCTTCCGTTGTACCCGTTCAGAGTTGGATTTCAGTATGGACTGGTGGTAAAGTGATGTAGCCCAAAAAGGAGGAGGAAAAAAAAAGTGATAAAAATAAAAATGCCCCAAACAAACATGTGTGATGGTGAGGCCAGGTTGATTTTTTTTTTTTATTTTTATTTTTTTAAAACTGTCCTAAATTAAATTTTGACCAAAAATAAATCAGTTTCATCTTAGTTCCCTCCCTCCTCCTGGTCCCTCACTACCTTTTACTGTCTGTGTAACTTACTTGCTTGTTGTGCATGTACTGTGGCAGACGTTCCCCCTCTGTGTTGCCTGTGCCATAACACTACCTTACCTTAGGTGAGCCTGATGAGTAGGGGAGCGCCAGGGAAATGTGTGTGTGTTTGTGCTGCCTTTAAAAGCGGGTGTTGTGCTGTTTCAATCCAGTGCAAGCTGTCTGTGTGGAATATATTAACAAAACAAAACAAAATTACCCAAACAAACAAAAAAACCACAAAAAACCCCCAAACAGGTTCTGACATGAATTGCTTGTGTGTGAAAATTCTCACAGGTAAGAAGACAGCGTATTCTTTCTTCGCTTAGGTTATATTTCTGGAGGGGCCTGCCAGTGAGTCTCGCATTGGTACTCTCCTTCGTGTTTTCAGTAAAAGACTGATTTTTCCTTTCTCTTTTTTTTTTTCTTTTCTTTTTTTCCCCTTTTTTCTTTGACTTTGAATTGTATGTAGCAGCCTTGCCAGTTATGCTGCAGCTGAGTTGGCTTCGAAAGCAAACCCCAAGCGTTATAAGGGTGTGATGAACATGGGGATCAGCCAAAGGAAAACAGCATGACCTCTATCTCACCAGGTGCTGGGGCGCAGGGGGAGAAGGAGCAGTGCTTGAAACCTAATTGCCAATGAAGCATTTCTTGCTGGGGGTTCTCCTCTCCTCTCCTTCCTCCCATGGCACAGCCAGTTCCCGAACTGTGGTTTACCAAGAGACACAAATGGCCGTTCGTTTCCCAGCAAAACTGAAGTCGAGGGTTTCTTTATGGTGTGGGCATGGTTAAAACTGTCGTGCCAAGTATTTGGGTCTTCTCATACACATAGACTTTGGTGGGTTTCTTCTAGGGTTTGCAGCTTAGCTCTTGCCGCCTAGTTTCCCTCTTCCTCGATTTCGTAGGTAGCGCAGCGCTGCCTGCCCTCCTGCTCCTTGCAGCCAGTAGGAGAGTTGAGAAATCTTAGCAGTCGAGAGCAACGGCACTTAGGCTTGGGGTGAGAACACCTGATTTTAGGGCAGCAGGTCCACAAAAGCCCTGCAGAAAGCCTCGTTTCAGCCACTCGCTCTGTAAACCTGCGTGCAGTATCTTCTTGGAAACCCTCGGGTGCCCAGCCTCGCAGGGCGCTTCGTGCAGGAAAGACAGCTATCGTTTTCATGCTTCATTTGTTTAAGTGAACATTTATTATTCTCAGCTGACAGTTACTTAATGGCAGTTTTTAACAGCTCAACTTATATAACCCTCCTGGTTTTCTTTCTGCTCAGCAAAACAGAATTCTTCCATTTAGAGATGACAGACGAAGTAAATCAATTGAAGAGAGAGAAGAGGAGTATCAGAGAGTGAGGGAGAGAATATTTGCACAAGATGTGAGTAGTTGTTTTAATTGCCTCTTTAGTGCCATACCTTCGCCGGTAGTCAGACAGTCTTGCCCCCTTCCGACATGAACACCGCAGCTGGGCTTGCCCTGTGGAGCTGGAGGTGACAGGGAAGGGCTGTTGGTGCAGAGGGTCCGAGAGGAGCTCGAGAGGTGTGGAGGTTGGTTTCTGGAGAAGGAGGTGATGAGAGTTGCAGGGAGGAAGGGTAGAGGAGAGATAAGGCCCAGCATGTTGTCTGGGGAGTGCTTATCCTGTGTCTTTGAATGTTCATGTTCGTGTGGTCTAGGTTTCCTTGTTTTTTCCTTCTCTTTTTGCCGACCAAAGAGCAGTGATTTAAATGGACACTCTCAATAATTTCAAATAGCTGTGTGATTTCGTATTTGTTTCAAGCTGGATCAAACTTTGTAAGTGTCCTTCTGCAGAGCCTCCTCATGGTTTTTGTGTCTTTGGACCAGTGCTGTAGCTCCAAGACATGAAGAACAAAGAAAAAACAGAGGTTAAACATGGAGTTGCATGAGTTTTTTTGAAAGGACTGATTAAAGAACTGTACTTCTGCCATCAGGAGTCAGTCGCATTGTTGATGATTTTACTCTGAAAGGAATAAAATGAAATAGGCTTTATAATTCCAGCCTTTACCAAAAAATCAGAAGTTGTGCAACAAACTATACTGCTAGAGGAAAACATTTAAATAGGAAACATCTGTGAGCAATACCTCATGTTCCTGAAAAAGGAAGACAATCATAATTTGCTATAATACTGTAATGATGGGATCCTAGAAGGAAAAAAGGGAAAAAGTCAACATTTTGTTTTGTCTCCTGTCTCAGTGGGAGCTCTGCCACTAAGAGGAATATGGGAATAAACCCAATTAAAACTCTTACTGACAATCATATTTGGCAGTGTCCTTTTAAATTAGAACTGTTCATATGTTACAGGGCTAATAGTATAGATATCCTTTTATTTTGCTCTGGTTTTGGAGTTGCGCACATCTAAGTTTTTTTAGCAGCGTACATTGTATAGTTTTAAGGTGTGTGTTGTCTCACTTGTGATAAGTAATTTTGCTTTTTAGCAAGTAGCTTGTGACATCTAAATGTTTTTAGCCTTGTTTTTTCTTTCTTGATTGAGACAATTCCGGTAAAAGCAGAGGCCCTTTGGTTTATGTTTTGCTTTTGGCATGTGAGTTTGATGTAAAGACTGTTGCAGTGTACGTGGTAGAGTTACTGAGTCATTCAAGGGCTACAAAGGCCTCTTTGCAACCTGTTCCCTATAGGAAAGTTGCTGTTTCTGGCTTATTACAGAGGAGCTTGTGCAAAACCGAAAAAACTTTGGGTTTTGAAGCAGACTTCAAATGAGACAAAGTGTTTTTTAAAGGTACTGCAGGGAAAGCTGTTGCCAAAATAAGGCAGTTTCTGTCACAAGCAGCAGCTAGAAATGGCAGGCTGGGAAATGGAGGTGACTGGAAAAGTGTGCTGAAACTTGCTCCGCAATGTGCTGCTGTTTTTGTCTTTAGATACTTGAGTTTTAAAGACAGGCAAGCAGTGAGCATTTTAATTGCCCACAGCAGGAGGTTGTTGCGGTCCATTGGGTTAGCATCTCCGAGTGGCAAGACCTAAGTAACAGTGTGGTTTGTGGCAGGCGTTTTAAATGGATTGGGAGTGAGCATTTTTAAAGATCAGAAATGTTAGGTATCTCTCCCTCTCTCTCTCATATCCGCTCATTTGCTCTCTCTCCCTGCTATTGCAGGTGTTTGTGAGCATCGTAGTGCAGTGACTTTCAGCAAGCTGTACTAATAATATTAACAGGAATGTATGCCTTAGCTGAGCTTTTTTGAGTGGAGCACTCTTCACAGATATGAGGTGTTTTTAGGATGATGTCAGTGGTTGTGGTGGTAGACGGTGTAATTTTTTTCAATTTTAGGAAAGAGAGAATGGCTTCCTATTATAGGCAGCCACTTACTGCATGTAAGACTTTATAGTTTTAAAGCCCTCTGCAATCATTAATTAATCCAATTCTCCCCAGGCTTCTCTGAGGTAGGTACCTAAGCCTTGTCATCCTGCAAATTATAGATGTAGAAAGAGGGACAGGGAGAAATTAATCATGTGGTATTTTTATTATCTCTGTACTGTTTACCCTGCTGTAGTCAAGCCTGTATCAGTGCCTTGCTTATGAACCTTAGCAAATGGATTATAGATTCTTCACTTCTAATTAGAGTATGCATGAAGAGAGTTTGCATGAGAGGTCTCCAAAGGGCAGCCACGAAGGTCAAGAGTACTGCTGTAACTTGTTGCACCTAGCACCCCCTCTCCAAACGTGTTTGAGGTACCCAAAACTCTTTGGATAACAGATCAGCCCAAGAATCAGAACTTTGAACGAAATTTGGGAGGAAAAGGCAGTCTGGTGACAGGGGCAAAAAAATTTCTGTGCATGTTTCAAGTGCTGTGACAGATGTTTTAACCTGGACCCCCCATATCAGCCAACAGAAAGCTTGCTTGTGCTTCCTTTGATTTTTGCAGTAATCTAGTGTGCCAGATATCTTCATTTCCAAGTGGGAAAGTTTTAACAAAATAAATATGTTCATGAATAATGCCATCATTATGATAGTCCTTATGATGATTAGTCTGATATTAGTCAGTTTAAATTATACTTTCTGGCAAGTTTTCCATCTGCTGTGTTGGCTATCAAATTTTGACAAGGGTAGCGGGAGGTTTTAATGACTCCTGTCATGTGTGGAGTCATAGCAAGTGGCAGGGATTGAGAAGCACGTTAATGTGATGTCTTAATAAAAGGATTGGTGAAGACATAAAAAGTTAATAAACGTGCACCTCAAACTTTTCAGGCTGCTAGCAGTAAAACAGCACTACATGAACTCTGTTATGCTCAAAGCTATTTTTAAGGTTATTTTTTAATTGCAAAGCCTGCGACCTTCCTTTTTAAAACATGTTTTTATTGGAACCTTAGTTCTACAACAATTTGTGAATTTTACACCCGAGTGCACTGGAGCAGAGGAGGACCTGGAGCACCTGGGTCTTGCAAAGAAGTTGTTTTATGTCTGAACTGCTTTAGTTGCTTTTAGCAGGTCAAAAAGTAGTTGTCCAAGATGGACAAAGAACAATCTAAAAGAATTTTTAAAAGTGTGTGTTGTTCTTTCCCTGTACATTAATCCAAATTGTAGATTTAACTGAGAATCCCAAATGCGTGCGTAAATGGTATACTACGTTTGGCTTTTAAGCATGCAGAAAATTGATTCTAAAGACTAGCAATCAAATTATGTGGGGGAAATTTCATTCTTCAAGGTTAACGCAATGTATAACCTCATGAGCCAGAATCACATAAGGACCATTCATTGTTCATAAATGTATTCTCTAGTAATCATTGTGTATTCACTGAAAAATGTAGATGTTTTATTACTTACACAAATGCTAGAGTTGCCCATGGTACACATGGAACTTATTAAGGGAAATACACCATGATTTTTATTCTTTGTTGTTAATTGTAATGGCTATTTTTGACTGAATATATTCTGAAGAGCTGGACGCTTTAGATAAAATAAATTGTGTTTCCTGTACTTAAGACACCACTGAGGATCTTTATCATTCTCTGATTAGAGAGAGGCAGGAAGGAATTATTTCTAAAGGTGTCCTATCCTTCCAGTAAGAAAAGAGAAGGAAGAAGAGGGTTTAAAATTAATAAAAACAAAACAAAGATGTGCCTCGTGTTGGCTACTATAAACCTGTAGGTACTAAAACTCCCATGCAGAGCCTTTGTTTGTGGCTGCAGGTCAAGCGATAAGCATGAGTTGGAAGCCTGAGATCTATCATGTCTTGTTAACTGATGTGAGAATGATTACCTGATGGTATCCACTGCAGGATATTGCTGCATGTTAATAGTTATCTATGTTGGCTAATGTAATTAAAAACAAATGCCGCAACCCCCAGTATACCTAGTGCACTGGCAGAGCTGATGAACGTTTTCCAGTTGAGACTTTAAAAGGCTCTGTGAAATTGGAAGAGTGAAATAGTCATTTCGTAAATGTCAATTAGTCGTACAAAGCTACCTAATGGAAATCTTGCATGCAGAAGGCTCTGAGGAGGCAAATTTGTAGGTAATCTCACATAACTTTTTTCCTTTTGTAGGTTTGTTGTCAGTGTCTCTGAGTATACAAGAGCCAAGTGTTTTAAGAAGGTTTTTGACAGCAGCTGTGCTGTGTACTTAAGCCTTCCCAGTGCTTTAAATTGAGCATTATTGATGCTATAGATCAGGAAATTGAGTCCTGACCTTGTAGTAGCTAAATTGCTATCCAGAGCTGCTTAGCCATCTGATTTTTAACAGTAAGAATAGCATAATAAAAAAGTGCCTGTCTCCTCTGCCTCTCAGCCTCACAACTGTACTGAAAAATAGTTTTCCGGGATTGTGTGGCCCTGTGCCAGCATCATCAGTCAGGAAGACAAATGGAATTATTACAGACTCTGTCTATGAGTCTATAATGCAATTGATAGCAGTTCCCATCAAGACACTGAAAAGCAAGCAGACCTCTTCACTTGTTTGATAAAATATAAATCCCAGGTATTTGCTCTGCTTTACACTCAAGCCTCTTTAAAAACTTGAAAAAATAAAATTTAAAAAAAATCATTCCAAGCAGGTACTTGCCCATTTGCTTTTATAACTCTGTGGGGACACAGACCAGTACTCTGGTCTAAGCAAAGGTTTTGACTCGCTTGTTCTGCTTTGGAAATGTGTCTGCATTGAAGTCGAGGCACAAATGCCTATTGTGAACCTTAAACCGAAGACACAGCCCCACAGCTGAGGTTGTAAAAGCCCATGGGGTGACTTCACTATGCTCGTACTTAGTTAGCATTATGCTGGAGTCTGCACAGCCGCTTTTGTTCATGAAACCTTGTGAGTCAGGTATGTAAAATGAGAGAAGAGGCAGTGTCATAGTTGTACAAAGGATCCCAGTGGTTTTAGGGGGAACAGTTTGTGTCTCCTCT
This sequence comes from Chionis minor, assembly GCA_013398295.1. NCBI lineage: Eukaryota > Metazoa > Chordata > Aves > Charadriiformes > Chionidae > Chionis > Chionis minor. The sequence continues at coordinate 39,413 of VZSF01003838.1, forward strand.
TGGCCTGGGGTGAGACCCTAAGTCTGCTGCAGCTGGTGGGAATTTGGTCCCTGGCAATGGAAAACTTGTTCCTGATGTCCTGAGGCTGGGTGCTGAGGAGAGATACACTTGCCACCAGTGCGGTCCAGAGCCTTGTGTGTTCAGTTGCAGTGCAGGGTGGGAGCTCATCTGGGAAGCCCACGGAGCTGTCAGGTGTTCCCTGACATGGGTGCTGGATGGGTTAATTACAGCTTTAATGAGAAATCGCATTGCCATCTCAGGGCTAAATTCCTTCCTTGTGTAAGTTGATGGGATGGCACTGGCTGCAACGCCAAGGAAAAACTTTGTCCAGGCATCTGCTGGAGTACTGTGAATGAGCAGGGTGTTGCTTCTGGTGTTGGCCAGTGCTCTTTGAGTAGGTCATTATCTCACTCTTTTCAAAACAGAAACATCCCAAATCCGTGCATATCCCATACCATTAAAATCTGACACTGCTAATGATGGCATTGCATTATTCTTTGAGCTGAGTCCCGTTGTTACAGAAGTAATGGGCATGATCTCTGGTGCCATCCTCACTTTGCCTGCCTTTTGTTTAAGTTCAGTGCAAGTACTGACTGTCCTTTCTTCTGTACCTCATGGAGATATAATCCAATGACAGCTATGAGGCACTTTGTGTAGTGAACATGAAACAGGAGGGAAATGAAAAAATCAAAGAGGGGGAATTATTCATGGCAAATTGAGCACAGCTTCATTTCTCTGCATAAAAAATTAAGTAATGCTAGAAAAATTACACAGTTGCCCATAGGATTTATTTCTTCTGAGCCCTTCACCTTTCTTGGGATCTAAGTCCTCCAGCAGAGAACCTTTTTGCAATAGACTATTACTGTTATTAATATTATTATTAAGATGATTATCATCATTTTATATCTCAATGTGGGTATGGCTGTTTCCTCTCCAACCGTAAAATGTGAAATCACACAGTATTTCTAAGTACTGCAGTATCTTCTCTCCCTTTGAAGAACTTTGTCAGTTCTGCATGCTTTCCTCTTGTTTGTCCTTCCTACCCGCAGCTCTGTGCTCTTCTGCAATCTTACTTTGAGGTGGTAGGGCAGACCAGTGGAACCTTATATTATGTAGGAAAAATGTTTTTCCCCTTCGAATTGCCAGTATTTTGCACATACCGCCTTCTTCTGATCTCAGGACTGAGAAGTTTCAGTTTGTTTCCAAACTGAAACCCCTTGTTGGCAATGTGTTGTAATGCATGGAATTTATTTTACTGGCCTGACCTTATTCTTGACCTTTTTTCCCCTCTTGTCTTCTGCAAATGCAAATGATGCATGAATTGAAATCCCCTAAGCCTGAACAGGGGAGATAATTCTAAAATCAAGGAAGGAATTGGAACAGCAGAGCATATCTAGAACGTCTGATACAATGCCTTTTTTATTTTTCAGTCAGTTTGCTCCCAGGAAAACCTTTTTGTGGAAAACAGGTAAAAAATAGCTTTTTTGTGTTAAACTTAGCTGTTTCTCATTTTGTCTATCATAGTTCTGTAGATGTTTATCCTAATGCAAAGACTGTTGAGCGAATTTGTAATCCATAATATCTGCAGTGTTTTTGTGCTTTAAGAGGGGGGAGGAAGAGATTGCCTTGCAGTATTGTATATGAGCAGATGAGGCGTTACTGCTGCTTTCCCAAGACTTTGCATTTCCGTTTATAAAGCAGATTGTGGGAGGGAAGGACGGAGGGAGGAAGGGGGAGCCCACCTAAGGTTTCATTTCAGATGACCAGTCTGTCTCTGGAGTGCCTTTAGAATTAAACTTATTGATCTTTCAAAAGCACTCTAGTAGTGGCTTGGTGATGGTATTTATGAAACACCACACTTGTGTGTCTGTTGTTTAACCTGTTCTCCTGTGGGGCTCAGTGGCAGCACTGACTTCAGTTGTCACTTGTGAAGGCTCACAAGTGCCCCAGACCAGGCCTGCTTTACTGCTGCATTGTAGTAATGAAATGGTGATTCTGAGCCAACTGTTACTTCGCATTACCGTGTGATAGTTCTTACGGGTGTTCCTTTTATTTATAATGAATCCACTTAAAGAGAAGAAGAAACTGTGTTTAAGATCTACAAAATATGAAGTGTTTGCTCCATGGCAGCCATAAATTAGCTTAACTGTATCGAAAATCTTAGAAATTGTGCACCTTTATGGTAGATCAGGATTTTAACCAAAACTCTTGGAATTTCACTGGTGAATGTTTGAGCAGTGCTAGCCCAAGTCTGTTCTGTGTAGGTTTTAAGACTGTTTATCATCCTCTTGAAGAAGGGGACATTATCTTTCACAGTATTTCTGTCTCTGTCCATCATTACATCTGTCAGATGCATTTATAGATAAGGCTGTTCACGTAGAAAATGACTCCACAGTAATGGTACAAACCAGCTTTTCCAATGGACAGTCCTGTAAGTGGGATGAGGAAAGGCCCTCAGGAAGTAATGGCCGCTGTCACCCAACCACCTCATATTCTGAGAGCCAAGGCTGTTCCCTCAGCTACTCCTCCTGTGTCATGACTATGGAGATATGTTTTATCAAAATTTCAACAGAGAAACCCAAAAAGCAGATGTTCCCATAAATCTACTTTTCCTCCCTCTCTGGAGAGATTGGGATTATAAATGTGACCTAGTTGTTCACCTTCCCAAGTCAGTATGGAAGGCGCTCAGTCAATGCGCTGATGAGGGTAGGATGGGGACCTTCAAGGGATAAACCATGAACTTTATAGCCAGGCCTCCATTGGTTTATGGATTTAGTCCCCCACCTGCATGCAGGAGAACGTGGCCAGTTGTGGGGTTTGCACTTGGTTCGTTTTGCCCAAACCTGTGAGCTGGCTGACCAGCTTTCCTGGTGTGAGGACACATACCCAAGTGGAGACCAGTAAAAGGCGAGGTTGGAAATTGGGCTTCTGTTACTGCCTGCACTGTTGTTGTCAGGAGGAAGACGTCAGCTGCATTCCTCAGAACACTGCTTTTTCTTGCTGCATGCCTTACAGCCTTTGATCAGGTGAAGCACTTCAACTCATGCTTAGCTCTGTGCACATGAGTGATCTTGTTGATTTGCTGTGTTGAAAGTTGGGTATGTGTTTAAGTGCTTTGCCTCTCTTTTTCATCAGAGAACCTGAGCATTTCTCTGAGCTTCAGAGATACTTCCAAGCGACTTAGCAAGTGCTTAAAATTATATATGCAGTATTTTGCTGGCTTGCATTTTTTATGTTCTTATTAGGTGATATTTTTATGAATTTTCTTTTGGATGCAGATCTATGGTTCCTTGGCTTCTGAGAATTACCTTGCTCAGTAACAGGAAATGTTAAATAGCCCTCAGCCTCCCTGGCTGATGTTTCTTCTCTTCAGTTGGCTGTGCACAGTTATGGGGAAGAGGGGGGAGGGGGGGCGAATTTTAGCCTTGGTTGTTGTTTTGTGGTTTGTTTTTTTTTTTTTAAACTATGAATCTAGTGCAAGTTGGAAGATGTTGCTAGAAATTAAATATATCTTTACAGATCAGATAAAGTTGAATTACCATGTCTGTTACCATAATCTTTCTTTTCGTTTTTCAGTAGGCTGTTGGAAGACAGTAGTATATGCAATGATACTCATAAGAAAAGACAGCTGTTTAGGTTTGTATCACTTTATTTAATAATTGTTTCCTAGTAATTCTCACTCGTGATTCTGTCTGTGTCCTTGCCGAAGGAGACCTTGACAGGTGCGGGTATGTCATTTTTCTGGTTGGAAAGGACCATGGAGAACAGAGTTCTTACCCTGCTCATCCCACGCTCTGAATGGGGAGGTCACAATGGGACCCTTTCCTTTGATTTTACGGATCATTGGATCAGGAACCATATGAGATTTTTCAGCTGCCCGGCTGCTTGGGCTGCCACAATTTGGGGGTGACTGTGACTGATGAAAGTTCATTTTGCTCTAGTATATATGACAGACAAGTTTCACAAACCAGTGCCCAGACTGACCTTTTTTCCTTTTGTTGGTTTATTAAAAGCAGAAGTAAAAGTATGGTTAGGGGAAACTGATTGAAGTTCCCTTATCTAAAGCAGTAATGTTTTTAAACTTTTTTTCTCTGTGAACTTTGTCTTCCAAACTCCAGTTCCTTCTGTCCAGAGAACATTCAGATGTATCCTGTATCCCAGATTGCATCCCAAGCCCCAGGGAGTTAGTAGGAGTCAGTCCATATGTTCACAGAGAACTTTTTTAATCAGTTGACACACTGGATCAGTGGAAGATCCATCCTGGTGCTGACAGTGTTCCTCTGAGTGGCTTAGAAAGGCTTTCTTCCCACACTGTCAGTTCCCACAGGTTCAGGTCAAATCAACCAGAGTTGAGCATGCCAAACTGCTTTTAAAGTCAATCAGCTGCCACAATTTTTAAGCAGAGCGGGCAGAAGTAATGGATGCTTTCAGAAGTATGTTCTTCGTCTAGTAAGGCATGTGGGTAGCTAGGCAGAAGTTGGGCGATCGCTAGATGTCTGTATGCATTGGGGCTTGTGTATGCAGCAGTGATAGTTTGTGTCACTTCAAACCTATATCATCTATATTACATCATTTCTCATTATGAGGAGAAAAGGATGCGGGATTATTTGACGTATCGTTGCTGACTGTGCATGTCAGCCCAGCAGCCACAGAGGAGATGGGGAGACTGCACCAGATAAGGAGCAGTGCTGGAGCACCTGGAGCTGCATCCCATGGCCACAGGCAGCAGGCAGAGAAAGACTTTTCTCCATGCTCTGGGCGAGTCTTGGATTGGGCACGTGAGAGTAAGGAGGCATCTTACACAAAGACACTCTTAATATCTGTTCACCTTTGGGGAACAAAAAGGAATTATGTGTAACCCAAAACCACAGATAACTGGGATACAAAAGCATTCTGTTTCTCTCCCTCTTTTCCCCCTAGAATATAAATGTAAGAGAATTGTTATTTTCTAAGGATAAGAATGCTAAAGAGTCTGTAAATAATATACTTTGGTTTTTTTCTTTCCAGTTATATCTTAAGGACAGTTTATTTTCAAAATCTTTTTCCTTGTTTTATGTTGTTGCTTCTGTGCTGTTTCTCTTCATGCTTTCCCACCGCCTGGGTCTAGCAAAAGTCAACAGGCTAATACTGCTGATCACATCTGTGAGAGGCTCTGATCACAGGCAAGGAACGCACCGGCCTGATCCCGTCTTTGACACGCTGCTCCTTCACGTCCCGAGTGACACAGCTCGGCAGGTTGTCCAAACAAAAAGCAGGAGCCATGTTCACAAGGAGAAAGGGGACAAAAAAATAATAAATAGATACAGTCCCACCTTTTTGGTTTGTAGAAAGAGCTTTGAGCCTGAAAGATATTACACTGTAAAATAAGACAGAGGGGTGGAAAATGTCTTCTAAAAGCCTTCCAAAAGCCAGTGTTGTTAGCATCACTTGGGATAACGGTTGTGGTGCACTAAGCTGTGGGTAGGCATGCTGGTTTTGTCATTTTAGCAGCACCTTGTAAACAGTTCACCATAAATAAGCCAAGTTCTTCTCCAAATTTTGCTCACAGATGACTGTGTTGATACTCACAGTAGCCTGGGTGCTCTGCAGCTGTTCAAGGAGAGACAGTCTCTACCCAGAAATTTTTACAATTACTATATGCACAGGGGCGGGGGAACGAACCCAGCTGCTGGGTCTGTAAGTAGGGTGTTAGCACTGAAGAGTTTGGGGTCACACTGGGAGGACACATGTTTAGGGGAAGGCTTTGGATGACTTTACAGAGCAGATGATGAGTGGGGGAAAAGGTGCCGTAGAAATAAGAAGGATGGGTATGAAGACAAAGGTAGAGGGCAGGTGAAGTTAGTGGGAAAAACATTACAGGTGATGGACAGCAAAGGGAGAAGTAGCGAGGGGTCTGCTGAGGGAAGAGACTGATCGACGGGCAACAGAAATACTACGTCAGTGCTGCGTAATATTGCTACGTCAGCCCTGTCCAGTGGAGTACTCTTAGGATATATACGAAAAAGGAGCAGCGGTAAGTGCTGTGCGTGTAAAAGGGTATATAGCAGTGTTTATTTGCTGAAGGCAGATGAGTATGGGGATCAAATCTCCTGTTTCAGGCATGCTTTTGTAAATGCAGAGTATTTCCTTTTTTTTTTTTTTTTTTTATTAGGCTTGCTGCAGGGTAGCCAAAGATAGACTCTGCTCTGACATGGTTTTGTTTGTGTATTAATCTTTGTTTCCTGATGTCCGTAGGGGTAACAGAGACAGCACAGGGAAGGCATCTGGCAGTCGACAGAGCAGTACAGAGAATGAATTGAAGTGGACAGACCACCAGAGGCCATGGAGCAGCACAGACTCAGACAGCTCAAATCGAAATTTGAAGCCAGCCATTACAAAGACAGCCAGTTTTGGTGGCATAACCGTCCTGACAAGAGGAGACAGCTCATCAAGTAACAGAAGTACCGGCAAACTGTCCAAAACAGGTAGCTAGTACTGTATTGGGTTCATAGTACTTCTTGTTGTGCAGTGATAAACGGATGTACTGGTACTTGCCCGAGTATAGTATATGACAGAATGATTTGGGTTGGAAGGGGCCTTCAGAGATCATCTAGTCCAACCCCCATGGTTGGACTAGATGGTGAATTAATTGCATGAACAGTTGTATTTCCTGTGCGTAGCAGATGCGTATGTCCATCTATGTATGCTAGTATCTGGGTACCTGGTATTGAGTTTTTAGGAATCAAGAAGAAAACCTGGTGCCTGAGGTTTACAAATCGTAGGTGAGGTAGGCTTTTCCCAGAAAAGAGTATGTGCATGTCTTAGTTGAACGCTGCACTTGTCGTAGCCGGAAAAGGTGGTCCTCCTTTCAGACAAAGCACAGATTTTACCTTTTTTGAATCTTAATCTTTTTGAATCATGAAGATGTAAATGTCATATATCTGGTGAGAAATCCAAGAACATTTTGTTGTTGTTGCTAAAATGCAGACTGTCTGTATCTTGGAGTACAGCCTCTCCCTTGCTGCTGGCAGATGCAGCAGTATGCTGTGGTGGAAGCAGGCAGAAGCGCTGGAGTCACAGAGGTCCCACAATGTCTCCATATTCTTCTTTAGTTCCCATAAATGAAAGCACTGTTTAAGGAGACTACGAACCTTGTGGGAATTCTGCATTTATTTGCATTAACTTCACGGGTATATTAACATATGAGGGAGTCACAGGGTCTGGATCTAAGTAATTTCAAGCCGTGCCATTAAGCCGCTCTATTATATTTTTGTGTAAAAGTGCATAATAAATAATGAGCCCATAAGATGATTCCATCAGTTTGGATCATTTGATAAATATAGTGCAGGACAAGTGGTAATCAATACGTAGCACTTAGTGCTCTTTCAGCTGGAGAGTGTTTTATGGACAATACTTAATGTAAACCCAGTTTATCAAATGTGGGTTCATCAGATTTCACTCCCGTTCCCAAAATTGTATGGTATGCTTCAGGATACTGGGGAATGGAGTTTTCAGAATAAATCAAGAAAACCTTTGACTTGGTAACTACATTCTGGACCTCCAGATCTTGAACGTAGTTTAAAATTTTGTTACATTTCACAGCTGTAAAGGAACCTGGCCGGCTGGAAAGCTGCTCTTTCAAACCCTGCTGGTCATAAAGCTGCTTTGAGCTTTTGGAATATCCTGCCTCTTTTTCTTAACGCTTCTATTTTATGTTTCTTTTGAGACCCTAGACAAATAGTTGGTTTATTATCTTAAGTTTCATAAAATTATAGAATGTCTCAAGTTGGAAGGGACCCATAAGGATCCCTTCCTAAGATAAGATTATCCTTCTGTTTTACTCCATCCTTAGGTATGTGAAATCATATGGATTTAAGATATGCATTTGACTTGAAAATTAGTTGTTTACCTCTGGCTTGTTCCTGAGCACAAGAATAGCAAAACCAGTGTGTATGTGGTTTTGAAACTACTCTCTTCTGTATTTTATATAAAGGCTGAATAGGCTATACAGTCGGGCCTGAAGTATGCAGTAGACAATGTTTTTACCTCCAGATTTCTTTGCCTTCTGCAAATCTTTCCATTGCATCAGAATTCCGTTTGATATGCATGAACTGGGGAGGAGGCACAGGTTCCTGTTATACTTTTTCATATCATTCACCTTCAGTAGAGTGCAGGTAAATGTATTTCTCTGCAGCGTTGTATCGCAGAGGTGCAGAGCGTTTTAAATGGTGCCAGGGAAATCCAGTTTGAGGGTTGAGACATCTAATTGCAAAAATAGTAATACTTTAAAGTAGCCGTTTTAGTGTTAAAATCAAGCATATTAGAGGGTTCAGTTAGAAAATGTATTAGAGATCTCTGAAGCATGCTGATACTTGTAAATGCATCTGCACTCGGTATGCACCAAACGCAAAATTGCTTTCAAATGAAAGCTCTTATAATACATTTTTAAAACATCAGTGATATTAAAATTCCATGTTCTTTGCAGAGCAATTACCTATTGTAAGTGCTTAAATTGTGTTTAAATTGGAAAGCTAGTTGAGGCACAGAAAGAGTGGGATAAAAGAAAGAAAATAAAAGGAAGAGGTGGGGAAAAAGAGCAAGGCTGGATGTCAAAACAAACTTAACGCCTTCAAAGCCAGGACACAAAGTCAAACTGTCAGTCAGCCTGAGGAAAGTCATAGGAAAGAATATCTGAATCATTATTTCTTTCCTTCTCTCTAAATGTTATTGAATGGCATTAAAGCAGAAAAGAATGACTGTTTAGAAAATAATGGGGAAGTATGTCTTGATAAAGTGTTCTCCACCAAAAAATGCTGAGTGCATTCATACGGCTGTCAGAGCCCCCACGTGCTATTTGCATGTTTTCTAAGGTACATTAGGTACCAAGTGACTCTTCATTCTGCATGTTTTGCATTAGATCTTCATTACTGTACTACAGTCATAGCATAGCCTAAGTCATAGGCTGGGAGTTCCGTAGCTCAGTATGCATTTAAAGCTTGGTCATGTCTTTAATTTGGGGGATTTGGTTTATTTTCTATTGTTGTTTCTACACTGATTGAAATAGGATTACAGAGGTGTAGCTACAAACATTAGGCACACTGCCCTGGTAATGTGGCAGAGCCTGGTATGCACCAATTCTGTCCCGGTTCTCCGCTGGAGAAAGTACTAGTCTGTGCTCTGAAGTGCCTTATGATTCACAGTAATTCATTTAAAACATTTTTGTCTTGTATATAGTATGTATGAAATCAGTCTAAAGTCATTAGTTGGTCAAAATAATCTTCATTGGCAAAATGATGGAAAAAATTTGTGACCATTTTAAATGTGCAAATTATTCTACATATGATGGTTGTCCAGAAGCATTGTCAAACACTCTTTTTGAGCATGGGAATATTAAAACTTTCAGGATTTTCACAGATGCCTCACAGCTGCCTTTGAGAATATATACAGTAAGGCAATATAGCATTATAGCCTTTCTGGATCATTTTTAATATTGTCACTGAAGTTAAATGTTCTGCCCTTAACCTTAACTTCTGATAAATCAGTAATTAATGGTACATAGCAGACGAAGAAAAACTGAAGCACAGGAAGATGTTAGCCTCCCCTAAGGCAAAGGCAGATCATAGAACGTGCTGTTTTCCACAGCAGAGTCCAGTAGTGTCAATTAGACTGTAATTGCATTCAGCTGCATGGGTATTAGAGCTTAGCAAAGGAATTACGTTACTTCTTTCTTGCAAAATTCACAAAAGGGGCTGTTTGAAACCCATTACATGGTTATCTTACCGGTTCTGATGGTTATTCTCATGCACCTGTTGGTTGTTTAGAAAGCCCTGTTCTACTGAAAAGCGGAGATTGTATATTGCAAATAAAATTTTCTTCTCTGTTATTCAGAAGCCTAGTAGATATGTAGAGATGTGTTAAGCTATAATTCAGTATTGAGTGGGGACTTAATAATTTAATAAATTGCCATCAGATTGCATTCCTGCAACTTAAGACATCGTACAAAATGTTGATTAGTTTAGACTTCCAGTAATATACTGGACTTTGCAGGGTTGACTAGGCATGTAGAGGGGTAAATGAAATAGATGTCCCTGCAGGCATCAAGGATGTACCTGTTCAATCTTTAACCCGCCCGTGAAGAGAAAATCTAGCTCATCAACTACCATGTTATTTTCACTAACACATTAAAACAGGTTTTAATATACATTTTTAGGAGGGAATACAAGATGTGCTTCAAAGAAATGTCCTCTGTGTATCTACATATATATTTAAATAATTGTTGGAAGACTTAAAAGACGTAACTATTGCATCTTTAGCTTCTCTTAATGCATTTTCCATTCAGCGGAATGCACATCTGCTAGAGTGTGTTTCTTTCCCCTGCCCCATTTACAAAAAGCTGGCTGTATTGGGGTATCAGCTGTATTGACACAGATATGTAGGGATCGTTAACTTCCTTGGAGGGACTCCAAGTAATCGGAGCCACAGTCTAATCTCCTGTTAGGTGTTCATTGCTACTGCTGTTGGGGAAGGATGATTATACTGCAGGCATTTCAATACACTAACCTTTTTAATTTTTTTTTTAAATAAAGTGTCCTGTAAATTATAATTTTGTCTCTGAATTTTGGAACTGGATTTCTGTTTCTTTATGATTTTCTTTAACTGGGTATTAGCCTGATGGATCTCTTGAGTCCAAGAGAAACTGCAGAAATGTTGATGCATGGGTAATAAATCACAAGCCAACTGCTTCCAGTCATACTCTTCCCACTAACCAACTGTGCTGAAACATCAATCTTATTTTTAGAAGTGCAACTTGGAGGGAAATAATCGTGTTCACATGAGCACATACTGTTGTCATAAACAACCCTAAATACATTGTAATATACAGAAATGCAAGTGACACAAAATCAGCAAATAAATATTCCTAAACCAAGAAACTGTATCAAAGACAAAAATACTTCCAGAGGTGATCAGCTCTCTACTGTTCTGAAAAATTGACCGTCCGAAGCAAATAGTGGGCAAATCTTGAGAGTCTAGTTGATAAGAAAGGAAAAATTTACTTTGGGTTTGGAAGGTGGGATGAACAGAGATGTTCAAAGTCATCAGATACTGAATGCTGACCCAAAGAAAATAGAGCAGGTGGCATCACTCACTAGCACTCGGAATATTGGAAGATTAATGGTACCTCCATGTTCTCCCTCTGCAAACCTTGTAAGCTATTAAGACTTCGTGGTGATTTTTCTGTCTCTCTTCCTTTTACCACTCTTTGAACTGCTGTATCTCTCAGAATACTTTCTATTAATGGAAAGTCATGAGAATATGAAGATTATCATTATGTCAACTGTGAAGCAGCAAGAAAATTATAGAAGAATCTAGAAGAACTGGCCATCATCAAATATTGAAAAAAAAGAGGTTGGGTTGTGTAATGGGGGCAAAAATCTCATTTAGTCAAAGTTCCTTTCAGAAGTCTTTAGCAAGACATCTCTTAAACATGAATCTGAATAAAGTCAAATAGTTCTTCCCCCTCGCTCCCCCCACATTTGCTACAGTACTGAATTCATTATGTGGCGATTTCTTATTCCAAATTTAGGCACCGTGAAAACAGCTAATCAGAGCTACAAAGACAAGATTAATTGGTGTTAATTTCCAAACATTAGTGTTGGAATTTACTTGGCTTAATATGTCTAGACTTAAAATGATAGGAAATAAGTTGTAGTGATGGAAGAAAATAGATCGTTCTTATACAGGAGAAATAGGGGCAAAATTGGTTTAGTAGTAATTTCTGGGATTATTTTTTTTTTTTTAATACTCAGAAAATTACCAAAATGTTTTTCTGGCTTTTGTTATTTCAAAATCACCAACTGTTCTACTGACAAAGGAGAGCACATCTCTGATCTTTTAAAAGCACATGTTTCAAAGCTATCATCTTGGCCAACGTGGGGTGATAGCTCCAGAGGTTTTTCCACTGCTTCTCCCTACCATTTGGCGCGTACATCTGAATTCATTGCAGGCCTTTAGCTTTTAACATTCGGAAGCTGGTAAAGATCAGTCTGTGATTCTGCCATAAAAACAGCTGAAAGGGGGAAAAGAAAAAAAACAATTGAATGTCAGAGCTGCAATCTTCTCCACTAAAGGCGTTTCTTCAGAATAGCACAAAATGGGAAGAGAGAAGTCTGAACTCAGGCTTGATACTACTTACAAGGTTAGAAATAATGGGAGGTTTATGCAATCTCATCACCACTCCTGCATCTCCAGGTAGCTTTCTAACCTGCTGAATTCAATACGTGGTGGAAAAAGAGGAGGAAGTAAAGCAAGAACTCGAAGCAACCTGAAGCACATGTAGAAGAGCCAGAGAAATGCAGGAAAGGACATGGTAACTGCTGGAGAAGGAGAATTAAACTGCAGTGGTTGCATTTACATTTGTGAGGAAGGTACCAAATACCGCTTGCAGTTTGATGAGAATGACCTCCAAGAATATCTCTGCAATTTGTAGAAACACTGAAATCTGAAATGATCCAATAAATAAAACTATCCCTGCAGACATAATCTTTCTAAATTTCCAACCTAAGTCTACATGGAGGGGAAAATATAGCAACTAATACAATTTTCAAGTGTATTTATAGAAATAAAAAATTTCTTCTGAAGTGTTATTACTTTCTTGATTAGATACTGGAGGAGCAGATTTAGGGTCCTGCTGATGGCAAATAGTGCACAGCTTATAAAGAGGACTGTCTGTAGTAGCTGCTGTATGAATAAGAAGTTTGAAGAAGATGGATAAAAATGTGTTTTACGCAGCAATCGGCAGTAATATGTGGAAAACACCTCTGTTAAGTAACAGGATGCTGGTGTGATTTCTTCAGAGGAAACCTGTTTTGTTCCAATTATGAGAAGATAAGTGAATTCCAATAGGGATATGACTGAAAAAAGAATCCAAGGCTCTAAGCAGTCTGCTTGCAGGGTCCTCTTGTAGTGTCTCGTATATGAAGGGATGTCATCTGCCCTGTAAGAAAGAAGTTTGCTAAACCCTAGGTTTGAGCTCTGTCTTTTCTTTTAGTCTACACCTGCAGAAGGGCACTAAGGAGGTTAGTAATTTACGTAACATGCATAGACAGAGCACAGAAGTGAAATAAAAGATGTTGCAATTACAATGTACTTTATTTTTGGGAGGAAACATCCATACAGATGTTTGCTTTCACACCTCACTTGTATTTGCCTTAACATCCTGCTTTAAGGAAGCCGTCATCTGAGCCTTACACTCTAGAGATTCTTGCCATTTTTATGTGAAGCAAACTGAAATCTAATTGAGTAAAAGCTCTGAAGTTTGGAAATTATATTTGGCTTTTAAAATAATCATAGAATGGTTTAGATTGGAAGGGACCTAGATCATCTAGTTCCATCCTCCCCCTGCCATGGGCAAGTACACCTGCTACTAGACCTGGTTGCTCAAAGCCCCATCCAACCTGGCCTAATGTGTCTCCCCATCCCTCCAGGCACAAATGTATTTTAGCACATTTGTTTTATCTCGATTGATCAATTTTCATAGGCTAGGTGCTGAAAAAACAAACTAGCAAAAGTCTTAAGTAGCGTCTTAGGTAGCTTTAAGTTAATACACCTATGGCACAGCTACTTTGTTACTTGACTGACAACTCAGTTGCTATGTTGTTTTTCTTACAGAAAATGTTTGGCTTTTTTTTTTTTGTGTGTGTGTGTGTGTTGCATGGGTTTTTTGTTTCTTTTTCATTCACAAAGCCCGCATTTGGTTTTCATACCATATGAACGAGCACTTTGGTATTATAAATACATGCTGAGCGATTTGCGTTCTGTGTGATAAAGCTGTTTACTGGCTGGAGGGAAGCAGGTGTTGCGGGAAGAAAGCGGTCTTTTGAACTGTAGAAATACCACTGGGTACTGAGCTCAGTATGGAGTGAAAACCCCATGGACTGTTGCTTGCCTTTGCAGTCTGTGACAGCTGTCCTCGCGTCTGCGCCATGTCTGATGGGGACTGGGGTAACCACCCTACTGCAATTGTGTCTCTCTGTTAGGCTCAGAGTCTTCCAGCAGCGCTGGCTCCTCAGGATCACTGTCACGAATACATCAGCCTCTCCAAAGTGCATCTCTTGTCCCCGGGGTGACGGCCAGCTCTTCAGGCAGCGTGTCCTACCCTGAGAATGGGATGAGTGGCCAGGTGGCCCCCAGCAACACCAGCTATATCATTCTTCCACTTGAAGCTGCAGGGATACCGCCTGGCAGTATCCTTCTCAACCCACATACAGGTTAGTATGATGCTCTCCTGCCTGGTGCTGCCCTTCAGTGTTTCTGATGTCGTCTGGGGAATTGACAAATTTCATGTTTCTAGAGATATTTTCCTTGAGGCACTTTACAAGGAAGTAAGCAGCATATATATGTAGAAATAACATTTGGCAGGTTGGGTTTTTTTCAAATCTGCAGGCAAAGCTGGGTTGGCTTTCTGAGGCTGTTGTGGCAGAGCTGATGGGAAGTGACGCAAAACACAGTCATACAGTCCCAGACCAGATATTCATCTTGTAAAGTCCTGGCCCTCCCTGGCTGTGAATCCTCTGAGATCCCGTTAGCTTCACTAAGGACAGACACTCTTCTGTATAGAGCTGGGATATGGTGCAACCGAAATATGATGCTTCAGGTTTTAGAGACTGTGCTTAACACCCAAAGAATTTTAAAAGGCTGAGAGGCTGCATTTGAATTAGTATTTCAGAATGAATTTCCTTATGCGATTAGCAATTGTACTTAAATCAGAAGTTTAGTGGTAAGAGAAAGTTGTAATGTCTTCAATTCTGCATTGTGGCCCTGGGAGTCAGCAGCACTGCGGAGCCTGAACAAGGCTTTCACAGGCACCCAAGTACTATGGACACTTCAGAAGCCACTCAGCTTGAACTTGAGCACTCGCTGAAAGTTTAAGGCAATTTATTACCTCCTTGGTCCAGATGAAGTCCAGATAATATTACGCTTTTACTCCCTGTGGTATTGTACTGACAGCATTAAAAAGGTTCAGGGAGGCTGAGACTGTGTGCTTCTTCAGTGATTTGGACTATTTCAGTGACCGTGACTACCTGTGCTGTCAACCTTAGCTGAGTTATACTGGGTTTGTAATAACAAAGCCTGCAGTGTGATGTATTTTCCATTATACTGGGAGCTGAGAGTTGAACTCCAAAATACTTTTTCGAAGTCCATAATAAAGCATTCAGGAGTTTTTCAGTTGAGGATTTCTGTTTATAACCAGTATTTTATGTATATTACACGCTTGTGTTCCAATATTTTGTTGCAAATGTGTAAAGGTTATTTGTGAGTCCACTGCTAAAAAGAGTTTTTTAATCAGAATGTAGTCGAGAAAAACTGAAAGTTGCCGTGTTTGAGGAAAACACGGCCTTGACAAAACTATTAAACCAAAATTCCCACAGATGTTTGGAAATAGTAGTATCTGCATCTGATCAATACATATTAGCATATTGAAAATCGGGGAGGAGTTCTTGTTTCTTTAGATACAAATGTGGTAAGTTCTTTCCAGAGAGATGATTTAGAAAAGACACGTTTGTGCAGGTTACTAAAGACTTCATTAATTATGTGTACTTGTAAAAAAGCTATTACATTATTGACACGAGAGGCTAATACTGTTGGCATAAGTCGGGATTTTAGGAATTTCTTAAAATGATTTGGAGAGGAGAGGAAGGAGGGTGGGCATTAGACAAACCCCATCATTATTAATTTACTCATTTCTTTTGTTCCGGTATTTGTTAGCTCTCTCTGTAGCACTGGAGTTTCTTGGTCAATACAGAAGATGGCATTTTGTGTGCTACGTGGTCTGCTCTCATACAGAACTCAGCAGGCCTCGGCAGAAGTCCATCCATAATTCAGATGGTAGGACTGACAGAAACAAATGAAAGGAATCACTGCTGCTCCGAGCCCACCAACAGCTGAGAGGTTGTGCTTGTTCCTGGGCATGGAAAAGACAGAGGCTGCAGCTCTTGCTGCAAGCCAAAAGAGCTGTTTAACAGGAACTGCTCCCAAATCTGTTTTGTCAATTTAGCAATTTGAAGCAGCTAGCTCACATTTTTCCCTGATACCTAGGGAGTCTTTGTCTGCCATAGGTATAATGCCTTTCAATATTGTCACTAGACCAGAGTACCTGGTCTTCCCTCCTAGGGTGCCTCGTTGTCTGCAGAGGCATAATCGAGAGCTCCATGTGTGTTAGTATGTTTCAATATTTAGGGAGCAAGTGGTTTTGTGTACATATAATTCTGCATTTTTTTAAAACCACATGTTTTGTTTCTGTAGCTCCCTTGTAAATACATACATAATAAAGAAAATGGAGGGAGCAGATTCTTCTAAAGACTGAAATTCTCGTCTCAGGCATATAGCTTCACACTGCTACCTGTGCTGGAAGTCAGGCTATGCTGTAGTGTCTGCTGTTTTTAAATTGCAGCAAATTACGTGCTGCAAATTTGCCACTCTGTAGGCTCAGAATCTTTGCATCTTATTAGGGTAATGTTACAAAAGAAGCTCCATAGGGAGGAGACTTAGATTGCTGGATGCTGTGATCAGCTATCAAAGTGATGGATGCTGTCAGAAACATAGATGAAGAGAAGACAGTTTAAAGAAAAGGAAAAAGGAGCTTTGTTTCCTGTAATGAATAGATTTTCTTTCCCTATATAACACCATTCTTTAGCTCCTTCTTCTTCTCTTGCAGAGTGGCTGCTTCCAATATTTTTCTCTTTTGATCATAACACCATGTCCTTTAAAGATCTTTGCTTCCTTTCACACTACATAGTGACTGACTGCGTGAGCCTCTAATGGCATCCACAGATGCTGTCAGTATGTCCCTGCTCTGATATTACTTCTCAGGTCCTTCTCCGGTGTTGACAATCTGCATTTTCTTTTCCATAGCTGTGGTTTCCTTTGTTTCGTTTCTTCTGCTTTACCCTTCCCCTTCCCCAGACCGAGAAGCTTCTTGCTTGCTTTGGGAAAGGACCATTTATGTGGCTATGCTGTTTTACTCTGTTTCACCTGCTTCACCAGTCTGTTTTACCCTTTAAAGGATTCCTCTCAACACGTTCTCTGACTTAACCCCTTTGACAATTTAAGAGCATTTACGTTTTATTCTTACTCCTTTCAATGACATGGCAATCTTTGCCCTTCTATCAGGGCCACAGTTCATAACTTACAAATGTCTTCCCTGTTACCATCTGATCTCTCCTTTTCATTTCTTATTTCAAGATTTCTTCACGAGAGGTCTGTTTTTTCATCTTTAAAAGCACTGCTGGACCTTTTCTCGTTCAGTTCTGCCATCCTTCATTGAGCCATGGCAAATGCTCTTTACAGCTTTCCTTGAGCATCTGGCAGAGGCTTCGGGAGCCTGTTATCCTGCTCATCCAGCCTGATGTCCCCAATTTCCTAAAGTGCTTCTGGAGCCTGAGACTCCCAAATCTGGTGAGTCCATGCCATTGTCATCCGGTGTGTTCACAGCAAGAAGCAGGAAATCAGCCAGTGGACAGAGCTGCCCCGTGCTTCTCTTCCACTCTAATTGTGACCTTTCTCACTGTGAGTGTGAGATATGCCCAGTCTAATATGGTGACTTCATCCAGAAAGTCTTCATGCTTTGGAGAATTAAGGCAAGGTTTCTTTGTCAGGTACTCCTCATATATTTCTGACCATGATCAACAAGAGAGAGGAACTGAGAGGCTGAGGAACAGGTAGAAGAGGTAGAGACACTTGTATATCAATCAGAAGGTCATTATTTCACTATTTCTCTCATTCACCAAATCTCTCCAAATCTCCCTTTTTATCTCAGATATTCATACTTTAGTTGCCTACTTTAAATGTTATCACTTCATTGCTAAAATTCCTTTTTTCTCATGGAAACATCTGTAATTCCTTTGATTTATGATGGAACTGAAAAGAGAACTGAGCTCATGGAAAACATTTTCCCTAGCGAGAAATACCTTTTTTTGTGGTTGTTTTTAAGACAATGACTTGGGTGAACTTTTTTTTTAAAAAAAGAAACACTGCTTTTGCAAGGTTACTTCCCCCAGCTAAAATATCTGAAGCAAAGAGTTCAGCAACTTAGTAGAACTTTGGACAGAATTTGCCTTGTATATAAGAGATTTTCAAAGACATCTTAAGTGTTTCTTCCTTGATAACTTCCAGAGCTACCTCCTGTAATTACATAGGACACAGCTTTCAAAAGTACAGCACTGTTACTAAAATGTGTAAATAAATTAGTGACATGAGTGGGTTTGGTTTTTTTCCTTTTTGCAAAAACTACAGTGTGTCGGGAGTAGTTGTGTACATTTGACTGCTGTTGCATGGCAATAAAATGTACATGAATATTCTCTACCTTCAGTGTTTGCTCCGGAGTTCACTTTTAGTACTAATTGATTCATCTTTGAATGACTTCAAGTAACCATAGCATCTGAATCATCTTATACCCATGCTAACCTTCCACCCATTCCTTGGAAATTCATCCTGCCTAAACAAGTATCTGCTGTCTGCCTTGCCTGCAAAAAAAAAAAACAAAAAAAACCAACCCAAAAAAGGTGGCCGGTACTGTAATGAGACATCAAGAGTGGTGAGCACTTTACTGTTGTAGCAGGTCAGCTAAAGAGTGATCAGTTAAAGCAAGGTTGTATGATTTCATACAGAAAACAGCACATTCTTAAAAGTCTTCAGCAAAGGCAGGGTGTTTTGTTTCAGGTCAACCATTTGTAAATCCTGATGGGACGCCGGCAATATACAATCCTCCCAGTGGCCAGCAGACGATGAGGAGCCAGATGGTGGGACAGTCTCAGCAGCAGCCTTCATCCCAGCAGCCTCAACAGGTTCAACAGCCACAGCAGCAAATGGCAAGTCACCTTGTCACACAGGTAGGTGCAGTAACTGTTGAAAAAAGAGAAGAATCTCTCAGGGATACAAAGGATGACCTTAAAGGCTAGGAGGGAAGGATGCAGCTAGATAAAATATCACGATGTTGTTTTCTTTTGAAACAAATGGGGCCCATGATCTGTATTTTCAACATAGATGAAACAAATGGAGAGGGAAGATTCCTTTTTCAGTTCCATCTAAAGGATGGTTTCGTTTTGAAAAGGACTGTTAGTGATTTTGTGTATGTCTACATGAATTTATTTTGCAAAAAATTGCCCATAAGTGAAAGTTGAAGCATTCATTCCCAAACTAGTGCGGTCTGTAATTCTATCCAAAGAGCAGGGCACCTTTTCCTGTCCCTTCTGACAGCAGTGGGGTTGAGTCAAAGAATCAAGTACAACGCAGGGCTCTACAACCTCTTCCATGTCTGGGTATATCGGGCCTGAGCTGTGGGTAGCCCACTCTCCGAGCACCCCTGCCCCAAACCGTGGCTCTTCTGCCTGCGCCCCATGTTCTGGCCATGACCTTGCTCTGAGCTAGAAGCTCTGGACCTACAGCAGGAGAAGGGAAGACCAGTGTAGTGTGGGCACAGTGCCACGTTATCTTGGCTCTCTGGGCCCTGGGCTGGCCGTGGCGTGCAGCCAGACGTGGCTGAGCATGGGCAGCAGGGTTTGGGTCTGGTTCAAACTTAATTTTGTGGATTGTGTGCCTGCTCTGCCAGAGCAGAGCAGGCAGAGGAGACTACTCAAGCAAGAATGCTGCATCCTGCTTACTTGCAGAGCGGCCAAAATCTACGATGGTTCTCATGTGGCTTTATAATTTGGAACAGTTTCATCCCAGGCTACTCAGAAATACAATGTTTAAATGCAGTGAAGTTGCTTTGATTTTACTTGGATTTATGTGTTTGTGGCTCTTACTTCTTGATTTGGTCTTAGAAGACAGAGGTAGCACCAAACCTGTGTGAGACTCAAGTTAAATGAGAGATTTAAACAAAAGGAATAGTAAAGCTATTGCAAGGTAATAGCGCTGTAGAAAATTGTTCTTTCACTTAGATAAACATCTGCTCCAAGCTGACAGGCCTGTCTCTGTTGTTATTTTGCAGCCTGTTCTTTGTCAATTTTTTTTAGCTATTGTGTTCTGCCAAAGGAGCTTTAAAATCATTATTCCTTTGCCTATGACACACTCGGAGTTCAGTCAATCATTATCAGGAGAATTCGAATATACGCTTACTCTGTGCATTTTAGCTTCCATTTTATCTGTGTAAATTAAATGTAGACTCATAACTTGGCTTTGCCTCACATCAGTAATAGGAAGGTGTAGCTGTGGCTTTATTTAATCTAACAGCCATCAAATATATGAAAATAGGCAGAAGAATTTGTAGTAAAGAATTGTTTGCTCTAAGGCTAAGATGAAGACTAAAATCACGGTACCTGACCTCTTGTACTTGGGCTGGCGATGAGTCACCTGCATTTTCAGAGCTGTGTTTGTGATCTTTGTTCTCCTTAACAGAGTTTGTTGTTGTTATCTTTCTCTAAGCAGGTTGTATTCATTGTCTTTCACTGTGTTTACTTTGCAGCCTGTTCAGGCGATGCAGCCATCTTCTCAGTCAGTCCAATATCCAGCAGTTTCTTATCCTCCCCAGCATCTCCTGCCAGTCTCTCCAACGCAGCAGTTTTCTGTGGTACTAAAGATTTTTATTTTTTATTTTTTATTTCCTTGAAGTTGGGCCTGTGAGCATGGGTATGCCCAAGAGCCTCTGGGGAGCACTGCGAGTGGCATCCTGCATCAGAGCCCCATCTAAATGCCCCTTTGCCTTAATGCTTTTGGTACTGACAAGCATTTTGTAAGAGTGTTCCCACTGATTCTCATTATCTAACCTGGGAAATGACATTAGGAGCAGAGCCTCTACCTGGTTAGCAGAGCCTTCGGAAGAATGTTTTGTTATGCCTGTGACAGAAGCTTGTGTCTCCCCGCTTTATGTCAAGGGGGCTTAAATTGCTAACTTGGGCATTTCAGTTTTGGGTTATCCCTCTTTTGCGCCCACAAAGACTGGAGAAGAGAACTCTAAATTTTTTATTTTATATTATTTTATCAGTATAATAAATCCACTGTCTGGATTTATTCCCTGATGGTGCCAGAGCAGTTGGAAAACAGACTGGCGGTGAACCAGCTGCAGAAGGTGTGGTGTGCTGTGCATCATGACAAAGCACCAATGAACACATATAATAAATAGAGTCTCTTCTGGAGTATGAATCTGGCTTGTTGCTTACAGGGCTAACATTATACTGTTGTAAAAGGAACCTGACATTTTAAGAGGCACTACAAGATTTTTTTTCAGTTATTTCTCTCTTGCTCTGGTAATCTTGTTTATGACTGATTTTTTTGCCAATGTAGAGCTGTCATGTAGTTAGAGTAAGAGACGGAAACAAAGCTGAACAGATCCTTGCAGCTAAAATAGTGTTATTAATGTCTGGTAGATGAACGGTACCATTTAAAGGACAATAAAAGATGTTGTGTACTGAAGCTGCATATCTCAGTGCTAATTCTCTTGAGAAGTGTCTTACAGGCATCTCAGGTTGTTCTAGTAATAGGAAGGCTGATATTTTTAGTGGCTAATTTAATAGTTAAGCTTCACCTGAATTAATGTCTTCAATGTACGTTACATTATAAACCCAAAGTATAGATTATAGGGTTTTGAAGCTCTTGGTCTCTGTCGTACAAATCCAGAGACATTTCACGCTCAGTGAAGTTTCTTGAAGAATCTGTTTGCAGTCATTTGCCATCCATGTAACGCATATCCTAGCTTTCTAAAGAAACAACTTCAGGCAGACAACTTACATGCCTGAATGTGGATGTAGAATGATGATAAAGTTAATAGCATTACTTTCTTCCACCACTGTCAGATCTGCCAGGAGTGTTTAAAATGTTGGCCCATGGTATCTATCCACTCTCAGAGCAGGACGGTGAGTTTCTCTGCAGTCTCTGGCAGTGCTTTCCACAAACGTGGTTTGGGTTTTTTTCTATTTTGAAGTTTCCTGCCAATAAATACATTGTGCATGATGGTTTTGAAGAGTGAACACCACTGAGGTGCAAACAAAATCGGAGGGGATCCTTTTAAAAAATACCATGGATGTTCTAAGTGAAAATCATTTTTATAGTGCTTATTCCCTATCCGTGAGGGGGTATAAGGAAAGGACCATAGTCTGCATATTAGCACACGATGGAGTTTTATGCTAGATTTATTGCCAGATAGAGTACATTTTAAAGTTGAGTATTTAGAAGCCTTATGATATGGACACAAATGAAGGTGCATAGAACCACATTTGTAAGTCTTCAACCTTCACAGAACAAACTTGAGAGCATTGATTAGTATGGATCTTTTTGCAAGACTAAAGAGATACTGTCTAGAATCCTTGATCATTACCAGCATATAATGAGACTTAGGTCCATTGACTTTTATTTGGTACGTTCATCCTGCCATAGATTTATTTTTCCCCCCCTCTAGTCCAATGAAGTATTGTTTCTTTCCAACACTGAATAAAAAGCATTGAAATAGCAACAGAAGGGTTAGCTTTTTTTTTTACCTTCTCTGTGTTTACAACCTTGGATTTTCGGTCCAAAATGGTCCAAAAAGGAAAAGGTCTGCACCTAAATCCTACTGAATTCCTCTTGGGATCATTTTGAAACACAGATGAAATTACCAGCATGTGTTTGGCTGAGGAATTCTGTTTGGGTGAAGAGGTGTTCATTATTTTCATGCCCTTTATAGGTAAAATGTCTTCTTTTGAACACTGTGAACTTCACTTGTCATTTTGGAATAGAAGGAGGAGGGGGGCAGGGTAAAAGCCAAAATAATTGGCTTTTATGCCAGGCGATGCCATTCACCTTGCAGTCTCGAAGTCTTTGTCAAAGCATTTATAGCGATTTTCATTTTAATTGCCTCCATTTTTGAAGATATCCATGCAAAGTTTGGCACATATTTGAGCTGAGCGATTCCTTCCCCCCCACCATGCTCTGTTTGAACCTATTTGGTTTTGTTAATTTGCGTATCTACTGCAGACATCACATTCTACATCATTTTCTACTGCCTTTTGCCCCGCAGCGAGATGACATGACAACACAGTTTAACCAGATGAGCTTAAGTCGTCAATCATCAGGAGACAACCCCGAATCGCCTTCTGGTCCTGTCTACCCGTCACCTATCTTGCAGCAGCCTGCCCAGCAGACGGGTTACATTATGGCTTCCCCAAGTCAGCAGCTTACTCCAGGAGGCTTTACAGGTTCAGGTCCACCAGTATCCCAGCAAGTGCTGCAGCCGCCGCCGCCACCCCAGGGCTTTGTGCAACAACCGCCACCACCTGCTCAGGTAGGCAAAACCTTCACTGCCCACTTGGCATGCTGCTCCTTAGAACATCAGAAAGACAATATAAAAAAGATGATCCAGATTCTAGATTTTTTTTTTTTCCCCCATGGTAAAAGTTTAGCAGATTATTAGGCAGCAGAAAACTTGCAAAGCCTCTATCGTTTCCTGGGTTTCAGCAATTCCTTCTCTGTTCTCAAACCATTTTCTGAACATATGTTCGTACTCGAGGACACATCTGCACATGAATATGAAGGAGGAGGGTGAGTAAATATCCATAGTCCTTTTTTGCTATATGTATAACAGAAGAGCAACATGCACATCAGCCCAGGTAGTCATTAATCATACTTAATTGACTTGAACATGTGAGATGTCACAGATCAGTAATTTTAACTGTCTTCCTGAAGACTGATTATGTTTTACTGTTCACTACCAAACATCTCTACTTGTCTCCCGGGTACCTTTACAGAATATTGAAAGTGATTACTGTCAAGAAGTAAAATGAGCAGATGACTTTCTGGGCCATTTTCAAGGCATAGACTTTAAAAAGCCAAATTTCTTTTATCAAATTATAGATGACTTCATTTAAACTCTACTTTAAAATGGTATTATTAGTATTTCTTCTGTTTGCATTTTATCCTTTGGAATAAAGTATATAAAAAAATAAATTAAAAACCACTTCACCATTTCTTTTAATGTAAAAGTAATGTAGAACCTACTGGTTTTTTGTTTGCCACTTCTTACTGAAAATCTCCAATTGCGTTTGTTAATTGGATTCTGTATTGCCACAGTAATGAAGAATTTATACTGTTATAATGTTTTAAGTGGGCTAGAGATCTAGTTAATTAGATCACTAATTAACAATAAAAGAAATCTGAAGACTACTGGATGCTCACATCTCACAGAGGACTGTGACGTCTGTAGTTTCTGTAGTTAGAAACTCTGCAGCCATTTTTTCTGAGAGAAGAGAGGGCTTGCAAAAAAACAATTTTTAAGGTGCTGAAGTTCAATATAATGTGATTTTTTTTTTAACTGAAAATACGGCTACAAAAAGGTTTCACTGTTTGCCAAATGTAGCATTTAAAAAAAAAAATTGGGAGGAAGAAACGGCCTGAAGAGCAGAATTCCCTGATAAATCCGTCTCCCCATCTAGACTGTGTCTCCTAAGTGAGTAAGTAGAGGCTGTGCAGGCTTCTCTCCTCATGTACAACCCCCCTGGTGCCCTCAATGTTTTCAAGCATCATTTAATCAAACCTCACGACACTTCTAGTGAACCAGATAAATACGAGCACCTCCATTTTACAAGCTGTCACCGCAGCGGGCAAAGCAATGCATTTCCCAGCCTCGCCAGCCAGGGTTTTCTGTGGTGGCTGCAGCATCGTGCTGCCTGCCGTGGCAGGGAACCCTGCGCCGCCTCCTCTCCCCTCTTCGCTTGAGACCAGTTTTACAGCCTTCTCTGGGGTCTCTGTTAGACCAGTCCCTCGGTTGACTTTGCAGAGGTTGCTTCTGCAGGTTTGCCTGCAGCTCCTGCGTGTGTGTGGCTGAGCCTTCATCACCTGGGGTGGGAGCGTTGGATTTCACCCTTGCCCGTGCAGCAGGGTGCAGGGTTTTTGCTCATTCTGACATGGTATTACTTTGTGAAGCTGTTTTCCCTCATTAATACTTGCTTTGGTGCTAGTGGAGAGGCAGATGAACTTCACAGAATCACAGAATGTTAAGGATTGGAAGGGACCTTTAGAGATCAGCTGGTCCAATCCCCCTGCCAGAGCAGGTCCACCTACAGCAGGTTGCAGGATGGTGTCCAGGTGGGTTTTGAATGTCTCCAGAGTTGGAGACTCCACCACCTCTCTGGGCAGCCTGTTCCAGTGCTCTGCCACCCTCAAAGGAAAGAAGTTCCTCCTTATGTTGAGATGGAACTTCCTATATTCGATTTTATACCCATTGCCCCTTATCCTATCACTGGGCACCACTGAAAAAAGACTGGCCCCCTCCTCCTGACACCCTCTCTTTAAGTATTTGTAAACAGAGGAGAGGACAGTGCACAGAGGACAAGTGATGAGAAGATCTCTTTTCATATATAGGCTGCTGTAGGACCAGTATCCTACTGTTGAGTCTGATGGTCACTGCGTCTCTGTCTGTACCCCAACTATAGTATGTATGGGTGCTTTCCGCCTAGGTTTTAACAAAGTGGAAAGTTGCCAAGGGCAGAAACATATCTTTTGGGTTTGCAGGGACTTCAGTTATTTCACTGGGGAATGGTTTGCCCTCAAGGGGTGTAGAAAGGTGAGAAATTCATAGAATCATAGAATGGTTTAGGTTGGAAGGGACCTTCAAGATCATTTAGTTCCAACCCCCCTGCCATGGGCAAGGACATCTCTTGCTAGACCGGATTGCTCAAAGCCTCATCCAACCTGGCTTTGAACAATTCTGTGCATGGGGCCTCCACAACTTCTCTGGGCAACCTGTTCCAGTGCCTCACCACCCTCATAATGAAAAATTTCTTCCTGAGATCTCATCTAAACCTACCCTCTTCCAGTTTGAAGCCATTGAGCGCTGTCAGCTTCCTCTGCATCTGCTGCACTGTGTGCACCACTCATCTCCAGCTGGTTGCTATTCCAAAAAGTCCACAGATACCTGTGTGGATGAGGGCATGGGGCGGGGGTCAGTCCCTACTTCCCATGTCCCTGTGCCATGAAAGCGCAGTGGCCTTGGTCTGCTAGGAGGGAGAAGGGGTGGCAGCTCTCTGCGTCCACATACACAGGTGGGAACTTCTGATGGATGTTTCAAGTTCTAATTTATTCTCCTCAGCCCTAGAACGTGGCAGGGTGTGTTTGGGTACTACTTATAGCATGTGTGTGGCAAATAGGGAATTCCTCTTATAAAAAGATGAGCAAAGCGTTGGGAAATAGCAGTTCCTCTGCCCTAACAGCTCAGCTTTCTGCGCAGGGCAGCTACACCTGGACTCTCTGTCTTGCCCGTGGAAAAACCACTGTGGCAGTGGCTATTGGCAATTGGAATCACCGAGTCACCTGTTACTCTTTTGGGCTTAGATGCAATAGTAAGGCTGCTCTCAGATGCCAAAGTATGTGGTCTGAGGCAGTCTTTTAAAAAAAAAGGGGGACAATAAAAATGGTAATGCATGCAAAACATTATGTGATGCATTAATCAATGCAATCAATGTAAAAGCACTTTTGTATCTTAAATGTTGCTATTGAGTTTATACTGGTGAAAAAGAGGCTTGACTTTAATGTTGACTTACTTTCTGTAAATGCATTGCTGATAAGGCTCCTAGTGGGTTGGCTGCAGGGCCCTGTGTGCTGTTGGAAAATATCAGAGCAAGGAAAACTTGGGCGCAGGTCGTGTGAGTATTCCCTCATTTCCTTCGGGAAAGGAGAAGAAAGAAATGCTCTCTAAGCCTACAAACCCAAAGATACTGCATTTAAGTTATTAGCTTTTGTATTAAGGTTCAATTAGACATAGCTCTACAGCTGCTCTCCAAGATTCTCTCCTCCAGTCTATATCAAAGAAAAGCAGAATGAATTTGAAATTACCTGCCTAAGAAGTGGTGAGAGGACCCCTTGCATTTCTTTTGCTGCTTTTTTTCATCACAGCTGTTCCCCAGCTTGATGATAGTCATGATTTAATAACCTGAAAATAACAATCTTTGTTCAGCCAATTGGGGCGGGGGGAAAAAATTGAACAAAAAACAAACAAGCGAATAAATGGGGAAAACTGTGAGTACTATTGCAATGGGAAAGCATATATTCACTTTAAAATTATTTTCACCTTTGACTCATTCTTTATGGAAGCTGCATTAGCAAAATGATGTCCAAAAATGAGATGGCATGAATTCTTTGGAGAGTCTGGGAGAATACACATATTGAGGGATTTTTCACCTGAATTAATTTTATGTCATTGATTGTAGCTGTTTCTTTGTAGAAGCCCTCTCCTAGAGAGTCCATAGCTACCCTAAGACAAAATCTTTATTCATAGCGTATCTCCTGTAGAAAACTTGTCATGAAAAAGGCTGGGAGGTGACTGCAAGTGAGTGGGTCTTTCCTTCATGATCTCAGAAGATGACATTGGAGGACACGCCTGTAGCTGTACACAGGCCATTATTTTTTGTCACTGTTGTTACAGTTATGGAAGATGGAGGGTAGGGGTGAGAGAAAAATCCATGAAGGATGCCTGATCCCAGTCAGTTAGATAGTGGGAAGAAACAGTACCTCTGTGTGTCCATACATCAATGTGGTTTCTGTTGTCTTTGCTCCCATTTATGCAACTGTAGCAGCCATTAGCAATAGTGTCAGCATCACTAATCATCTCGATGAAGGTGTTAATCCAAACTTAACTGGTTTTTAATGGTGTTAAGAGAAGGAGGAATACCTGTCTGTTGGCAGATCAAGCTCTAAGTCAGTAGGGAGATCGGTTAGGAAAGTAAATCAGCCTGAAAGGTGTATGGAATCTTATCCCTACCATGAGGAAATAAACAACATACCTGTGAATTTAAGGGATGCCACTAGAGAGCGGTCCAAGGGAGACCCGCTCTGGTAACGGGTTTCAAACTGTACATGGACAGAACAAAGCAGAAAGCCAGTGCTGTATTGAGTCTCTCTCTGTCATCTAGAGAAAGAACACTTTAGAAGGAGGAAAAAATAATGCCTCAGTGCCATTTCATGAGTGTCTCTGAAGTGATGTGCCTAGTCCTGTTACAGTTTAAGTTAAATAAAGAAAACTATGTATATGAGAGAAAGAATAGAGGTGTGTTGCAATGGTCAGCCTACAAATGTGGATATCTGCCTTCAAAACAAGAATATCCAAAGGGTTAAGGATCATCTGTCAACTATTTCCATGGTAGTTATTAAGGAGGGGGGGGGGAATTTTTCACCGTGTCAAGGAGTAAGATCAAGAAACTATGCTTTTATACTGAAAAAGACAGCATTTATTTCGGTTATGGTCTTAGAAGAGCATATTTTTTTAAACTTTCATTTATTTATTTTTAGGATAACCATATAGCTGTGTTGGCATGCTTGTCAGTGTAGTGGAAACTTCCTGGTTCTGTAAACGAAATGTGTTACACAAGCAAAACGTCCAAGGTTAGATTGTGTGTTCATATGGGAAAGCAATTCCAGTATGATTTGGCATGTCAGTAGGCTTTTACAGAAGTGTAGTGTTTTTTGTTGAAGAGCACATAAGCAGAGGTGTTAGTAACAATGACGTAATGGAAAACTAAAATATTCAAGGGGGCAGAGTAGATGATTTCAGTGATACTTGTTATCTCTGATCCCTCTAATTCTGCTGTTCACTAAAGTAATATCAGAAAGGACAAATAATGTGTTTCAACTACTGACGCAGAGATGTACTCAAGATAAATGAAAATGGATCCTTCCAAACCCTTCAACCACAAAAGACCCATTTTATCCATGTCTGTATTTTACACCAAGGCCTTCTTTTAATGTCTGATCTCTTTTTAAAAAAAAAAAAAAAAAACAAAAAGAAAAACAAAAAAGCCCCAAAACAAAACAAAAAACCCCAAACTCCAACTCCAAAACACCCCAAAAAACAGTCTTCCTCTTTGCAAGTCTTGTGCATGGTTACTAGCAAAGTCATCCATTAATCTTTCTAAATGAAACGGGGGTTTTTTATGCAATGCTCCTACTACTAACATTTTTCAGGCTGATAGATTGCACTCTGATAAGCTTCTAAATGGGTATATAACAGATGTTTTCCAATGAGTTGAGAAAATGAGAGAAAGCAAGAAAATCCTTTGACTGACTCTGAGGTGTTATCTCTGTGGTAAAAATGAATACCTGTTTCCAAATAACTCTGAATGCTTCAGTGTGTGTATATGTTTTTGTGCTAAGCATTTTCTCTTCATAGCCTATACTCTTTAGGCTATGTTTAAAGTTAACACCTACAGATTTTTTCCACAAGAGATAATTCACATTGTTCTCATATGCTTGTGTGTTTTCAAATATCTAGGGGTTTGTCTGCACAGGGAAAATGAGGAAGTTGAGGGTAAATCAAATAACTTTAAATCCTTTTAGTGAGATTAAGCTGCAGCCAAGAGAAGTGAGAGTATTTCCACAGGGGTTTAATATTCTTTAATTTGTAGAATACAGTAATAGAAATTAAAGAATATTTGAGAGGATGTTTGCTCTGTTCCACTCCTCCAAGGCAGGATCAGCTATTTGCTTTGTCTTTACTTAGGCTCAGTCTTATTATCACTTCTTTCATGTCTCCTATTGTAGAGGTTTCCACAAGATGAGTTTATCACAGTAAACTTGCCTCATTCCTTATTTACACTGCTATGATGTTCAAAGAGTGATTTTTGCACCTGAAATGTCTGGGTCAATGTTCCTGTACCTTGAGGCTTTGCTTTACAGAGAAACAAATTCATCATGTTTTTGTCCATTTTACAAAGGCATTTTGCTTTTATTACTGTAGTCTTTAACAAGACAAATGACTTGAATGCAGGCTCTAACCATTAGGTGTCACTTGGTATTGTCTGGAGGGAGGATAGCTTACAGTATTTTCCAATAGAAGTTCTTGTCTTTCCAGTATTTGTTTGAATCTGGCTGATATTATCTGGGTTGGGGAAGAAGAAGGAGGAAAAAAAAGCCATGTGATTTCCATTAATTCAAGAGAAAATAAATAGACCTTGGAGAATGAATGGGTATTCAATACCTTGATTGTCAGGTGATACTGACTGTCAGTTGGTCTGGAGGTTTCACTTCAACATTGCTGAGTCCAGTTTTGTTGATCCTGATACTTTCCCCATCACAGTTACCCATTCAGTAGTCTTCTGCTTGCCAAATTACCCATCAATACCCTCTTCTTGCCTAGTCTTTTGTACCTATGTCTGTTCTTTCTCATTTGGCATTGTCTCTAGGGAAATTTCTGATCTCTCTCACGATGTCCTACCAGTACACAAAAGGACGCAGGTACCTCTACTCTGCTAATATTATCAAGTTATCAAGTTGAATGAGCTGTTCCAGGAACATTTCCTCCGTGCAAATAAAAGTGGCAAAAATAGTTCTTACTTTTGTATGAAAAAAACCCAAAAGCATTTGGTATGACTTTGTGCATGTATCTGAGTAGGATAAATGCTACACACAAAAATAATAATTGTATGATTTCTAAAGAAATGCTGGCAGATGTGGCAGAAGTCACAAGAGGAGCAATGTTCTCCCAAGCCTTTGCTCCCTGCAGTTTGTTGGTACCATACGCTGCTGAACTCTCACGTGCTCACAGAATCCACTGCAGCTGTAAATGAAAAATTTTGAGTGCTTTGAACTTTCCAAGGGTCAGTTGAAAATCGTTTAGCTCAATTGTCTCCGTAATGGTGGTGTAGGATATATAGAAAAAAACCCTGTAGCTCTAGTCATCCTTAAACTTCCATGTTCACCTATTTGATAAGGTGATGTAGTACATGTTGCTCTACAATGACGATATTAATAGAAAAAAGAAGCCCACCTGGCAGAGCTTGCTGACTCAATGTCTACCCTCAGCTCCTGCAAGACAACAACGATGATGTTTTTTTGAGCTGTACTTGTATTCACACCAAGTGTGAGAGAGGCTTTACAGGAAAACGTTCATGTAAGGAAGGATGTAGCTGTTAAACAAAAGCATGAATTTAACGATCGTTTCTTACAAGTGTTAAGGGCACGCACACTCCATCTTTCCATCTGTCTCACTTCTATGTCTTTTTACTCTGGGACATTCTTTGCTTCAAATTAACCGTTTTCTCCAGAGTTCACTTAATGGTTCAATATGCTGTCTATATGTGCTGTGTTGTTACAGAAGGCATTCACATCCATTTTTCTGCAGCATTTGATATTTTTACTGTGATTTCTTTGGTATATGCATGTAGCTTTTTATGCGTCATGCGTGTATTTGTGTCTTTCAATTAAAAACCTGTTTCTTCTGTGTCTTAAAGTGTCTGAGAAGAAATTTGGGCACTGAGAGCCCTTTTTCTAGCAAAGCAGAAGGCAAGCAGCAGAAGAGATACAATGCAAACCGCTCCCCTTGATTACTGTTACCACGAATATGCTTGAGTTGAACTCTTGCTCCCCTTCCGGTTTTGTTTTATTTTGTGAATCTTTGAGCTTTAGAGTCCGTAGTTAGTTGCTTTTACCTTTCTTTGCAGATGCCAGTGTATTACTACCCATCTGGTCAGTACCCTACCTCAACAACTCAGCAGTACAGACCCATTGCCTCAGTTCAGTACAATGCACAGCGGAGTCAACAGATCCCACAGACGGCACAGCAAGCAGGTATTTACATCCGTTACTCATTTCTTTAGCTGCTCACAGTGCCTTTGCTGGTGACACCTGTTGGTTGTGTTTTAATTTCGAATTTTGAGCGGCGGAGGAGAAAGCCGGTCGCTGTTCTGTTTGAAAATACAGTGAAAATTACGAATTGAGAAACCCTTTGCTTGGGGATGCCGAGCAGTGGAGGAGAGGAGGTTGCGTTCACCACCACTGCTTGCAGTGCCGCGTTCACCACCACTGCTTGCAGTGCCACGTCCTCAGTATCTGTGCTCCACATGATGGCACACAGAGAGAGGCGGGAGGGAAGTGGTGTGAGCAGTCACATAGCATGTTCAAGCCAACCGTTGCGGTTTGTCCTTCATCATATTAACTCCCTAAATGTTTGTAAGACGCTACACGGTGGACAGGTTTGCAGTGATGCTGAAGGAGCCGGTTGTGCTCCACCACCTTCTGCTCTCCCTGAGCCTGAGGAGCAGCGAGGTAGTCCGTGTGGTTGGTGCCCATCGGGACCAGCTTGTCGCAGCTGCGTGCGGCTGGAAGGGGGGCCGTTACACTGTAAGAGAGTGAGTAGCAGGTCTCACAGTGAACCGGTCTCTTTTCCTGCTGTGTCATGCCACTCCTGATGACACCAAAGTAAGAGGAATGCAGGCAGAGCGTGGCTGGTGCGTGCTGGGGGAGGGCAAGATTTGTGCTCATGAAAGGGTCCTTGCATTCCAAGGGAATAAACAGTTCTTCTGGTTTTGGAGATTATTTTTTTCAAATTTGTTGATCGTGTATGTCTTTAGTGCACACCTTCCGTCGCAGGGTGTCTCAAACTGTAACTCCGAGGTGCATGGAGCGTGTTGTTTCCCGGTAGGGTTTGCAATTACAGTCATAGCAGGCAGAACAAAGCATTCATCTTTCTGTCTGGGTTTGGCAGAACCCCTTCTGAATGGCAAAGCAGGTTCCCTGCAAAGGCATTGATACAAAAGTTTTTTAAGATGCAAGTCAAGAGCCCAGACGTGAGACATGAACAAGACTTACGGCATCGTCCAGCCTGTCAACCTGTCCCTGTAATGCGACTGCTGGCAATTTTGTTCACGCTGTCTCAGGTGCTCAGGGAAGCAAAGACACAGCAAACACAACTATGACTAAGCAATTGATTACTTTTTTTTTTTTTAAAAGCTGTTCTGTGTTCTAATAAAATGAGTGTTTTGGTCAGTGTTGTGGTGGCTGACTGTGTCTGCTTTCATAACTTTGTATTTATGCGTTCCTGAGAGAGAAAGGGGTGAGATACTGCACAAAGGTCTTCTGACTTCTCCTGCCTCGCAGTCTAGTACCGTATTTATTATCTGTATATACTGAGTCTTTGAACCTAAGTGCAAATCAACTTAGATAACATTATCTGGGTCTGCTGTGTTGTCATAAAACCATATTTGTCAGTTTAGTGCTACATCCATAGCATAGTGGAGATTATGGTAAATGAAGTGCAAAAGAGATGGCCTGAAGCACTTCAGTGATCTTGTGGAGAAGCTATTTGATCTTGAGGAAATCCAAGTTTTAAAAATGTATTGTAGCACAGGAGCTGTTACATTTGAGTACAGACAAAGCAGGGACGTAAATGCTAATTTGTTTCCGTGTTTACTGCATTGTTTTCCTTACATGTTTGGAAAACATGAGTCAAGGAGTTTGTGTAAAATCTCTAGCACATCAGTCTTTTCCTGCAGTTCGCTCTTTCAGCTGCCTGCTCAGTTGGAAACATTATTCTTATCTCTTGTTTAAAAATGAAAACATTGTGACTACGGTTTAGACTCCCTGCTGTGGCAATGATTTTAAGCGTTTAGTTATTCTCAGATCTTGAGACTTGGCTGAGAACAGATTCCTCAAGCTGGTTCATTGCTTTGGGTTCAGATACATCCTTTCCCATAGTCATCTCCCGAGTGTGTGATAGGCATGCCAGGAAGCAGCTTGCAGTTTCCTACAGGTCTTTTCTTGGAGATGGTGCAAGGATCATTTGAATTTATGTTCCACTGCATCCCTTGGCATTTGGAAAATAACTAGCTTTCCACAATGTCACGTAATTTGTACTAAAATACAAGAAAAATTTGAAGTGTAGGCAAATATATTATTTATGCTACAAATTTATTGCAGGAAGTTCACTGTAAGCACCGAGACACCACAAAACCAAATGATTCAGTGATGATTTCAGATGGTTTCGTGCCCAGTGTCGGTGCATCTGCTTTTCTTCCCATGAGCCTGCCCACACACATACATTTTGCTCTCATGTGTCCTGTGGCCTCAGCATACCTGCAAAATCCTCATGTCTTTTGGTTCCTCTTCGATGCCCAGCAGCTTTTTGCTGGGCAGGAGACGGCGTTATGGCACTGCAGCAGATTGACTGGCGGCACCTAAACAGAACAAATAACTGCTAGCTCATAACACAGCCTTTTGACGGTAGGGCAGGTAAGCTGGGGCATACCTCCCCTCTTTCAAGCCACTGATTTTTATGAAACTTTAGAAATGTTACGTCCTTGCAGCTTCCACCTCTGTCATAAACATAGTAGAAATTAGATTATGATCTCAAAAAGTTATTCTGAGGCTTATTTGAGGGAAAACTGGAGGAGTAATCCCACTCATTTTTCCTTCAGAAACCCGTTTTTAAAAAAGAAAACACAAAATCACTACAAAAACTTCTAAATCTTCCTAGAAACTTGTACGTGACTGGAAAATAGCAATCAACAAGTTAGCATTTTAGAGCAGTTTCCCTTTGCAAACTTAGCTTCAGATCAGCACGGAGGCAGGTTGTGCTGGAGCCGGGGATAACTAGGAGCAGGAAAAAGAATACGTAATTGAGAATAGCACGCTGGTGAAATAGAGAATGTTGAGGATGGGAAGGAGGCAGACAAAAAGGTGATTTCTGAAATGGTTTCCCCAAAGACCTCCCAACACTCGCTGCTGCTTCGGAGACAATGGCTGACGTGCAGGTGAGCCCGTGGGAGCCCAGGCTGTCTGCTGGCTGGCTTGTACGGC
The DNA here is from genome assembly GCA_013398295.1 of Chionis minor. NCBI lineage: Eukaryota > Metazoa > Chordata > Aves > Charadriiformes > Chionidae > Chionis > Chionis minor. Next base: position 73,919 of record VZSF01003838.1, read on the forward strand.
AGGCATGGACAGGGAGACAGACTCAACCAGGCAGCTCAGAAAATGTTTTATTAAAATAAAAAAGTTTGCCTGCTTGGAGGAGCTTTTGGAAGCTTTCAAAGCCAGCAGCAAGGAGTTCAGGTTTTAGTTTCCCCGCTTTGGGCTGCAGAGGTCAAAGTTTGATCTAATGCCAGCAATTTGTTTTCATTTTTCTTTGAAAAGGTCTCTTCAGGAGCCCAGCGATCTTGATGACTTTTACAGCAAACAGCTAAAGTAAAATGTCAGCACAGCATCTGTGGTAGCTAAGGGAGACTGTACTCTCTTGTGGCTCTGGAAGGAAAGCAATATTTAGTTAAAATGGCTCCAGGGCAGAAAAAAAGATGAGCTCACCTAAAATTAGATTAGAGCTCTGGTAGCAATAAATCATTTGGGAAAAGGATGACAACTTTTTTGTGTGTTTATTTACCTTTTTTATTTTATTTTTTTTTTCCTTAAGTGCTGGCTTGTATGAGAACATAAGTGACCCATTTCTAGGAGAAGCCTGATACAAAGAGAGTTGTCCATGAAGATTTTGTAAAAACCTCTGCCATTAGAATGATGTTCGTTTCCATTGAAGCCAAAATATGGTATCTGATGGCATGGTAACATGGTCTGTAAATAGGAATACTTTTATTTCACTCAGATACATACCATCATTGCTCTCCTTCATTATGCTTCTTCTGCACCATTCTTGTGTCCAGTCCTGCGCAATGCAAAGTTTTCCAAAGTGTTTCTGTTGAGTGGGGCCAGGGTCCAAGTCGGTGCCTGTCACCAAGGTATGCATGAGACATCATAGGTGGATTCCTAGGACATGTTCAGGTAGCTGTTCTCAAAACCAGCTCATTTTTTCATTTTTCAAGCTATTTGGTTATGTTGCTATTAGTCATTTCTGCACTCTGTAACAGATGATGCATAAGATACTGTGAAATGCCCAGTTTTGTAACCACACAGAAAAAAAATATTATTTCTGAACTATATAAATTGTACGTTTAGTATCGTCAGTATTTCATTCTTCAGTAATTATCTCTATGTTGATAGTTTTGAAAGCTCTCAATCCCAGTTATTGTGTTTGAATAGAAAAAAGGAGATATACTGATGATAAACCAGTAACGATTTCTGTTTTATCATGAGAGAAGAAATCAGCAGTGTGTTATATCTGTGTCTGTATTTTCTTTCATTATAGCAAGTGCTGTGCACTTCGAGGATTTTTCGTCTTTAAAGTGCTTCATAAACACGAGCAGGATAAATACATGAGTATTACTTTGGGATATGCAACTGTTCTTATTGCCGTTCGCAAATTAACAAGCTGCAACAAATCACATGATTTTTTTTCCTGCTTTGGCTCATTGTTGTATGTCTTCCAGATAATTTCATAGCGCAAGAGAAACTTCATGGATAAAATATTATTTAGATTCTTGTTTGGGCCATAGTTCTCAGAGGCAGTTAGTTTGGTTGATCACATAGTTGTAAGGGAAAAATCTGTGGCATGTGTTTTGCATCAGTAATGAAGATCATCTTTTGAGGAGATTAAAGTTAGACCTATAGTATTCAGTTGAAAAATCTTCCAGTCAGAAGTTTACACTGTAATATTTCCAGAGGAAATAAGATGGTATTTGGCATAATTGGATGGTCTTTAATTCCTGCAATTAATGTAATGATTTTAGGATTTCTCATTTGGGAATCAACAAATGTCACTGTTACAACTTGTTTTAGTGGCCAGATAGCATGGGAAGGTTCAGATTGCATAGGAAATATCTGCTTTTTCCTACATGTAGAATAGTTGGCTGTGTACAGTAACACCATGGGCAAAAGGAAGTCATTATATGAGGAAGGTATATATCTGAACACTGCCTGGATGTAGAGTCCTTTTTTAATAAGTATCCAGGGGTCTTCTGTAAACAGCAAATGCTTGTCTTGAAGGAAAGGTAATATTTCTGATGGACTACTGTATTATCAGCCTTTACAGCTTCCAGTAAGGAAAAAGAGATAATTGTCTCTTTAATGCATCCCTGAAACAAATTTTAAGCGAAGATAAAGTGCACCTTAACATAGTCCATAAATTTGTTTAGGGAGAAATCAGAGTCAAATTGACAATGAAATACCAAATTTCTCCTTAATTTAATCATTTAGATGTCAGCATAATTGAAGAGTGTTATCGTCAAGTCTCTTTCATCCTCTTTGTCTTCTGAAAGCATTTGTCACTATAAACTGATATTGAGAGGGGAAAAAAGAAGCAGGAAGGGAAATGTGTAGCACTAAAAAAAAATGGTTTGTTATCATGGTCATTAGAGGACCTTATAAAGAAAGATTGCAGCTTCCTGCCTTCATTAGCAACCTGACAGGAGCTCATGGTCCATGAGAGATTTGTTTTCATAATTCCATCTATAATTTCTGTGCTTATATAAACATAAACAACTTCAATTTTTAAGTATCTAATTATCTAAAGAAACTGTTTCTCCAACGGTAATTGCTTACTGCACTATTGAAACAGATTTGCACTGAAGGTGTCCATCTGTGTTTAATGCTGGATTTTTTTACAGCAGATACTGCTTCTCCTGAAAAGCATTGCAGGGGGTGTGTGTCTCATTTTTACAAGGGCTTGATAGGAACAGGAGGGACCGAGTGCTACTGTTTTAGATACTTAAACGTAGCGTTGCATTCATTAATGTTGTTTTAAGGCTTTGAAATGTAAAAGCATTTTATGAAATGGTAGGGCCAGATCAAGGAGTTTGCAGCAATTGCAGTAGCAGGACGAAATTCAAAATTGTGATCTTGGAGTGATCCACATTGATACTGTTAGATTCTGTTGAAGTATTTTATATTTAAGTTGCCTAGAAACTTAATGCTTTACCTACGAATGCTTCCATTTTGTCAGAACTGAGTGTCTCAGACCAAGAGCATCTGCATGGCAGAGCTAAGTGGTCCTCCTGCCAGCTGCCTTGGAGATTTCTGATGGGTGTGCCATGGAAGTGCCTGTAGCAAACCTAGGGGACTGCTCCTCAGGCTTGATTTTGGTTGTTTTTTTGGTTGGTTGGTTGTTTTTTTTCCTTAAATAACATCTGGAGAAGAAGAAGCCCTTGTGTTTTGGTTTTTTTAAAATTTGATTTTATAATCTTGTTCCAACTTTAGGCATTCCCATGGTATGAGAAACCCAGGTGCCTTGACCTGAGAGGATTTTAAACCATGTTGTGCGCTGCAGGGGAAATGCACAGTGGCATCTCTGCTGTTCAGGGATGTTCCTCATCTTTCTCACAATGCTTTCTTTAAAGGTGTGAAGTAACAGAGAATTAAGGGCATGAAAAAGAAGGGCATAAAGCAAGAAACTTGCTTAGTTCTGATTATGTATTTTATGTTCTTTTTTTGCAAGTTCAAGGTCTTGCTTTTGTTGTATTTCACCATTGTTATGTGGTGTGTGATTAAGATTAGCTCCAAGACCCGTCCTCCTCCTCAGTGTTTCCTATTAGCTACCCACAGGGAGTTTCCTACCTCGAGTTTTGCACCCTGGATTTCATTCCCCTGCTGATAGAGGAGGATTCTGTGACTGAATATTGCATTCAGAATTTTCCAGAAGCTTGCTGGGAAAGCCAAGACTACAGCTTAGAAGTTTTTAAATTTCTAGTCTTAGAAAGACTAAATCCTGTTGTCCTTCTCACATAAAGCAATAGTGCTGCACCAGTACTGAACCACCGTTCAGCTTTACAGAATATCTGTAATTTAAATTAATAGCAGAATTAATACTATCACACTCCCTGCAGCGTGTTTGATTCTGAAAATTAAAAGGCAAAATCACTTTTGTCAAAAAGCTTTGTTCTTCCTCAAATGACTTGTTTAATTATTCAGCATTCACACCAAGAGAGAGCAAATATTGAGGGAAAAGAACACCAGTAGGCTCGACAGCTGTAAAAGTCTTAAGAGAGGCATTTATTTGTGGTTTTCTTTCAGGGCTTCTCAAGTTTTGTTCAACATCTCTAGCAGTAATTAAAATCTAAGCCATTTTTGACAGCATTTCTCCAGTTTCACACTGAAATACAGATTTTTTGAATTTTTTTCTTTCTAGAGAATTAGTATATCTTAATCTCGTGTCAGTTAATGTACAGGAGAAGGCAGAGAGAGAAAAGATTTCAAACAGCATTATGCACTGGATAGGACTTCAAAATGGCCTCTCCAAAAATTGCAGAGGCCACACTAAGATGTAGGGAAGGCTGTGAGGTATTCAGCAGTGACTACAAAGAATCTTTGTATTTCTGTCTTGTCTTTGCCAAAAAGAGTCATACTTCATCTCTATTGCTAATTCTGTGTTGGATCAATGCACAGTGCTCCCACTTCTTGCGATGGAAATTTCCAGCACTGAATAATTGAGAGCTTTATATTGTAGTCCTTGAGAGCAAAGACAGATTTTTATCTTTTCTTTTTATTTTTTCTCTTTTTTTCTTGGGTTTTTTTTTTCTTTTCCAATACCATCGTGCCATTGCTAAAATTAGTGGAGCCCCACTATCAACAGAAATGCTAGAAGGGCTCTTTGGAGGGGCAGAGGCCATCTCCAGCTTTGCGTCAGGCAGGCTGTTCGCCATACATCTACAGGCTTTGGGGCTCAGTTTTCTCTCACTTTCCCACGGATGAAAGGATGCAACGGGATGGAGAAGTGCAGGAGGACTTTTGGGTCTAAGCTAGTAACTGAAGAAATACACTGACTGTACACCAGAGATCTGCACGGCAGGGGCATGGAGGGGCAGGGGGCGACGCTTTTGCCTTACTTTTGCTATTGATTGAAGATTTAAGAATCAAAGCACGCTTTGCAGTTGTAAAACTCAGTAGAAGAGGACACTTATTTAGACTGGGACACGGCAGAAGAAATGCATGTGAGTATTTGCTGCCTGGAAGAAGGGCCACAGCACGTGGTCGGTGTTAAGGCAGAGGAACTCAAGAACCATGTACCAGAAACTGGTGTTCTGCTTACTGACCCCGACAGGTAAAAAGGTCCCAGTGCCTTTACCTGAATTTTGTTCAGCCTTTGTTACAGTCTGTTGTTGTTTGCCTAAACCATCTGCGAGAACAGCATCCCTCTACAATTGCAAGGACATTTTAATTTGGACTCACTGTTAGATATAGAGAGTGTGTGCATTTATATAGCAAGTGAGTAATTGTCTTAATTTCTCTTCTGTTTGTTTCCAAATGAAATAAAGCTGATATTGTGGGTGTGCGAAGGAGGCAGCCTTTGAGTCTTCTCAAAGAATGGAGCTGTTTTCCTTAGCAACAGGCAAGGATACGTGATACGTCTCCAAATAGTTCTTCACCTCTTCCCCAGGTCCTGCTCTCTGTTGCAGCTCGCTCATTATGCACCAGAGCAGACAGCATTCCTGCAGTATGAGCTAATTGTAATGCGTGATGGCTGGTAGCTGTCATTGGTATTGGACAGAAAATAAAAAAAATAAATTGAATTTGCTGTCTGAGTGTCTGGTTCTAACAACAGCTTGATTATTTCTGTTATTACTAGTGATACATAGTCCCTGCTGAGGTTTCACTTCCAGTGGGCATCGCTGGCATTTATCATTATGAATGATAAGGATAAATGCAGGTTTTCTTGCTGCAGACTCTGGTGAGGGTTCCCTCATGGCTGATAGGATGTAGATTGAGAAGGGAAAGAGGTGATTCTTTACTCAGCCTTTGCTGTCAGTCTAAAGACCTAGCTGTAAATGCGAGACATTTTACGTTAATTCACTCCAGAACTGACAAATAGAGGTTGGTTAATACTATTCAGAGCCACAGCTTCTGCTTATGTGCTGGTGGCAAGACGTGACTGTATCCTGATCAGGAGTGTTATTTTCAGGATGGAGAGACAAGTAAGCACGCTACTCAGTATGTTGAATTGAAATTCATTTTTACAAAATCCTCTTTTTAACTTAAGAGATTTCTATGATGTAGAAGTTTGCATCCTTAAGCCAACCATACTTGAATAATGGGAAGTTAGATAAGCTTTTACCCCAATATATCTGGAAGGAGATTAGAAGTACTTTACCACGTTTTTTTCCTTCCGTATTTTTATGCATTTGAGTTAATTTAATTTTTATTTTCAGTGCTCAGGATCCTAATGTCTTAGCAAGAAATACATGCTTTTGACTACTGTCATACAAGTGCTTAAAAACAAAGGAAGACAGGTCAATCTGTGCGATAATGCTTCTTGTACCATAGTCATGCCAAGGAGCTACAGCCAGCTTTGAGAGTCCTTTGTGCTAACAACTGTATACATAAAGGAGAAGAAATTTTCTTTTTCACCCCTGAGATGCAGCAAAGAGCTTGCATCCAGGTCTAAAGGAATATTAATGTAGGCACTTTAGTGGCCATCTAATTCAGGGCTGTTGTCCTTAGACAGCCTAGGTAAATAAGAAAAACAAAGAAAAAACTTTTACTGCTTTTACCTGTAAATGTTGGGCAGCCAGAGTTCCCACTGAATGCCGAAAATGGTAAGTAGCTTTTGGGATCATACATGTAGGATCCTCATGTGTGCTTGCCTAAGTATTACGGTTTTGAATAATTCATGGTTTTGCAAGATTTCTTCTCTTCAGTCTTGGTGTGCCATATACAATGAAAACCCAGAACCATAATGAGAAGTGAATGGACTTTGCCTGTAAATAAGACCGGTCCTTTGCATGTTGCTAATCATTTCTCTCCGAAAGACCTTAGCCCTGTGGCATTACTTAACGGGAAAAAACACCCAAAAAACAAACAAAAAACCCTATCCATTTCTGAGCAAGCAAATATTTAGGCTATATATACATATCCTTGCTCTTTTTGTTAGCCTGTGTTATCAAAACAATTTATCATTTGCTTCAGCCCTATCCTCAGGGCTTCCAAGTAGCATGCTGGTAAAACAGAACATCTTCACTAGCATCTGCTCAACAATGCTCCATTTCCAGTTTGCTCTTTGTTGAGAGCTACCTTTCATCAGGTACCGAGTCTGCAGGAGTGCAAAACACTGCATTTTTACAGGTCCTACAAAGGAACCTCCACGAATTAAATTTTTAACGTTGCCAAGTACCACTTTGTAGAATAAGCAAAAGAGGGGAAATGTATTAAATTATAAGAAGCAATGTGCTACTTCAAAATGATTGCTGCGTTAATAGTTTGTATCAAATGGCAATTTTAATTCTGTCTCTATTGGAGAAATAGAAAGAAATTAATCTTTTGTAGCACATTGTGAAAAATAAGGGCTTAAACAGGATCTCAGTGAGGCTGTTCCTTCACTTAACCTTGAGCTGGGCAATAAATAATTATAAATGCAGCTACATCGCAAGGCAAAAGTAATTTGGTGAAATAGAATTATCATATAATACAGGAATTAGAAAGCTGAATTAGGTTTCCTGATGTTCTTTGTTCCACAGAAGTATGAATTTGCGTGTGATTTGTGTGTAAAAGAGTGGAGCCAGGTTTTACAAAGTACCTTTTTATACCTAAGCTATCACCAGATTATTTGGATTGCTGTGCTGGCAGAGGCAAATGCTCTCGCACTCTCTCAACTATAACTCATATAGAGCCTCTGATGATAGGACTTGTTTTATGGAGGGAGAAGGTGATGACCAAGGTGCATGGGTGTATTAACATCTTCAGAATAATTTCCTCCTCTTCACTCAGGGCACCGTATCATCAGTGCTGACTTCCATGATATTTTTAGTGGTACTGCACCATGTAAAGTTTCTGCTCCATTGTGGTGAGCTGCTGAGGACACTAAAGATAGAAATCAGAGGTGCTTTACCCTGAGCCCGTGCAGCTTCAGGGGATGCCTTTCCCCTCAGTGCCACGCTGCTATTCCTTAGAGCTCCCATGCATGCTTTGTAGATCCCAAAGCAGCGTTGCTAACCTTGCTTCTCTTTGGGGCTTTTCAGCCAACTCAGTGGAAGCTGATCAGTGAAAGGATCAATGAAGCATATACGATATGGGTCATCAGTTCATATCATGGAGCTGTGTTCAGGATGTTCTGATAAGGAGAGGCAAAGGATATGAAAAAAAATACACAGAAAGAAGTGAAAGAACTGTATTTCTCTACTCCAGAAGTATGCTTCAGCATGCTGGCGCACTGGAGCAATAGGCAGGAGCCGTTCAAGCCCCTGGCTAGCCCTGTAAAAATGGGAAGCCCTGAGTTTGTTATGTCAGGGTCATGTGAAGGAATAAAACTTTCTTAAGTAAAATAATATAAATATTATTCTGCTTTTCTTTGAATCGCTCATCTCTGTCTCCCAGAAATATGGCTTTGCAATGTAAGGAGCAAGAAGCTTCTTTCTAGGAAACGTAGCCAGCAGTAGCAGTGGGTTTGTCGGGCATTGCCCAAAGTCCTGTTGAGTCTGCACACTGGTCCCACTAATTTCAGGGAGATACGGTATGTCTGCAGCGAACCGTATTTATACTTCCATGGTGGAAACTTCACAGTGATAAAGACTCATCTACTTTTATCCATTTTGTCCATGTATCAATAATGAGCTATAGAATGGTTACAAACTAAATGGAGGAAATTTCTTAGTTTTAGAAAACGTGAAAAATTAATGTGCAATTGTGCAGATGCTCCTTGTTCCTTCTGTACAAAGTTGAGACTAACCAAATGGCTACAAAAGCTGACAGGGTATGCTTCAATTTGAGAGAAGCAATAATAGTAGGAAATGTAGCGTGTACTCTTCCCCCCCCCCCTGCTTTTTCCCCACTTTGATGCATTTACTTATTACATTATACAGAAGAAAGTGTAAGTGCAGAGCTATCCATGTTTATTAAGAGTTGTAGTTAAGTGAGAAGTGTGTGGTAGGACTGAGTCTTTTAAGTCCTCAAACCAACCAGTTTTCTGACCTATTCGAAGCCTGGAGGTCGACACAGTTCAGTTCTGTCTTCCCATTCTACTCAGTTCTGATTAATATGTTATATGAGTTTACAGTGTTGTTTGAAATGCATTAGGCAGCTCATTTGTGCTATAATACGGCCCATTGTGTACATATAGAATGATATGATTTATTGGAGAAACAGGTGTGGGTACATGGAAATACAGTTTGCCTTAGAGAGTTGTTTCTAATTGACTAGTAAAGTGCTGTTTCCGAGTAGGCTATAATTAATCAGCAAGAACTCTTTTCCTGAGTTTCCTCCTGTAAATGAACAGACTCAGCACATTCATCAAGTAGAAACTGAGAAAATGAGAGGGGAAACAGCCTGAGTCTCTAGTGAGCAAAGTGGTTGTACTGCCGTGAAGCAATCCCAGCAGGGTGCTTTGCCGAGTGATCACAACATTGGCTTTGAAAAGAAATCCTGAATTTCTCATTTCTCGTAGGTTTGTTAAAGTTTTAATACACTTGCAGTGGCTACTGCTTACTAAGAAGGAGGCGGAGGTGGGTCGAGAAGAACGATGGGACAAAAAATGGGCCGGTAAACTAAAACTTTTCTCTGGTACCTCCTTAAGTGATCTCACACACTCTTTCTTATCTTTTCTTTGTGTAGTGGTATGCAGGTACTGTAATAGCTCTAATAACGCTGAGCTCACTAAGCACGAAAGTGAATGTCAAAAACTTAATGTTGAATATCCATTTTGCAGCAGCATTCTTACATTGTTTTCAAAACCTTCAGGTCTGGAGATGTTTAATCTGGAGGTCAGACAAGTGATAACCCAGTTTTTGTAATACATAGTAGTCATTTGCAAATCTCAGTGTGTTTTCATCATCAGAAGTGTGATCTAGTTCAATTTTTGTATGTATTGTGTTGTTGACAGACCTGTCATGCTGAGAGGTACAACTTCGCCATGCTCACTACACTGGTGGTTGAACAGGGGTGGATGCTGGTAGATCTGCTATGCAGGTAGTTGATTTCTGACCCTGCTGTAGTAGATTCACGAATATCTCATTTATCTTATTTTTCAGCAATTTGGGAATGAGATTTAATACCTGGAAGTCAAAGGACTCCCATTGTTTAGTGCAAGGTCCGTAGAGCTTACTGGTTAGAAAAGGATATTTGGAAAGAAGGCAGGACTTCTTGGATGTGGAAAAGAGGGGAATGTTTGGGTGACCATTACAGGAATCATTCCTCAGAAAACCACCTGCTTAATTTGCAAGAGTTGACTTCTCTTCAAAAATCTTAAGAACCAGCTTATTGCATTGAAATGCAGAAGTCCAACAGTTAGATGGGGTTGTGTGTATAATTTCATAGTTGGGATGTGCTGTAAATAACCAAAAGCTGTGATGTTCCAAATTGTTGTTCAGTTCCTTAGGTTAAGGTCATGTGTCATGTCTTTCTGGTGGTTTTGAAACTGGGGATAATTTTATATTCATTTTCCAAGAATGCCCGTGAGTTGCTTCAGAAACTGCCTTCATCTTGCTGCACCGTGAAGGTACTAAAAGCACTCTTTTAAGGTTCGGTATATTAGCTGAATTTTTACCTTTGCTCAAAAAGTGGCTGTCCAAGCATGATCTATTGATTTTTAGTGTCTAAGAGGAAGATATGGAATCTGTCCCTTTTAAAACCTTTTTTGTCTAAAGACCTGTAATTCCTACAACTCACTGTATGTATCATACTAGAAACACAGCCTGTGGGCTACTGGCATCCTTGAGAAGAATTGTGTAGGCCCTGAGGGCTGCCCCTTGTTGCATGAACGTTAGGGACTTCCTCATACCAGCAAATCGGTCTTGTTTAAAAAAGTACTTAAGATTTACTTGTTTTCTTGGAAAAAATTTTGTGAGGTTAAGAGCAGTTACGGTATGATAGAAGGAAAGGTGAAATATGCAAGGCTTATTGAAATAGTTCCCCCAATTTGGCAGCTTTCTTGTGAAAACCAGCTGTCTCCTTTGGCTTATGCTTTTTTTTTCTCCCTGCAGTGGAGCTTTGGGCCACTGAAGCGCGTACTTACATTCATTTCTGTTCAGGTAATCATTTCAGGGATATGAGCCCCATCTTGCTCAGTAGGACTTGCATACATGTTTAAAACGCTTTCATGTTATAAGGATTATTTTTTCCTTATCTGAGGAAAAAGCATAAGCAGAACTGAGCATTACTGCTTCCTAAGGGAAAGCTGATTCTGTTCTGATCCCAATTGACCAGCAATTATTTCTTAACATCTTCAACACCCATGTTTTGGGATGACGTGAAGACCAGATGAGTTTATGTAGTGCTTTTTTGCCTGTTTAGTTTTCAGTATGCTTTGTGTCAATCTGTTTCTTGCCAAAGATGAATGTCCTTTATACAATTAACAAAAGCCCTGCGTGTGTGACTTCTGAGTATGAGGAGAATGTGGATAGGCAGGTACGTTCTTCCTCGTGTGATTAAACAAGGAAGAAGGAAAACTTACGGCTTCAGGCACCAACTCTCACGGCAGGAGGTTAACGTTTTAGAAGAAGAATGTCGTTTTGAAGTGTCCCAGCAAAAGCAGATGCAGATTTCACCAAAGCCTGGTCTTTTGAAATTCACTTTGCCTGCTCAGCATACTTCTCGTGGGACTTTTCCTGCGGCTCACAAACATTTACACCTGTGTAAGGACTGAGGTGAAATCTTTATAAACTGTCAAGCTCAAAACCATTTTGAAGCCCTCCTGTGGTCCACAACATTGGAAATAGGAAGACTGGAAATTGCGCTGGGAAGCACTTCAGCATTTTATAGAGCAAGCTGTTGCAGTAGATATGCTTATTATGTAATTAAATACTGCATCTCATTCATACATGCCTAAGTCGCTAGAATTAAGGTCGTAGGGGCTACTTTTGCATTGCCTTTTTCTTATTTCTGAATATTAACCGTGCCACCCCAGTGCTCTCTGAGGCTGTACGGACACAAATGCATTGACCTGTGTTCCAGTTTTTAGAACCTGGAATGTGTGACCCCTTAAGGCAATGCAACTGTAGCCAAGCAATGACGAATTTCTCAGTTTTCAGTGCTTGCCTTTCATTTTGGAGGCCTGCTTGTCTCTATACAGATGTCTATGTGTGATTTGCTCCAGATTTATTTCTCAAGCTTTTTCTTACAGGTCATGCATCCCTAGTTTTAGGAATAACTGCAGCTCCTTGCTGAAGGGACCCTTCAGTTTGGTAGTGAAACTGCTGTGATCACGCTGTGAGAGAGCGGGGCTGGCGTGAAAGGAGCCTTGGGGGGGTATGGGACTTCTCTTTACTTCAGACCTTCACTTTCTGGTGATGTGAGTTGACATTTGAGGCAGATGGATCTGCACAGACCATCCTGCACTGTCAGATTTCTTATTTGTGTGCAGGGCTTGGGAGAAAACGGTGTTGCGTGACTAAAGGGTATGTAGGTTTTCCATCCTGGCCACTTCAGCCTTTGCTCTGAAAAGCAGGTTATTATCTACTGAGTAAGAATTGTATTTGTATTTTGGCAGTACCTGAAAATAAAGCCTTAACGAAAAGATACCAGTTGTCCTTGCTTAAGCAATAATATTGATCCCAAGAAGATGGAGAAGCTTTTGTCTTCTTGTTACAAAAGATTGGTATATTGACATAACAGAAACTGAAAAATTGAACGTAATATGGGAGGAATTTTCCTTTCATTTGAAGGGCAACGCTGCAGAAAAACTCTTTACAGTTACTAGTCTGTAAAAGCAGGTGGTAAAATACTCTCAGCTTTTATACAGTATTTATCTCTTATGGCAGGTTTCCAGAACCACTGTCTTAAGCCTGGGAATCCTGCTACTGTTTTCCTCAGAGACTTAAGGAGCCTGACATATATGGAGCATTTCCAGTTTTCATGTTGACCTGTTGTGTTGCCACAGTTGCTAGAACCCTCAAGTAGAGCTATGGCTAGGTATTATTGAACACCTAGTAAAAAGGAACAGGGGTGGGGGGAACTATATGCTTCAGCAAGGTTCTGAGCCGTATGGAGAAAATGGGGAAAGGGAGGCAGCAAGGAGCTGGCAAGAGTAGAAACCATCTTATCTCCTTTTCTTTCAATGGTGCTTTCTGTTTAGTCTTTTTCTTGCAAAGAGAGTCATGAAATCATCGGTCCACCACACTCGCTGTGTTACAAGATGCTGGGTTTTGTTCTGTAATGAGATCTCAGAGGCCCAGGAGACCGTTCTTGTTTTCCCTTTGGAAGGAAAATGAACTGCCGCTGCAGCAGCTAGGCTGGCTGCTGTGGCTGGAGAGCCCATGCAGCACGGAGAACCTGGGAAGCTGTCAGAGAAGATGGAGATGGAACAATAGTTTTCCGGTAAAGTGGGCCCGTCAGACAAAGTAACATTTGTGCCCACAAGGAGAAGTTAGCCTTCCAGGGGAAATGTCCCAAAAGACGTTTTGAAGACTGCAATATAGAAATGGGTGCTTGGGAAGGAGGGAGATTTGGAACCTATTTAAGAGTGAGATTTTCCAGGAAACGGGATAAAGTGAATGTTTTCTGAGTTAGAGGCTGTGGGAGGAATAGAAATAAATGTTTTCCAGTCACTTTTACTACCCCAATTACTGGGATGCTGGGCTTTATTACATCACTTCAGAATGACAGGCGTGGGCAGGTGATGGGATTCAGAAGGGTATTCTTATTTCTCTGTCATTGAAACCAAGTCAGGGACTATGGCAATTAATCCTACTGCCTCCAATTTGCAGTAGAGAGGGCAGAATCCATCCCCTGCTCAGAGGTAAAGTTTAGCAGAATATTTCTGGTCTTTTGGTAAGGTAGAATTTGAGGGGTGCTGCGAACGCTCTCCATTATTGAAGTAGCAAATGTAAATATGAAGGGTACAGACGAGAAAAAGAAATAGGAGTCGTCGCTTCCTTGTTACAGCTTTGATATTCAAGTTGTTACTGAAGAAACAAAAATGTTCCTGTTCTCCCTTGCTTGAAGAAATCTATATCTGCCTTGTACTTTTAAAGTGCTGTAAAAAAAATCATAATTGCAGTGTAATAAACTAATTCATTTACACTACATTGAGCTTAAAATAATGTTGAATCCATATTTCCATTAGCCTGCAATGAAAAACTATTAAGAATAACACTTAACATACAATCAATTCAATTCCTGCAAATGTTTCTAAAGAAGAATGGTGCTGCAGAGCCGTAAACAAATGGAAGCAATAGCCTGCACTGTGTCTGTACTACCTAGAATTTCAATTCAAGGAAAAAATGTTTGTTCCTCTAATCATTAGATTAGAGCAGCAAAAATAGATGAAGGGACAGATTTAAAAAGGTGCTGAGCTCCTCTTTTCCACATGCTTTAGAGCAATTAGGAAAGTAACTAAGTTTTGCCCCTCCTGCATTTTCTCTAAGACTCCATCTGTAGGCTAAGTGTTTAGCTAGCTTACTTTTAAAGTATCAATCTATATGTAGGTGTTTTATGCCATTTCAGTTAGTGTCAATGGGGTGTTTTTCATATGGAGACTGTAAAAACAGAAACACCATTCTCGGGCGTTTACTGGCATAAACTCAAGAAGTGGCCAACTTCTAGAAAGTTAGATGAATTCATTCTATAAGTATGCAGTATGTCTGAGGTCCTCAGGTTATATGGTAATGGGTATCATAGAAATAGGTAGATAATCATTATCACTTCCCAAGGGAGTGTTTTGGATTAAATAGAAGTTAAAAATGCCCAGCAGAAACAAACTCTTTGTTAAATGTGTGTTATCTTTTGGATATGAGCCCATAATTGCTGATAAACTTCTTTCAATGCACAGCAAGATGTAACTGCTTTGACCAAGTCATTAAATTCTCTTGTTACTCTTAATTTAGGAGCTGTAAAGACACAAAGATGTGCTTCCTAGTGTGTAAAAATGGGAGGACTGTAATGATTGTAGGCAGATACAATTTATTAAACTTTCCCTGAAAATGCGAGGATTAAGTCTGCCATGTGGCTTTCCATGACGCTGTCTAGGGACACATTTTTTTCAGAGAACACCATCTGAAGTCTAGGTTGACAGTGAGGTCAATCTTGGTCTATGCTAGCATGTCAGAGGGTAGAACTTAGCCTAAAGTGTCTTAAAACGATTTTTCAGTGTTTTTACAGTAGCAAAACCTTGCTGTGGGAGGAGACTTTGGCACGATGCTTTTTCTCTGCTCCTTTTCCAGTGCTACTCTGAGACATGGGAAGACCCTCGCTCTTACTGCAGGTTTAAACTGGTGAGACCAGTGAACAAGTGTGCCCCGTAACTCGCTTCCTTCACAGAAGTGATGATACAGGTGTCGGCATGGCCATGGTGGCCACCGTGTGGCCAAGTCACCGTCCCATTCTGGGTATTAGCACAGCTAAACTGTGGCAGCACACGGGTCACTTTGACAGTCCTTTCAAAGGTGTACAGCCTGTAGGCCTGCAGCGCATGGCTTGCTTCAGTGCGTACAACCTGGAAGCAAGAGGCAGTTATTTTCCAGGTTCCACCTAAAAGGTAGCATCTAAACTGTGACCTTCTGTGCCAAACTTTGTTCTAGAGACAATTTGTAAACACTTTGTATGTCAATCTTAGCTTGGAAGTCCCAGCCACTCTCACCATCGTAACATTATCTTCTAAAAAGCCAACGAAAATACGGCTTTGATATGTTTCTCTAGGTGCTCAGATGCTATTGCATGTGAAGTATTATCACGAAAACCACATTATCACAGTAATTCAGGGCCTTCGGGCATCTGATGTTGCCAATTGCCTTCAGTTCTTGCTGGTATGTAATTTATCACTGGTGTGGCCTACCCTGCTAAAATGTGCCCTTTGTGGGCAGAAGCGAAGCTAATACACTTTCAAAGTGTATTTGAATTGCTTCAATAAATCACTGCTGTCAGTGTGAGCAGTTTTATCACTTGCCAGAACAATATGTTATCTTCATGCTTTATAGTCTTGATACTATTCTGGACTTTTATTTGTGTAAATTCTAATACATCATAACTTATTTTATCAAATGAATTTGAGCAGCGCTGATTATTTTGCTTTTTCTAAATGGAAACTTTGCCTTGATCTGTAAAAAGGACAGCACTTTTATGGGATGTGTTTTACAGTAGTAATTATTTTTTTATTATTATTAATTAGCTCTAAGAACACTTGCAGTTTGTTTTCAATTTGTTAATTTTCGTTCTTTAAAGCAGCTTATGCAGCTGGGGTAGCTTTGTTTTGTAGCTCATTTCCTCTCCTGCTCTACTGTATAGCAGGAAGAGCAGCTACAAAGCCATCCAGGGCCGTGGAGTCTCTGCAGCAAGTAGGACAGCAGGGGAGATGCAGGAGCTTCCCTGCCTCATAGAATTTATTTCCTATCTGTGCAGAATATCCACCAAAGTAATCAACTGTATGGATTTAAAATAAAAAAACCACCTCAGACCCGTAAAGCTGTTGCGGACAAGCCTTCCTACCTGAGACTTGCAAGATAGCGTAACAGATAAGTCACAGGTAGTTAATTGTGCCTAAGACACAGTTAATTCCTTCATCTGGGATTCCTTCCCCTGAATTATAGAAAACAGCCAGGAGCATGAGCAGCATGAGGACTGTCAGAGCTGCCACGTGGAGCCCAGGCTCAGGTTTGGAATGAGGAGAGGGAAAGTTGTGTCTCAGCAGCCAGACCCACTCTCCTGGGCAAGGACCAACTGTGCTCATGGCATCTGCTTGTCCAGGCACGTTGAGTGGGACTGTTCTCATCCGCCAGCTCAGCTGCCCCACCAGGCAGGTTCCTGGTAAGGTCCCTCCAAGCTCGAGACAGACAGAAACTCATACATCATGTTTTTCTTCTCCTGCCTCAGTGGTAGATCTCTTTATGAGTGTGGCCCATGGGTGCTTCGGGACCTTGCTGTTACTTGGAAGCTCCTTGCAACAAGAGTCACTCCTCAGCTCTCCTTTCTCAGGGATGCTGCACTGTTTCCAGGACAGCAAGTAAAATGTCTGCTTTTTATGTCCATGCCTAAAATACCAGTGAATATTTATGAACCAATTTGCCATGGCTTCTCCTATGATGGGGAAAAAAGTGCTTTTCTTTTAATTGGTGCAATAGCTCATTCCAGAATATGAGAACAAGGTCTGTAAAGCAGTCAGTTTTTATAGCTAGAAAATTATTTATTTGAAGCAGATAATATTTGCTAAAATGTGAAGATTGTATTCATCTGTTTCTTACTTTGAAGAAGTTATGCTAATTGTTTAAAATTGAACAATGGCTCTACTGTAAGGGAATATTTATAGGTGTAGATTGAGTTCCTTGTCACGAGGAGCAGTCTAAAGGTATGACTTATATTTGTCCTTTTTCAGTTACAGAAGTTAGTGTTTATTCTCAAGCTTTGCACTCAGAATGAGTGGTAGTTGCTAAATAATATTTTGCAGATGTGTTTGCAGATCATGTGATTTTCTCTCTTCAAAAATTTTAGCTACACAGACATTTTCAGCAGATTGGCTAGGCACATCAGCTACCACTTTAGAAATGCATGTTGTAAATTTTACATGGAGAGACATTTCTGGCAGCTGCTTTGTGGTTTGACTTTGAGCAGCCCCAGAAGTAGTACATGAAATCAGTTACCCCATCCAGACCACGTAAGCAAGAAACAAGTATTTTAGCCTGAGGTTGGCTTAGATGATGGTGCTGCATGAAATTCAGCGATGGTATGTATAGGAATGCATATATACCCCTGCCCACATGCATAGATCGTTTTGTAGGATCAGGGGAGCTAGGGATGGGAAGGATACTCTTGTTTCTGTGAAAAGCCACTAAGACACCTGCTTTTCCCACAGAAGACACCTCTCCCACCTCAGCTGAGCCTGGGGAGCTGGCAGTTGCCTTTTAGCAAGCATTGCAAAGCCTTTGCAAAGCCTTCCAGATTAATTTCAAGATTCCCATTCGTATTGGTTTGCTGGCAAATATCTGATTTGCAGAGACCTGTAGTTAAGACTTGTGCCCTGGCAGATCAGTCTTACTATGCCCTCTTCCTCACTTTTCTGCCAGTATTGGCAAATGTCGGGCTCTGGGAATTCAGCCCTGCCCTTGCAGGTGCTGACAAAAAAACACCGTCTTTTTTTGGATCAAAGTAGGGTTCTTCATGCAACTGAAAATTTTGCAAAGATCTGTATGTAACTTAGCAAATTCAGCACTCGGAGGTCTCTTCATATTATATTTTGTATTGGAAGTTAGTTGTTTTTCCATTGACTTTATCAATTAAGTATATAGCAGTCTCAGCAGTGCTGGATTTCAAAATGTCTGATGAGGAAGTCACCTCTCAAAACCTTATTTTACAGATGAGAAAACTAATATGCAGAAAGGAGAAGTAATACACTTGGTGTACTATATCCCAACCAAGCAAAAAGCTATCAATATTTATGATGTTTGCAAGGAAAAAGTTCAGCTGCTGGCTTTCGAATCTACCTTGACCACAGACCCAGGCTGATGTTCAGTATTTATGCTGAGTTGAAGGCTCCGTGTGTTTATGGTCTTTATTGTGCATTTTCCATAGCTCTGAATGCTTAGCTAGCATTGCTCACGAGTTCAGACTTTGCAAATACCTTTGGCTGTGAAACACAGCTTTGCTGGGGTTGCAAACTATTAAAAGTGTGCTGTGTGGCAGCAAATGCTCCGTGGCAGCTCTGCCCCAGTGATTTCTGAGAGCAGACATTGCCCTGGGAAGACCTACAGCAGACAAAGTACAAATATTCAGGAGACTTTCCTACATTTAAATTTTGTGCTGTGCTTCTTTTCTGTTTTTGCTAATGAAAATAAATTTTGCATTATCTGCAGTTGCACGGTTGCTGATAACTTGAGGGGAGATAACGGGATTGGGACCGATGCTATGGGTTTCGCAGTACAAGTCTGCTTACAGTGCTTTTGCTTGACAGATCAGCTGTCAGCCTGTTGGCCAACTCATCAGAGAGACTTGGGAATCAATGTAGAAACCAAGCAGTCTCTTCTGAAGCTACCTCCATCCTCCCTCACCCTTTTCTCTTTCTCCAGCTCTCTTTGGGCCGAGGTTTCTTGGTGCAGCTGTGCAGAAAAGCTTGCTGCTGACAGTGTTGTATCTATTAATTTCTTCTGTGAAACACAGTTCTTTGTGTAAATACTCATTTCCAAAAGTACCACTAAACCCTTTTTAGAAAAGGCAAAGGTGAAAGTTTACAGCCACCATGCAGTTCCCTTTTTTCTTTTCTTAAAAAATGTAGTTCATATTATTCTGCCCATGCAATGCAAGGGTTGAAAATACGTTTGCCTGTGATATGGAGATAGGCATGCTTTGCAGATTTAGCTGCCTGATTTATCAAAAGAATTTATAAAACTGTATGAATGAGTTATTTTGCAGATTCCTCAGCCAATTAAAACAAAATTTCTCAAGTTCCTTTGAAATGAGATGATCCTTCCTCCCCTGCCTCAGGCAAGGCGAAAGATGAAATAAAAGCTTGAAATTGCCTATGGACAATTAAACAGTTTCATTTCATTTAAAATATATTTTAAATGTAAATCAAACAAAATTTTTGAAGTCTTAGACATTGGTAGTATTCTATTTGGAATGTCAAAATGGAATGTTTTTACTTTTTCAGACATTTTTGGCTTTCACTTACTTGTTAGCTCCTTTTTAAGGTGAATATTTAGGCCACAGGTGAAGCTAACCAGACACTGGAGTGACTACCTCTGTAGATTTTGCTGTTCACCTCCTTTCAAGAAAAAGGTTTAGTTGGAAGATACAGCCCGGTTTTAGGGCAGTAATCCGCTGTATTGCTTTTTTACCTATGGCAGAATTGCAGTCAGTATTTGCATTTCTGCAGTGATACAGAACGGAGTGGATGCCTAGAATAGAGACTGATATAAACTAGATGTAGGTGCTTCACGTGTCTTTTGCCTTGTAGTTCAAGGGCTAATGGGAATAGAGGGTCTTAATGATCACTATTGCTTTAGTAGCAGAAAAGGCCTAACCCAATTTCCTTAACAGCTCTTTTTAATTAAGAAAGACAAGAGCAGTAAACTAGGGTCTGTATACTAGTAAACTAGGAGGGTTTAATTGCAAGGTAAACACAACTGGGAGCACTCTGTGCCTGTGCCATGGAAGTAGGTTAGACTCATCCCTGGTTGGCTGGTTTATTAGTTCCCAGTATCTCTTGGTACACAGCCAGCGCTTGGTCTAATGGCATTTTGATATATGTACATATATGTGCATTGCACCATCTGCCACTGCAGACTCGGTATCACCTTGCCCCACTTTCCACTTTCCAGCTTGTGGATTAAGCAGAGGCTGTGCAAAAGGAGAGTTGGTAAATGATTTGATTTCGTATATTGTAGAACCAAATTTTATGGGAATGGAGCCGCTTTTTCCTTAGCTTGATTGCTACCTGCCTGGTCAAGTTTCTCAGAAGCCTTTTAAAGGATGCTAAGAGTAAACGTGAATAAATGTGTCAGTATCTCTCCCATTGGAGATCCCTTCCTTCAAGGGGCTGAGTTCCCTGGCCTCAGTCCAGAAGTGTACTCAAGCCTGTAAATCATTGCTCTGAAATCAAGAAATTGGCTGATGTGCTTAAAAGTTAAGCAAATGCTTAAGGGCTCTGATGTATAGGGGTCAGAGTAATCACTGTGTTGCAGGCGAGTGCTCCTAATACGGTGTAAAGCCGGTTAAAGTTGATTGCTAACCCCAGTAGTCTTTGGATTACGTTCTGCATGGGCGCACTTGGAAAAGATGAAATTTTTGCAGTTGGACCCATATGGGCAGACATATGCTCCAGCAGAGTCCTGTTGGCTTCAGTGCCATCCTTGCGTCTGTTTGCATCTAGCTGGGGGATGTAGACCATAACTTGCTGTGCCCTTATGTTATAGGTAAATAAACGGGCACAAGTATTTTTGCTCAGTGATTTGGTACATTAACCGATAGGTGTACGCAGAAGCAGTGGGGAGGAAGAGCGCCATCGGGCAGCGGCCATGCCTTTTTTTGCTGATGGTGTTTACAGTTGGTGTTGCGTTTATGAAAACTCCCCTCGAGGCTAAGCCACAAGACAAAGTCCAGCGTGCGAGGGTGAAAAGATAGATCATTAGTGAGAATTTATCCTGCGAGCAGTAATTTACCTCATTCTGCTCTCTGTAAAATGCAGTGCAGAACAGTGAACTGTGTATCACCAGCACACCGCAGCCCTCCTCCAGTACATCGGATGTGGGCAGGAGCCAGTACCTGAAGCTGTGTGGGAGCGAACAGTGTGGCAGAAGTGGCGAGAGCACGTGGACCGTCATCTCTGAGGCAGCGCACAGAGATTTTTGGTGTATTTTCCAGAAAAGTTTTGTGCAGTTCTGCTGTTTTTCTCTGAGCAAGTTATTTCTCCTGGGTGGTTATTTTTCTGTCTCCAGCTGTCTTGTCTATTCAAGAATTTGCCGTCTTCAGTGCAGGGACTGCAGCTATTCTTTGAAGTTCATACGGTAGCTGGCATGATGGAGGTTCACCCTGGGCTTGTGCTTGTAGATATTTCAGCAATACCAAGAACAAAGTTATAGATCAGTACATGAGGGATTAACAGGTTTTTTTGCTCAGACCTGCTCCTGTTTATTTGGGGGCAATCCAGAAACTCGCAACAAGTGTAATGTAGAGGTGAACCTGCTGAAATGCAGTGACTCCGTGGGTTCACAGCTTGCACAGAAAAATCTGATCTTGATGGGTTTGTTTTGTTAATTTTTGGGATCACACTTCATTTTGTTTGGGTGGCTAGCTGTCCCATTGCACACAGTTCTGATGGATTTTCTAACAAAACCAGTGGATATTGCAAACAGTTGTTACGCTGTGGCCAGGAACTGTTTTATATAACAATGCAAACACAGTCACAGGTACATATAAGGAGTATTAGACAGGGTACTGTTCATCTAATAAGCTACACTGACTTTGACCATATGCATTTCCAGCCTGCTCTACGCACGAAGGCTTAACCTGCCTCCTGCTTTGTTTTGCATTCAGCACAGAGCAGTTGTGCACAGTCAATTTGCCTAGCCCAGCTGATGATCAGTAACTTGGACATTTATTGTTATCTTCCTATATCTTGAACCCTGTCACTTATGTCTCTAGGTACTTTTGGCGGAAAATAACACCTGTAAGTCTGCTGTCCTTGGAGAGGCCAGGCTTGTTGTACTCAGTGGGGAAAATGATCATATTGCCACCTGGCTCAGGTGAAGAAATCATTCCGATGCAATCACAAAGAAGAATGTCTCTAGTAGACTGGCTTGAGTTGATGTTACTTGACTGTTCATTATTTATAAGAACTCTCTTGGGCAGCCCTGTGCTGGACTGCTGCACCACACAATCTGGAGCTGTCACATGCCCAGCATCCCACTGTTAAAGCTGGTGGCTGAGTTAGAACTCAGTGGTTGCAAAAAACAGGTACTCTTTAATTCTTTTTGCTCTCCATTTCATCTGATACTTGTTTCTACAGCTATAGGTACACGTGTGTGCATCTGCATGTGCACACAAAGAGTTAAGTTAGTGCCAATTTTTTTTAATAAGGGTTTGAATTTATACCAAGTTTAAATTTGTACCAGCTGCAGTATTGATATTCCTGCTCTGAACTACAGGAAGTTATCCTTTTGCTTGAAAAATATTCCCATGTGAAAATGAATGCATTTGTAACAAAGGTTACATTCTGCAATTCGGGGTAGAGAGATGAGAAAAGAGCAGTTTGTTCTTGCAGTCTTTAGCCAAAGCTATTGTTCTGGGGTTTTTCTGAAA
Source organism: Chionis minor (assembly GCA_013398295.1). Taxonomy (NCBI): domain Eukaryota; kingdom Metazoa; phylum Chordata; class Aves; order Charadriiformes; family Chionidae; genus Chionis; species Chionis minor. Next base: position 96,509 of record VZSF01003838.1, read on the forward strand.
ATAATCGTAATAAAATAGTTAATCATGTGCTTCATTTCTGCACAGTTAACTGTAAATCTTAGCTTTAAAGAAAATTCCTTTTTTTTTATTTTCAAGATTGCACAGACACTTTGTGTCTGAATTCAGCAGAATCCTGAATGTAATGTTATGTAGTCATTCTAAAGGAAGACTCTCTGTAACATTTTGCTGGCAAGGGCTTCTCTCGAGATGGCACTTTTCAATGTGAGGCAAGACCTGCAGCACATCACATGCCAAAGGAATCTTACTATTAACACTAATGAGTTTTTACATTGGTGTTTTCGTTGTGTATTAGCTATTCAAACATCCTGTAAAGAAGAATTGCGGCAGACTACAGTAGTATAACAGGCTACGGCTATAGTAAGGGTTGACTAGATTTGCATCTGTTTTGGTCTTTAAGCAGCAAAGCTCTCTTAAGAGCAACCCACAAATTCTCCAGAGCGATCTATTGGCCTGCCCATGGGTCTGCGCTTCTCGTTAACATCAGCGGGATTGGTGTGGGCAGGGGCTGAGAGCAGAAGGATTGTACTTGTTTTTTTCCCTTACGCTGTTTGAGACCTCCCTGGTGTCACGAGAACTGCGCACCAGCTTGCAGCACGTGCCTTCAGCGCTCTGTGGGGATGAGAAGGCTTCACCCCTCCCAGAATAATGTTTTCCAGGTCCTGCAGTACCCTCTCTGCAGGCACCTCATCTGGCTTTGGGCACCTACACTGCTCCAGTGTAAACCCTTGCTCATCGTTGTGGCCAAAGGGAAACACTTTAAAGCCCATCTCCCAAAAGCTGTTGAGCCTGTTCACGTGACTCCATGGATTAACTTGGTTCAAAAGCATTAAATACTTTCCTCCTCTCTCTCTAGATCACCTGTGTCATTGTGCTGGTTGAGTGACCTTTTTTTTATTTTTTTTTTTTTATTTTTTTTGGTCTTCAATAAAATGCAGAAGCCTCAGATTACCAAAACAGCTGCACATGCTTTGTCTGGGTTAATGCATTTAAGTCAGGCTCCAGGGTCTGGGTAAGTGCCAGGATCCTGGATCAGCTGCTTTACCGGAATTATGCTGCTGTAACGGAGCCCTGCATTATTGTGTTGCAATTATTTTGGCTTGCAGCTGGCTGTTCCCTCTATATTTTTACTGAAGTGAGATAAAAGGTTTTTGTCTTAAAAATAGAATTTTCTTCTCTGAGTCTTAACAGAAGCTTTGAGTTACATACCGTGTCTGTAAGAGGTGCCTTTCTGTTTATCTTCAGATTTATCTTCAAGGAGAAGAACAAATCATTTCTTCATAGTTTTTGAAGAACAAGAACAGTGCTAAATGGTCTCAAAACATAAAATGAAAGTATATCGAGCAGATAATAAAACAAGTGATTAAAGTGTCAAGTAATAACCTGGGTTTAGGTTCTCAGAAAGAACAAGTTTATTTTCAGCATCAAGCCACTTACCAGCAGCAAGTTGTTTTTAAAGCTGTCCCTGTAATTTGGAAATCCTTTGTGTGGACAAGTAAAAGGATAGATAGGTTTAAAACAGAATAAAAACATTTCCCCAGCCTTCAATCTCCTATATTTGTTGTCTATTCAAGCTCGTTCTGATGCCTGTTTATATACATTTCTTGTCAAATAACAGCTCTCGGGCTGGCCAGTTGATAGTGAAAAGTAAACTGAATGCAATCATTTATCTTTGAACTGTTCAACTGTGCCCTTCCTCGTGTTCTTGTTAATAATGCCAGGTCTCCCAAGAGCACTCTCACGCAATTTTATCACATAAGCTTTTTGTTTGACCTTACCTGCTGTTCCCCTGGAACACAGGAGGGAAAAAAAAAGCCAAAATGTCAGCCTGCCTTAATTAAAATTTTAGTCTCAGAAGATGTTACAGTATGTGATTTCATTAGGTGTATAATGAAAGTATTTAATCATACCTCTTATTTGTCTGGGCCTTCTTACTTGGTGGTGAAGTCACCCAGTTTTACAACAACTCTTTTAAGGTGTGGAAAAGTAACTGAGGGGTGGGTGTGCATCTTTAAGTGATTCATAAATTCATTGTATCCGTGATTTTGCATGTTTTGCCCTAGAGGTAGTTGCCTGGATGATGAAGTAGAAGGCTCTAAATAACAATTCAGTGCTCTTTGCGAAAACATTTTTGCCCCACGGGACAGTGAGCACGCATATAAGTGGTTTTTAAAAGATAATGCTATTCCTTATCTCCAGCGGTTGGAACTTGGCATCATAGAGAAAGGGTAAAATAAAACGTAATGGGTGTTTCTTTGGTACTGACGTGGAAGAAGCTCTAAATCTCATGTGTGATATGCAGTGTTACTTTCATCATTTCTCATCAGCATAATCTAAACCACCATAACAGGAGGCTTTCTAGCACCCAGGTGAGGCCATTTGTTTTGTGCAGTGACTGTTCTTGAGGAAAAGTCCATGCACAAAGCACTCTCTCTTAGGTTTTGTAAAGATGTACCTTATACTGGTTCATATATAATTCAAGCAGACTTAAAAAAATACGTTTTTGAGGCCCTGATCCTGCACATCTCTTGAGCTGGGAGGGTTTGCATTGCTAGGGGAGTTGTGTTATTCCACTAATTTTTTGCCCTGTTTTTTAGCAGCCGAGAAGTGCCCCCAGTTGACAGTGTTGTCTCAAGGAGCACATGAAACCATCCATGCTTCAGATGCTCTGTGCTTTGGGTTTCTTCCAGTGCCCGGGGTTGCAAAACAAGTAAAACTAGGATTTTATTTAGCTTTTTGAGGAAGAATAAATGAAGAGGACAGGGAGGGGTGGGCAGTTCAGCTAGATAAGACAGATCCTGCTCTAGCAGTTGAACGAAACTAGCCAGATGGGGAATTTCAGAGCTGTTAGCCACTAAAAAATTCCCTGTGTATCACAGTATCTTTATTGGTAGTTTTTACTAAATCAAACAAGTAGGTCGCTCTGAAATAATGCAAAATTACAGCAAATTTCCAAACTTGATTTCTTCTTCTGAAGCTGGACAAAGATGTTTTTGCACTTTTGATTTTGTGAGATTTGTAGCTTTGTAAACCAGAGAGAGAAAGGAGGAGAGGAGGACAGACAAAGCTGCCTTCTAACTAATATTTTTCTTCTTTTTCTTTTGATAATAAATCTTACTGGCTCTTCCCTCTGATGCATATACATCTTGCAGAGTTCCTTAATGCCGTTGAATATGGCTCTTTGTGGGTCTGCCAGCAAATGTGGCTGTTGATCTGTTACCAGGTCGAATAAGCGTGAATGTGCTCTTAGCAAAGCTACAGCCAATTTAGGGACCAGTGAGCTACAATTCTGGCAGCAATTACTTGTTGAGACTCTAAGTTCAAAATCCTGCAGTTTTATAGCCCCAGCTCTGCAGAGAATTATTCAAGTCACTGTCATTGTAATCAGTTTAGGAATATATTTACCATGTTATGTGTTTTCAGTGAATGTAACTGGAGTGCCATTAGCTAAAAATTGTCTTCATCTTGCACAACTTGAACGAATCAATGTCATTAGTTTTAAATTTTGAAAACAAAACTGGTGTAATACCCCATGCTTTCCCCTGCAAGCCGTACTGCTGGAGTGCGATGTGCTTTTACCTGAAATTAAAGAAGCCAAACTGTAAGTGGCTTCTGCGAAAAGGCTTCTCTTGGTTTTGAGGTCTGAGCTTGTGGGGTACTTTAGGGAGAGAATTCTGTGTGCTGCTGTGATTATTGGGACGTCTGTTATGAGCCACCTCGTACCTCCAAATTATTGGTTGCTTCTTAAGACTCCTTTATTTCAGGCATAGGTATTCTTGTTTTTTCCTTTGTATGCGTGTGAAAACTAAATAAAAATTGCACGGTCTTAGGTTTTGAGGGGAAAGGATGGATTTTTAGCATTAAGCTATTACGTATTTGTCCTTCTAGCTCACATGGTATCCAGTTCACACCCATAAATTATCTGTCATGTCTTCAAGTGGAACACAAAGCCCAAATATCTTACTAGGTCAAGACATTTTTATGTGTATTGCAGAGAGAAAGCAGACACAGTAGGAGCGGATTGATCAACTGCAACTGATTCGGTTTGCAGCATGCCTCGGATTTTAGATCCAAGCTTAAACTACAAAATTGTTTCCAAAGTATTTTGGATCCCAGCTGCATGAGATGTAGTTCAAATCTTCAGACTCACACAGAAAATGACACACCAGCAGGGAGACGTTAATTAGTGTGTCTTCTGTAGTAGTCTTCCAAACTGCAAACACTTTGGGGTGAGGCTAAAATCAAAATCAGCTTGAATTTATAGCTTTATTTTCTATTTTCTGTGAGGCTTCTAGTTCATCATTTGCAGTGAAACTGGCCACATAATGACCAACTGCTTAATGAACCCCCCCGCAATTTCCTCAGCAGCCACCCAAATTTAACGCGCAATACCTGAATGTGGGAAGCCCATCTGAGCACAGTGCCTTGGAGCAGCTCTTGTCTAGAGCGAGCAGTATATGGGTAGATTTTGTAGCTGGAAGTTATGATGTTCATGAAGGAGGTGAAAAATCTGGTTGCAGCTCAGTGCTTGAGTATCTCGCTCAAGGTAAGGAGCATCGGCAGGAGGGACTGATGGATCCCTGTAGCTGGGAGGGCTTTATTCTGGCTCCTAGAAACCCCTTGCCTCTCAGTTCTCAATTCTCTCAATTCCTGCTCTCAGTTGTGCTGGGAAGGGATTTCAATATGCACCTCCCACAGCTTGGCCAACTGTCATAAATGCAAGGTTTCCCAGCCTGGCTTCCTCTCCTCATATTTTACAGGTAACGTTTAGGATCTGTTTGAGCATCAAAAGGTTCTTTGTGTCAAGACACAGTGTTTGATCTTGCCGAACTGCTTGCTTCATTTTTTTTTTTTCCTTCCGGCTTTGCAAGTACTTTGGGATGGACCACAGCTTTTTGGCAAATAAGTGAATTGCCAAAAACTTCACCAAACTTACTGATGTGCGCATGACTGAATTGTAGTTTTACAATGACGTTTTTTCTTCTCGGATTACTAACTTATCATGGACGTTGTAAGCTTCTATGTTTATAGAGCAAAAACTACATCCACCCATTTTAATACTTTATCCATAGCCTATTTTAAGAAGTAAAGGAAAACACAGCCTAGGAAAGCCTACAAAACCTATTGAGTGCTTCTCTAGTCAGAGCAAAGTAAATTAAAATAGGCCAGAAATAGCCCTTATAATATCTACTGTACAGGTGAACTCTCTGCTTGTGGAGTGAATTGGGTGGCATTGCCGGTATGTGATCAAACAGAGAAGAAGCTGGGATCCTATCTCGCATGCAAAAGATTAGTCATTTCCTTGGAAGATAGGAAGAGTGTTAGTAGCTAACTGGCTAACTTTTCATAAGTATTTCAAGTCTGGAATGTGTAATTTAATGCTCTAAATAATGCTGGACACAGAGCACGCTCTAATCATATCTTTATTCCCAGAACTACTTCTCAAACCGATTAATATCTTCCAGCAAGCTGTCCAGCCTCATTTTAGAGGTTTCGGGTGATAGCAAATGTGCTTCCTCTCTGGGTAAATTGCACCCTTGTTAGTTATAAGGTCTGCTGAAACTTTGAATTCTATTTCTAATCTGAACAGTTCTAGGTTTATCTTCCAACCGTGTAATTTTATCATACCATTTTCTATTCTGTTCAAGAACTGTCTCCCAGCAGATACCCCTTCATCTTTGGAATAAATTGAGCAGAGTGAGCTCATTAGGTCTCCCAGGAAGAGGTGCGCTTTCTGACCCCGGATCATTTTTGTAGCTCTTGTCTCACCCCGTATCAGTTTTGGGGAGTCTTCTGCAAATGTTAAGTCTCCATGGCGAGCACACTGCTTGGGACTGGGTGCAGAATCTGCTGTTACGAGTACATTGCAGGGTATTCCCTTGTGTCTGCATCCAGAGGTGGCACTTGCTCCCCTTGGCTTTTCCGTGGGAGCTCAAATTCAATCTCTTTCCAGTGGTGGTTGCAGCAGAGGCTGAGTGAGGGGCAGGCATATAGTACCAGAAGGGCACTGCAGTAGTTCCAGAGCAGGCAGGAGCATGACCAGATCTGTGTACCATTGCACCTAGCCCAGTTAGCCCTGCTGAGGTTTCCCTCTTGGATTGTTTTTTGGCCTTTGCTTGTCTAAGCCGCTGCAGTGTGTTGCCACGGTACCTGCATTTTGGGTTTGCTGGTGGTGACGGCTCAGCTTCTCCCTGCGCTATACTGAGTGAAGTAGGAAGGGAGCAGATGAGTTCGCAAACCACTTCACATCAAAACCACTGTGAATTTATGCATTTGCATTGGATGGGCCTAAATGCAAGGACTCTGTTCATATGGTAAGACTACAGTAAGAGTGCAATAAGATTTGCAGTTCAGGGACTCGTGCCAGACTGCCGCACTCATCAGCCAAAGTGCTGATTACTCTTTACGTGTCATGCTGATATGCATATTGCAAAGCTATCTTGCTAATATATGCTTCGTATCTAAAATGAGCAATGAAAATCTCTCCAAACATGGATGTGCTTGTTCATGCAGTATGTATGCTGAGGCCAGCAGAGCACCAAACGTGCTTTAATTACAGCTCTGGGTGACATTAGTGGCAGAGGTGTAAGACCACTGCGTTTTGTCTTTTGAGCTCCGTAGCCTCATTAAGAAATTAAAACATTTGTGGTTCTTTCACACAGTCTTTCTTCCCCTGGGATGTGTACGTTAGCTGACTGCCAGCATGGTGATGCAGGCTGTAAAGGTTCAGAGAATTATCTTGATGGTATGACGGCCTCTTCCATTTCGACTGCAATCCCAGGCTCATTTTTCCTCTGAGGCATTCATTGAAATTCTGTGCACGATTTGTTCCTCTGGTTGTTTAACAATGTCTCTCATGTTTGCCCTGATTTAAAAAATCCTCCTTTGTAGCAGAGATAACATAGAGCAGGATGATATAATTGCAGTAAAGAGGCCCTAGAGCTTGCAGTAATAGGATGGTTCATCTGATGTGTACTGCCATTAGAAAATAACCCACGTATGTATGTTCTCAGGGGACAGTAAAGAGGCTTTTAAGGATTACACTTTATGTAGTATGAAAGCTAATGAGGAAAGAGCAAGTATGAAGAAAACTATTGCTGCAGAAAGCATGGTGTCTCTTCCTGTTCTCGCTTGTTTCCTGACACCAGTGTAGCTCCAAAACATCCACCTCTGCTGAGCAATGCATGGCTTTTTGTACACTGCCGTCGGTTCTCAAGACTTTTGAAGACAGTGTATTATTTTCATTTCACTGAAAAATAAATAGCACATCAAAAGTATGGCAGAGCCAAGTTGAGGATTGAAAATGCTGTGTGTGTACAAAATATATAATTTTGGGGGAATAGCAATCTCTGATAGTCTGTGCTCTCAAAAAAAAAAAAAAAAAAATCACTAGAATGGTATAGTTTCACAAACAGTGCTGAAAGATTGATACATTAAGTATATATCAGTTATGCAGAGTCTCAATTCTCCCATCTCCATTCTTTTCCTGACCAGTGCACAAAAACGTGTGAAGACATCAACATACAGTAAACACTAAAGGATCCATTTCAAATGTTATGTGCCATGCAGAGTCAAAGTTGCACAATTTGGGCTGCAGAGGTAGGAAATTCAGAGCAGCTGGTTTCTAATATCAACAACTTCTTGTTCAAGTGGATTGCCACGTAGAGTGCCACTTTCTTCCCCTTGCATCTGTGCTGAAACAGCAGCTGTCTAGCAGAATGGACTCGGGCTTCTTTGTTTTTTCACAGCATTTTCCTCTTACTTACCAAGCTTGTAGATACAGGAATTAATTCACTTTTAATATTCTGCGCCCCATCAGCACCGTTGGAGTATATTTTTGTACCTTGTCAGGTTTTTATGTTCAATGGACTAGATGAACTTGCATCTTTCTTCATACAGTTAACATAGTAAGGTTGAGACTTGGCTATTGGGTAAAGTGAAATGGCTTCACTTGAATTGCAGGGCCTTGAAGACAATGCTGGATTTTGACCAAATGCTGTACTGGGGTTCTGCAGCAAGGTCTGACATCCATAATGTCATTGTATTCCAAAGGGTACTGATCATAAAAAAGAAGTCCATGAATATTAAGTGAGGAAGAGATGACAGCCAGTATCTTTGCAAGTATACAAGCAGGCCAGTAACCTTCTTAAACATCCCTATTTCCACCCACAAGTCAAGGGAGCAAATGGTCAAGAGACCACAGTACCTCATTCTGAGCCAAAGTAGTAACTTAATTTTCCTTAATGGCAAAGAAGATTCAGGAGATCATGCGATCAGATTCTTATGTTGAAAGTGTGTTAGAGTGCACGTGAAGTATTTTTCTGCTTGTATTGAGGCCCCTCCATGTGGTCAGAACATTGTAAAGGGCCTGCAAGAAGGAGTAGGAAAGAGGTCTTCTCCCGACTCTCAGGTGTGTGAGCAGAACTCTGCATGTTGGGACAGGGTGCACATGCCCCATGGGCAGGAGAAATTGCTGAAGTCCTTGGAGAGTAGTAAGATTGTTAAAATAATAATCCACCACTGAGGGCACCTCCGCTCTTAACCTGTGCCCTTTTTGTATTCCTGCACCTAAAACAGGGAGTGGTTGTGCCATGTACTGAGCAGTGTTTGCTAATACAGAGGAGATTTGCAGGACAAAGGTACATGTTATAGTAATACCTCCATGAGATGATACCTACATGTTCAGCATAAACGTACATACTTAGTCATTTCCATAACGTTTTGTTTCAGTTTCATAGGTGTGTGTGTATTGGGCAGTAAGTTGGTCATATTTGGAGAATATGGAAGACAAAGCTGAGGTGAGGAGACAGCTGTATGTTCAAACATACAGCAGAGTATCAGCAGTAGTCTGACTACGGCAATGGTAAAGCAATTGTATTTACTAGAGGTAGCAGAAGGGCTTCTCTCTACTTGACACCAGCGTGTCTGGTCCTGCGGAGCACCAGTCCACCACCCTGTGCCATAGTGTCACGGTCCAACTGATGTTTGATTGCATTTCCCAACTTAGCATTGCTTGATCCCTGGGCCACCATCAATCTATCGTTCATTACAACATCTGGGACTTACTTCGGCAACCGCAAGTGACATGAGATGAATTACCCGTTGCTGCTTCTGCTGTCAATTGATTCCTCTCTGCTTAAACTTCTAGTCTTGCAAATACCAGAATAGCAGCGCTAAATTTTTTATTTCTGTTCTTTCTCCCCCTCTCCCTCCCACCACACACCCCCCCCTGCCCCGTAATTGGTATACAGGAGCAGAAGAGGACTTGCAATTTTATTATTGCTGTATAAGCCTTCTGTAAACTCAGTTACAGCACTTCTGATGTTGGTAATTTTTGTGACTTAAAAATATGCTGACACTGTGTTTCTGCATAGTAAAAGAGCAAATCTGAATGTATAATAATGTGGTGCATTTGGGAGATGCTTGATGCTATATCCCAGCCAAGTTAATCACTCATGGAATTATTTTTTTTTTATTTTGCTCAGTTGACCGGAGACATTAATCTCATATCTGTGCAAAGGCATCTTTAATGCCAAAAAATTGATCAGAGATACCTGACATTTCTCTGGCATCAGAAAAAATTGTGAAGGAAAGCTATGAGTTGACAATAGACCAGCAGAAACAGAAACATTCGTTACTTTATTTTTCTTACATAATGAGGAAATACTCAGGTGATGATTTCCAATTCGTGGAGTATATTGAACCGTGTACTGTATTCATGAATATAAATTGAGCAGACGTGACACACATTTTTCATATAAAAATAACACAGCATCGCTCCTTCTTGATAATTCTTCTTTGCCTGAAATATGCTTATTCTGAGAACATCACTACGGAGTTAATAGTGCACTGCATAACTACATGTTAAAAAATACAAGTGCTAAAGGACATAGAATGTCTTAAGGAGAAATTATTAATAGATTTATAATGACTGTGGCTGGCTGCATTTTTCAAGGACAGGATCTTTCTGCATCTTTCTTTCCTTTCCCACTTTTTCTGCAAAATCCTTCATCTCTGAAGAGTAGCATCACCCAGCCAGGCCACTTCCAGCCAGCCAGGCTCATTCTCAGGCTGGACAGTGTTGCTGCCAAGCAGTGCACCACCCGCACTTCGCTTCCCGTCCACGCTTCTGCCTCATTAGCAGCTTTGTCCTCCTCATCGTCCAGACTTTGCCCATTTCTCAGTTAGTCCTAGAGGAGCCATCCCACCAGCAAACCTGCAGTGTTGCGACAACTTTAATCACGGAGCCAATTGGCAGGTTGAAGCAAGAAGCATCAACTTCTTACCCCTGTGCAGCCACTCGTGCGTCAGCAGCGTTCCCACCCAGCGACGGGGAGGACCAGACGCCCCCTAATTTATGATTTTCCTCTTTCGCCAAACACAAAACTAGTAGGGTGAAATATGACCCTTAATATGCTCTAATCATATAAAAAGCCTTGCAAGTAGGAGGCAGTGTGTATACAGATGTTCTTCTTGATTAAATAAAGCCTTTTCTGTTTACATCATGCTAGGGAGCTGCATTACAAGAAAGGTAAGAGGGTAAGATAAGAAACGTGACCTGAAAGAAAACTGCCAGACTAGACTGTGAAGACCAAACACTGGTGTCCTTGAAGCTGGTGTGAGTTTTGCCTCTGAGGAAGTAGCCAGAAGCCAGTAGCACCCTGTCCGTGTTCGGGGCTTTACAATCCTGCGCTGCGGTCGGGCATCCCTCAAGGTGGTCTCTGTCGCAGGGTTGAAGAGCATGAGGAAAGCGTGCCGCCTGCTCATGTTGGCCTGCTGGGGCTGTCAGCTCACAGCATTTGTGTATTCCCCTCCAATTTTCACTTCCAGGAATGCTTCCTTACAAATAGAGCAACTTTTTGACAAACGCAGGGAGAAATGAGGGGGTCGCTTGCTGTTCCCCGAGAATAGTTTTAATTTTGCCCCTACAAGCAACCGAGTATTTGAAGACATCTTTTCTTCTTCCAGGTTACCAGCCTGTCCTGCCGAACCAGCAGCAGGGGTTCCAGGGTCTCATGGGAATGCAGCAGCCGCCCCAAAGCCAGAACCTGATGAATAATCAACAGGGAAATCAGGTGCAAGGCATGATGGTGCAGTACCCAGCCATGTCGTCTTATCAGGTACTTGGGAGCCCTAAAGGAAGACTGCTTTTCTTGGGGAGTGCTTAATTGAATTAAATTTTCGTCTTGCAGAATGGTCTTTATTATTTCATTAGGACAGCATGTGGCAGGAGGCCTCCTGATAAATACGCTTCCAAGTCAAAGCGGTTTCTTTGCTTCCTGTTTACGTATTCTTAGTACTCCTGATTTTCATTCTGAATTGGGAATACTTCAAATGAACTATTTATTACAGCCTGCAGTGTGGGTAAAATGTCACAAATGATGAAGGAATTATACTTCTTCCTGTGAAGAAAATGAATTTAAAAAAATAAAAAGACAGAGCATTGTTCTTCTTTTTTTTTTTTTTTTTTTTTTTTTTTTGCCAGTGCAGTGTTGTTTCCTGTAATGAAGTTGAGGGCTTTGCCCACACCAGTTAAAAATTAACTCATCTGCAGAGACTCCTGCCAAGGATCTCACCATGTCTTCTATAACAAACTGTATCCAGACAGATTTTTGTTTATTGGGTTTTGGGGAGAGGGAAGGCAGTTGCTTGATTTTTGCCAAGTCTGTAAGTTACCCAGACTTACTTCCCCAACTTTATACCTGGTTTTTGTGAGATATGCCAACAGCCTGTGAGAGATGGCCTGTGCTTACATTTCCTGCCAGTCTCTCTGGAAAGTTAAGAAACTAAATGACATGTAATTCATTTTAATACATTGTACTGATTGGGAAGCCATTCACCTTTTCCCTTGGCTTCTCTGAAGAACACTATAGCAACCCAGGTGTAAATGGGGGAATTGCTTTTGGGTAAAATTTTCCCCTTACATCTTCAGAATTACTGCATTGAAAATGTGTTCTAAAGGTTAATGATTAAGTTAAAAGGTTTAGACCTTTTAAATGGGCTAGATACACTGTTCCCACTAATACCAGAAATTCATATTCAGCTAGATCATGACAGAGCCACTTACTAGACCCAGGAGCAGAGGGATTTCTCTTTAACCCTTCTCTAACAAAGAAAATCCTCAGGGATGAGAACTGTTCTGAGCAGCAGAAAACGACATATTTTGGCAAAACATGTATATTCAAATTCAGCTAAAAGGAGGATACTTGGGACCTACTTTAATTTGCTTAGTATTTACTTTTTTTTTTTTTTTTTCCCTTATGCCTTTCCGTATTCCTGCCTAGGTGCCAATGACACAGGGTTCTCAAGGACTGCCACAACAATCATACCAACAACCAATCATGCTACCTAATCAATCAGGTCAAGGAACACTTACAGCCACTGGAATGCCTGTCTACTGTAATGTCATACCTCCTGCCCCACAGAACAACCTACGGTTGATTGCCCCACACTGCCCCTCCAATAACGTTCCAGTTATTTCTGCCAGCTGCAGGACAAACTGTGCGAGCATTAACAATGCAGGGTGGCAGGTCAAGTACTGACACTGTGGCTTAGCGTGGATATACGAGGATAGCGTGCATTATTTGACAAATAAACTCATGGCCTTCAAATGAAGAGGAACACAACGGGATAATCAGTTGAGGACGTAAGTACTGACTACGCTCAAGTGGTTTGCTGCTGGAAAAATCTGTAAAAAAAAATAAAAAATAAAATAAATTTTGAAAAAAAAATGTTTGCTGGTTAATGGTGCATATTTTTGTCATGTCTGCTAGGTATGCCTTTATAGCTTAGCTAGTGACATGAATTCATTGAGGTAAGATTTTTTCCTACCACTGAACACCACTGTGTAGATTGTAATATCCCCGATTTGGATTAGTTTTGTACTTTGTGTTGAGTTTGTGAAGCTAAAAGTATTTAAAAATATAATAAAATCACATTGTACCAAAGCTGTAATGGAAATGGAAAAAAAAAAAAAAAGAAAACAAAAAAAGTTACTGAATGGAAGGAATAATTTATATACACTATAGAGTTTTTTTATGGATATATACTGTATTGTAGTGCTTAATCACAATAAAGCTATTTGACCTCATGGAGAAAGGTCATGTTTCTACCACCTGCTTGGTCTCCTCTCTGTTTCCGAGTGAGTGAACTTTCCTTTGGTTCTACAGTGTCTTGTTTCGGGTGAAGCTAATGAGGGAATGATGCTTAATGGTCTTAGGGGAGTTTGATGAGAAGGCAGCATACCTGTCGCGCAGCATGCAGTACCATAACAGCTAAGACCACTTAGAAATTGTAGCGTAGACACCCAGAAAGTGTTTATGAGCAATGTACCAGATCATCTTAGACTGGGTTTGTGCTCTTCTTATCCCTTGGACCAGTAGTGCCCCAAACACAATTCACCACTGTTGCAGGCCTCTATGAAGTCATATCTCTTCAAGAGGCCATGCAGCGGTTGTAGATAAGAAGGCATGGATGTTCCATGATACCCCCTTCAGTTGCTGTAAGATCAGTTGCTACTGATGTCACAGCCACAGTACCCAGCAATTTTTCTGCTACATATAAATACCCAATTATTGGTGCTCCAGCTATACAGCCATTTTGCAACAATAGGATGGCAAGCCAACAATCTCCATCATGTTCAAGTAGTGTGGACGAACAATATATTTGAGGGTTTGGCTCTTAAAATGTGCAGCGCAGTGGTTGTCCAGAAATTTTTAGTACTTTTTTTTTTTTTTTAATTCCTGTGGCGTTTCTCATTATTATGTCCATGTTCACTCACATTCCCAGCTTGTTCTGATAAATTATTTTTCATTCATAAATGCTGCATGGAGTTCCTCTTTCTACTTCAGTGACAATATTTGAGTCACAAACGTGTTTACCAGAAAAAGTCTGGGTCATTTTTCCCTTAAGCTGCATTTTTGATCAGTTTTGAACACCTTTGAAACAGGTAAGAGTTGAGCACTCCAGAATTATGCATACACATCATGAAAAAGCCTGAGATGTTACTGTGCGTAAAATCTTTATGTGTCATAGTAAAATTTTAGGTACACCCAAGATGACAAGCAGCCTACAAGGCCCTTGACCATTGTTAATCTGAATGGGAAATGGCTTTTATTTTACTTTTAAGGTGGTTGGTCTTTCCTTGACACACTTCAGCTGTGGAAGCAGGAACTGGAAGGGCTACAACCTATATTTAGAACAAACATTTTTCTTTTCTATATGATGAACAGATTATCTTTCAGAGTTCAGGTTTTTTTTACATATGTTTCTTAAAGAAAGTGTGGAATCCAGTCCTGTGGGATCACAAGAAAGCCAAACAATGAGTTTTATGTAGTGTAATCATGATTCATTTGCTGAGAGACAGTCAAGAACACGAGCAGGTAAGTAAACACAATTCACTCTTCAATTAGAGGTGAAATGCGTTGGGAGAACCTACTGATAGATTTATTTTTTTTTTCCCTTTTTTTAACTGGAGATACTGCATTTGAATTTTGCCTATGACCCTGAGCTCTCATTTCAGATGCCATGCATTGTATGGCTTATTTCCTTTTAATGCTTTATATACTATGGAGGTTTCTCTCCTAGCGTTACTATAATTACACATAATTGGGTTTGCTCTGCTGAATGAATGGGTGTCCTTCTCTGTCAAGGCTCCAGAGTCCGTCAGGACAAGGCAGGTGACCTTGGGCAGGACAAGTTGTGCGTAGCCAGGGTGAGCGAGCGGGGAGAGGGGGGCAAATCCCTGTGCACGCCGCGTCCGGATTGAAGAGACCCTTTGGTAATCACTAGATTTAAGTCCCATTTCTTCTCTTCCCCGAAGCACTACTGTTACCTTACCCACCTTCCTTCTGGTCAGAGGACTATGAATGAATTGCCTGGTAAAAAAAATCCGCCCTCCGCATCATGGATGGCAAGCTGGGATGTAGATGCTTTCAGGCGCAATGGGGAAGGGAGTCAAAAAGCAAAGCCTAGGAATCTTGCTTCTGTAAAAGATACCATTTCCTAATGTCCTTGTGCTACTTTTTATCATGTCCCCTTGACTACGAATTCCCACGATTTACCTGTCTCTGCCTGTTCCATGACCAGCTCATGTAAAACTGTGGGAGCAGGGATCCCGCTGGCTGACTTCTCTCAGCCTTGTGGCAGCAGCACCTACCTGCACATTCATGCACCTTCCTGCAGAAGTAAGACTTTTAACTTTATGGAAAACTGAGCAGTTTCAGGAGGAGGTCACAGCCACTGACTCCAAAACGGCCCACATCCTCTGACTGCCTCACTCTCCAAAGAGTTTGAATCTCCTTAGGCATCAGAAAAAAACGAATTTGATCTCTCTCACCTATGGGGAATGCCCTAATTATTACGGTGTCATATACATGGGGGAGACATCTCACATGGTGGTGCACATATATGCTTTATGCTGGAAGAATTTATATTTGAAGACAACTTAGTAATTCTGTTTCTATATCAAGTGAAGCACAAAAATTATCCTCTAATTTTATTTTTTAATCACACAATATTTTTAAGTCCTTCTCCTAAAATTTTTTGTTCATTAATAAAAATATTCTGAGCTGGATTGCTTAGGAGCTGCCTTCTATTAGACCAGAGATGTTTCAGCATCGTCAGAAGGTTAGGAGAAGGAAAAAAGAAGCGACCTGCAAATACATGTAACAAAAATTGGTAGATGAAGATCGGCGCTTTCTGCCTAATATTTTGTAGGCAATCTCCATAAGAGGAGTGCTGTTAGGCTCACCTGGCCAAACTGAGTTCAAGCAACTCAGCGATTGGTCACCTTGAATTCAGAGTCCAACTTTTAGCAGTGAAATGATTTACAGGACATGCTCCTCTCGGGTGGGGTTGCTCCCTCACAGTGGGCTTGTTTTTCTCTGGCCTTCCCTTGGAATTTGGCAGCTCAGGCCGCTGCTCTGTGGCAGCCCTGTTGTGCTGCTAGGGACTGTTCACTGTGTTTTCCCTTTACCTGCTGCATACTTGCTTTGGTAGTTGTATATTGCTTTCTCCTCCCTTTTTATATTCTGAAGCTGATGGAATGTTCTCCCAAGGACCCATACGTATTTAATTTACCGCTTCTTTTTTTTTTTTTTTTTTTTTTTAATTTATCTAGCACTGAGAAACCAGAGAGGCATATCCTGAGTTAAGTTGACTGCATCAAATCACACTGATCAGCCTTTCGGATGGGTTTAATTCATTTGGGCTGTAATTTGCAGAGGCTCTACGTCCTAACGGAAGCCAGATGCCATTTGCTATTGTTTTGCTCTTTGTGCTGCCCAAGAAGTCAATGATTTCCTTCTAAAACATGTATTCCCTTGTGTTTCTGTTTAACTCCGTGTGAGCAGCTTCCTGTAACTGAAGGAAGACTGCATAAATCATTCCCCCATAGAAACGCGCAGGGAGGCCGTGGCATGCCCGGAGCATCTCGCGCTCTGCCCCGTTGGCTGCCCTGAGGCGTGGTGACCTGCCCTGGCACGGCCGTTGAGGGCTTCAGTCCGACTGTGTCATGGGCATTCCCAAAAGCCACACAAAACGCGTGCACCGGTCGGTGTCCTTTCAGCCCTCCCATTCAACAAGGCTGTTGAGCTCTGGTACATGTGGCCCCTTTGGGATAACTGGGGAGTTTCCTCCCTTAACATTCCGTGGAAGGGGCTCTGGTGGAGGGAGATGCCGGGCCAGGGCTGGGAGCTTTGACTTGGTGTCTCCCAGGGCTCCTGTCTTGACTGGGAAGGGAGACTAGTTTGATTAGCATTCAGGAAGATGCTGCTCACGCTGAAGACCACAGACTACGCTTTAGAAATGCTCAAAGCTTCAACACCTGCTCAGCTCATAGAATCACAGGATGGTTTAGGTTGGAAGGCACCTTAAAGAGCATCTAGTTCCAACCCCCCTGCCATAGTCAGGGACACCTTCCACTAGACCAGGTTGCTCAAAGCCTCATCCAACGTGGCCTTGAACGCTTCCAGGGATGGGGCCTCCACAGCTTCCCTGGACAACCTGTTCCAGTGCCTCGCAGCATGTTGTCTAAAACCACGTTTCTGGTGAGGGACATCGCCTTCTCATCTTAGGCAGTGGCCAGCTTTGGGCAAACACGGAGCCAAGCTCTGACCAGTGCTTCGACAGCAATCCTACGAGTGCTGCTCAAAGCTGCACGGCAGGCAATAGAAACGCCTTGAATGTTTTGAAGGGCGAGAAGCCTCGCTCATGCACATCACTTGTGCTCACCATAATGTAGGTGATGCAGCAGTTTCAGGGATGGCCACTCCCAAAACAGGGCAAAAGATCCCCATTTCTTATTGAATTTCTGCCCCTGGTTTGCTGCAAGGATTTACTCTCCTCCCTGCAGGTTCCTTTGATTCTTCAGGAAAGTGGATATAATGAGCCTTTGAGGGAGTGGACTGAGGGTTAAATAATTAATGCCAACCAGTGTTCCTGAGGTCATCTGGCCCAGCATTCGGTGAGAGCCATTGAGTATTGCTATACTGCTATATGTTTTGCAGAGTAGGCTTTGGGTGGAATACTGCTAAAAATACTGCTTTCCAGTGCATGTCAGGAGGGGGGAATCAAGTCCCACTCTTCTCGCTCTTTTTACAATATCCCACCAACTGTGGAAGGGGATGACTCCCCATTACCTCTCCCAATAAAAGAAAAAGGGGACATAGTCAAAGGAGCATCAGGTATAGTTGCTGCTATGAGTGGGTTTTATAACATTTTGTCACTGACTTAAAAGAGGTTAACTGATGTAGGAATTACAGGAACAAACTGCAAGAGAGCACCTGAGATTAGCTTTCAAGTTGAAGAATAACAGGTATTCTGGGTAAACTGATGGATGGCTTGTTGAAAAGTGATACTGAATTCTTCCCTGGTTTTCATTTGGAGAGAGCAGCTGCAAACATTGACATGCTTAATGAAGAACTACATCTCAGTTCATCCTTGTGCTTTTAAAGAATAATTTTGGAGGTTACAGATTTAGGAAACTAAGTCAACAAAAACTTTGCCTTTTATGTTGTGGGTGCAGTTATACAAAAGACAGTTTTAAAGAGGAAATGTAAGTAGAAGAAAATTATATAGGATAGATATATGCTCCCCAGTACAGAAATTCTCTCCATTGAACTCTAGTAAATATATCCCTAGAGCAATGTTTTAAAAAGGTCCCCTCAAAGAGTGCTGTGTATCTTGAGGAAAAAAGCAGACTTCACAGTTCCCAATGCTACGTGGGTTTTTTTCAACCCTTCGGGTGAATCATATGGGTGTGAATCAAGGCTTTTTGCCATATTCAGGTTTTGCTTGCAAATCCGTGTCAGATCACCTCACCATCACGGAAAGCTGCTTTTGTCTGCATGGAAAACAGATGTACGTGGAATTCTTTGGTAAATTTCTTTTGTAGGTAGTGGCCACTAGGCCACTGAGCATGATAGGAAGAGGAAGCGAATAGATGGTTGACAAGATTGGAAATTTTCTACTTGGATTAGGTTAACTTTGATCTCACCAGGATCAAATCTTATGCCAGGTGGAGCTTGTTGGGGAAAAGGTCTTCTGCGCATGTGTGTGGATGTAAGTAAAAATTTTTGTGACAGAGAAAAAAGAATTGTTTGGTTTTTTTCTGAAGCCTTCCAATTAAAAGCAAAGGTTTTACAAAATTTCTCATGAACTATGCTCCTGTTTTTCAAGCTAAGTGTTGCTGATTCATTGAGAGCATGATTTAGTCATGGGACATGATGTCAGGAGGTGGGTGGGTTGATGTGCAAAATTTCATGCAGTTATTTGCACAACAAATGATCTTATCAAAGAACCAAGGAGGGAAAAAATTGACATTGAGATTAAGCCCTAAAGGGTAAATCTGGACAAATTCTACCTTTGAGATAAAAATTTCTCAAATGCATTAGAGAATATGTCCACAGGGAAAAAAAAAAAGAAATTACTTTCAACACTTCAGACTGCGCCAGCCGTTGTAAAGGCCAGATTAGACCTCAAAGTGCTGGGTATTTGTAAGCTTCCTATAAAGAGCAGTTTAGAGCAATTCACACTTATGCTCTCAGTTAATTGCATTAACAGGAAGTAAAATGGAGGCCAACCAGCATCCAGAGTCTCCCTGAGCCAAATTTTCAGCGAGGGTCAAGCCTTGACTACACTTAAGCTTGAGGTGAGGTTTCTCTCATGTGGAGCAAGCAGGAATGCATTTGTATGAAGCTCCCATGGGGCACTTGAACCAAGCTCCAGTGTGCATTAATGGCCACCCTTTCATTTTGTTTCATCTGCACAGATGAAACACTGAGACATACAGAGTGCTGTAATTCAGAACTGCTTCAGGCTTCCGCAGTCCTGCTTCCTACTGGGTGCATAAGCCTGTTGGGCAACATATTCCCATGACTATGGGTTATGCACAGCTTGATGCTTCTTTTATTGGCATGGATAACAGAAAACCACGTGTCACAGGGCTCACTGCCATCTTCCACCAGGCTGAAATTATCAAAGTGTTTCAGAAACTACAAAGGGGTCCAAATTATATAGAAGACACTTGGGTAAATCTGGATGCTTGAGTAAATCTGGATGCTTGGATAAATCTGGATCCTTCCTGCTCTCCTGCAAGTGGATAAGGGAGGCAAAAGGTCTGCTTTAAGTATTTCTTGAGCAGATTTTTATCTTCCAAGTCCATTGGGACTTGAAGATTATATGTAGTTGGCATGTGGTGGAAGGAGTTACTGCTGATGTGCAAATAAAGATGTTGCAGGCATCAGAGCTGTCACACAGCAGTGGAATGAGCTCTAGACATGAAGCATTCATACAGCATAGGAAAAATTTTGATCTGAGAGTTGTTCTATTATTTATTCATGTGCTTCTACGCTCCCCTGGACTGGGGCTGTATTTTTTAGAAAGCTGCCTTGCTCTACAGCAGATGTTCTGTGGTATAGCACTAGAAGCATTGCCCCTTTTCGCTTAAGAAATAATTGGGTTTTGGATCAAATTTTTTTTTTAGCGGGAAGGCTAATTGTCTGAACAGATGTATGTATCTATTTTGCAAAAATGTCTGTTAGTGAGAATAACTAACATCATTGTCCAAATACAAGTGTGTAAAGGGAAGTTGCAATTTTTTCAAACCACTCATCCAACACAGGACCCTTCTGCTGTAACTGTAATTTATGACCATTCTTCTCATCCATAAAGCATGGGTTTTTTTAAAAAAAAAACGGGGTGAGGTTTAACTACAAAGGTGCTAGTGGCTCTTTTAAAACATTCTTGTGCAAAGAAATACGCCTTTTTCGCAAGAATTGAAAATTCCTTCTGCATTCAAAAGCAGCAGAAATACCTGAAAGCAAGCTGCAGTGGCAACGCCTTTTTGCTCAGCTCTGCTGTGATGAGCCCTGTGGATGCTGCGAGGCAGGTATGAGCGGCTAAAAGAGAAATTTTACTGCATTTTGTTTTGTTGTGTTTTGTTTTGTTTTTCCCCCTTTTCCCTTCCTCTTTGTGCCGCCCAGTTTCATTTCACGTAAATAAGCCCGTACTGCCTGGAGCTGGTCTTAAAGGGTCTCCGAAACGTCGTATGCAGAAAACAAGCGCCTTGCAGATCCGGCGAGAGAGGAGCGATGGCGGCTGGTCCTTGGGAGCACGCAAGGAGGTTTGGAGCAGATAACACGCCGCTGCGTGCTGCGGGATTGTGTGTCCAGCCCCTGGAGATGAGCGTGGCACAGGCTCGGAAGCTGCCGGCTAAAGAGAGGAGCCTGCACTCGTGCTTCCTTGCGAAGGAGCGCCAGCACCAGCCTGAGGGACGCGTGTGTCCCGACACCGACGTGGCTCACAAACGGAGTCACAGCCTGTTCTCTGTGCCTGTTACGGGCAGGGTTGTAGTGCCCTTTGCACAGCGGAGGCACGGGGCAGCCTTGGCCGTACGCAAGGTGCCAGGGAGGCCATTTCTAATACCAGCAATATGTAAAAGATCAGTAGAAAAAAGGATGCCTAACGCTCTGGCACCCTTGAGATCCGGCAGGGAGATGAAACAGATGCTAACAACCACACCGTGGGACTGGTTCTGTGGGAGAGGACTGGTCTTTTGAGCTTACGCAGAAACACAGGCAGAAAAGGCACCATTAGAGATTCTCAACCTGTGCTACCGACAAAGGATATTTCCCTTTGCTGCTGCTGCTGCTTTCATTAGAAGAAGAGCTATTATCCTCAGTTTTTCATGATAAAGACATACCCTTTCCAGAGATCTGTGAGGATGCAATATTCTAGGGTGGAATGATCGCTCCGTGCAAGTCCCCGTGCCTCTCTCTATTGACAATAAGGGAGCCGAGATAATTAGCGCAGCTTGACATCTAACTTCTAGACAGCTAGAAGTGGGATGAATGATACCCAGGGCACAGATATCATTCCAGGTAGACCCATGACAACTACTGGATTGCCAACCAGTTAGAACACACCCCCACCCCCCAATATTTTACCAAAGTGGAGCACAGCACATTTTAAAATCAGTGCGGTGTGTCTCATGGGTAGTAGCTGGAGAAAAGGCCTGAAGGTCTGGGATGCGCTTTCACAGAATGACATTTTTTTTGGAATTAGTAAGACCTTGAGCTGTGGGAAGACCAAAGGGAAGCGCTAGGATGTGATCTTTGCTGCTGACAGACAAGGGAGCAAGGGCTTTCAATTCAGCGCACTGTGTCTGCGAATCCCAGAAAACCAAGGGTCACAACCGCTCTGTTTTTCAGCCTATTACCCACTGTATTTCTCCTCCACAGCCATTTATCTGAGTCTGGCTTCTCAGCTGGTCTGTTTCAGAGTGAAATGGTGGCTGGCAGCTTGTAAGAGAATCTGGGTCCCGCTCCAGCCTAGCAGGAGTTCAGACCCTGGCAGCAGAGACCCACGTTGTCAGTGGCTGTCAGATAGCAACCGAGGTCATCTGCACGCCCAATTGCCTCAACAGATGCACATTCCTGTCAGTCAGCTTTGGTCCACATCCACACTTAGCTTGCAAATCGTGCCTAATGCCGATGGCCCTAGACATGCAGCTATGTGACCTTCTGGTCACTTGTGCAGACCAAAGCCGATCCTGGCATCTGTGAAGCTCAGCGCCACGACGAAGCACGCGTCCCGCTCAGTAATCTGCTGCGACACTTAATCCTGCATTTGTTTCTTGCTTACTTACAGCAGACGAACCAGGCATTGAGAGCCCCTCCGTGCCTGCAGCGCTGGAATCCGGAGCTGCGCTTCAGCAGGCGGCGTTGCCTCCTCCCAGCCAGCACTGGCCAAGTTCAGCGCAGAAGTAAGTTGATAGGACCACTATATGTACTGCACACGCTTGGCTTTTAGAAGGAGCAGAGCCCTGTAGAGAACGGACAGAACAACTTTGCCCGCGCTGTTTTTCCAGTCTCAGTCAGAGCAGACACGTTCTCCCCAAAGACGCGTGGTGTCCTGCAAACCAGAGATGTGTCTTGGTGGGTCCAGCTCAGCCAGCGGAGTGGTGGCAAGGCAGGCCTGAGAGGCTCCTCCTGCACGGGCATGCTGGTGGGCTCTGGTCATGCCTCTCTTTGCTTTTAAACCTGACCTCACCCCACTCTTCCGAGAGCACGAACTTTAGCTCCCCTTGGAAATGCTAGACTGCAAGAGAGAGCGGCACCGGGACACTCTTGTGTTTAATGCATTGGATCCTGCTATATAAGGTAGCAGCATTTTTTTGACCCTTATCATGTCCATCATGGTACTATAGGAAGAGGCAGGACAGGTACAGAGTTGTCTTACACTGATGTTAAGTCCTTCTGAAAACCTAGCTAATTTTAACATAACATGTGTTATGTTCCAGTTTTGTTGTGTCTCGCTATCAGTGCAGGTAAGATAGTGGCAAGCACCAAAACCAACAAGGACGAGTGTAAATAATTAGCTAATTTAGTGTCGTACTTGAATGCTTTTTGTTTATTCCCTCATTTTTATTTCCTCCTCCTTATGTGCGCTTTCTCGGCTGTGCATTTCTCTTAAAATGCCATCGACCATTGAACATCAATTAGAAGGGAGGAGCTATTTTTCGAGCTCTGTCACCATCTCTGAATTTCACCCTGAATTTTGTAGATTCTAAATTCACAATTTCCTAAACTTAAA
This sequence comes from Chionis minor, assembly GCA_013398295.1. NCBI lineage: Eukaryota > Metazoa > Chordata > Aves > Charadriiformes > Chionidae > Chionis > Chionis minor. The sequence goes on from VZSF01003838.1 coordinate 119,621, forward strand.
ATGTTTTGTTTTGGTTTGTGTTTTGTTTTGTTTTGTTTTCTTTAAAACAACCTTCATAGCAACAAAATGCTCTTGGAAAAGGAATGTGGTATTAAAAATATAAAAACAGCTTATACACTGGAAAATACATTTCCCCCATAAGTTATGTTGGCACTCAGGCCAGCTAATATGCTTTTGGCTAAAACACACGAGATACCAAATGGGACTTCAATTGGCATGTCGCTTTGAAAGAGCATTCTGGTTGCACGTGTGCCATAGAGCTGTGCATTAAAAAACAGATGGGCAAGAAAACTGCCACCTCAGGGACTAGATTTACACAGTCCTAAGAATTCCCTGTTTTACTCAATGTAATACTGGTGTGAGCTAGAGCCATGAACTTACATTAAGGCATCACTAGTTTGCACATCTATGGCCATCTTCATGCACAGATTCAACTTCTAGTGTGTAATGGCATCTAGAAATAGCAATAGTGGCATTGACATACCAGAAAGTGAGGATAATGTGGAGCTTCGTGACATAAATCTGCCTTTTCCGGCTAACTCCTGTTCTGTTTTACTAAAAGTCTTAAAATTTTTGCGGTCTTTCAAGGGAACTGCTGATCACGTAAGAAACACTCACCAATAGCACCAAATCCTTGATAATAATTTTCCCCTGACATTTCATTGTATACTCCCTGTGTAAGGAGGCGAGCCTAATCGTTTCTTAGCAGGTGGAGCTACTTGGGTGAAGGGGATTGACCAAGATCATGCAGCAAGTTAGCAGGCAACACAAAGCCAGAAAACGAAAAGAGTGCAAGAGTGTAAGAGAAATACAAAGTTCCTCCATGTAGCTCGCTGATCTTAAAACTAGGAGACATCAGCATGGTAATGCTCAAGGCTGTAATGAACTCCTCGTCTCCAGTGTCACAAAGGAGGGTGCAGGATGAATCCCAGAGGTAGGATTCATGCCTTGCTCATTCAGAGCAGCTTAACTTCAAAGGCGAGGAGCAAAACATGTGTGGTTCCACCCCTGCCTTCTCATACTGTATTTTCTTGCTCAATTCATTTTTTCTCCGAGGAAGTGGATAACAGGGTGGTTGATATATTTGCAACAGGAGAAATCCAACTCTTAGATTGGAGCTTATAGAACCTGACTTTTCAAGATGGCAGGTTTATATATATATATATATAAATAAAAATATATATACACACACACTTTTTCTTTCACTGAAATAAAGTTGTCCAAAGTTTGGAGTGTAGTAGGACCTGAGAGAGCTGAGAAAGCTCAAAAAAGATGGACAGATGTGATTTTCTTTTTTTTTTTTTTTTTTTTTAACTACTACGTCTCTAGTGAAACAAATCAAATACAGCTTTAAAACTTCCCGGCTTGAAATTCTCCTCTTCCCCTTCCCTCTCCCTGGGGTTTCTGTTTTAGAGCTCTTGAACTGATTTGTTGAGACAGATCAAAGTATAAAGTATTTCTCAGCTGGTCTTATTTCTCTCACCGGATTGTAGTGGCAGGAGACAGGCAGCTCATTACAACTGGGAGACCGCTCCTGTGAAACCAACTTCATTACAGCTGGTAAGAAAAATAAGATTCTGCTGGAGCCATAGTTCAGTCTCACCATCACAGAAGTAAATTATTTTAGAATGAATAAATAATGTCACGCTGCTTCTCATTAGCATGAGGCTGAGTTTTAACATGACATTAAATACATCTGAACTGTACTGTTTCTGTCGGGTACTGTGAAGCCTTTGAAGTGGGTCTTGGATTTGTCCAATTTCAAGCATGTTTCCCCTGTGCTTGTTCCTTTTCTTCCCTCTTCAGCAGTGCTTCAGTGAACAGAGAGAACAGGGAGGGGGGTTGCGCCCCTCGACAGCTTGTGAGCCTTCTCCAGGTGCTGACTTTATTTTGTAAGTCACCACAAAGTATTGGGTCTGGGTATGTTTTCAGGGTGCATGAACACGGTTATCCGAACCCAGCTGCGGCTCCTTGTTTTTTTCCAAGAGTGCATCACAGAGGCATAGTAGTATGAAGTGGGAAACTCGGAGCCAGGCAGAGTCCAGGCCTGTTGGCTGTGAGCTCCGGTTTGAGAGCAGCCCAGAGCAGGCAGGTTAGGAGGTTGCTTCTTGCTGCAGACCATGTGTGTGACCCATCTTTCCACGAGCTCCTGTCAGAAAAGGAGCAGGACAAGCTTTCTGCCTTTGCCCCTGTCCTTGTCCTTCCCCCAGCACAAGTCCTTAGAGGTCCCAAAACAGAAAATAAAACATCATTGTTTTAACCACGGTCAATGCCACAGTCACAGCTATGCAGATTTTACAGGTAAGGCAGTGGAAATGACACCTCCATTCAGCACTAGAGCTTCTCTGTGAAATTATCCCCTGAAAGAACAAGTCACTGAAAGAATTTTAATCTCAAAAAGTGGAAAGGGGAGAAGAAAGAGAAGGGAAATGACCCAACTAAGGCCAGAGTTCAGCAGCCGGGATAGGAACAGATTTCAGGTCTGACTCCCATGAAATCATGCCCAATTCTGAAATACATTTGAGGTGCACATGGCTTTACAGGTAAATTGAAACACAGCATGTAGAAAGCAGAACGGAATTGCCTTTGATTGGAAAGGGACTCTCCTCCTGAGGGTTTGTACTTAGGTTTTTGTTTAAATGCAGCATGATACAAGTTGTGGGCTCCTTTCCTGTCTTTTTCCTCCACGTAAGACAGAAGAAAGCCAGAGAAAGTTACGTTCCTGAGGGAAATGTAACTATATTGCATGTCAGCTGGTGACAATTTTTTTGGATGGCAGAACTGGGGATTTTGCACAGGTGTGGTTAGAGCACAGGAGATGTCCTGGGCAAGGAAGCAAGAGGTACTGATGCTGGCAGAGGAGCTAATCTGGCATAGGTGGGCATGTGGCTCCATTTGAAACCAGTGCAACTCTCCCGTCTACCCAAATGCTGAACTTTTTGCTCAGGCTCTGCTGCAAGCTCCCTCGCAGAGTAAGTCAGCCAAGATGTGGGATGGAAGCAAGGGCAGGGCAGAGTTCTTCTGCTAAAGGAAACGGTTGAGTGCAGACAAGAGAAGGTAAAGGGCTGAGACAGATTTCCAAAGCTGGGTTTTCTGCCCCTTGTGTTGCTGCTGGGGAAAGGGAGAAGAAGTGCTGGTGGAGCCAAGTCCATCATGCAACAACTTTTTCTCCGCATGCCCCAGTATTCGTCTCAGCAGCAGCAACCTGGTTTCCTACATTTGTGGTGTAGAAAAAGCAGACGGGCACTTACAAGATGGAAACGAGCCATGGCTTTTTGTGCTTTACCTATGCCATCCTGTACGGTGAGATTTTAATAAGTGTACCATATAAAATGGGCATTTTTCAGCCAGGCTCTTGCAAGACCGAGCAAAATAAGGCTGTGTCTTGTAAGCCCAGAGGTACTGGACTCCTAGGTCCTCTGGAAAGGAAGGACCAACAAATCTGCAAATGTGAATGTACACTCCTGAAGAAGGGCTGAAAAATGTTAGGTTCCCTCCCCCCTACCTCGTGTGAAGCCTATTGTGAAACTAAATTTCTCCAACAAGGCAAAGTTTGAAGAACATAAAGCACACGGAGCCTCCTGGGCAAGCTGTACTTGAGAACTGTGTCCTTAGTTTGTTGTAGTTTAACAGCATAAGAGCGGGCTCATTGGGATTTCCTCTACACTAATGTCACCCTCTGATAGCTTATTCATCTCACATTTCCAGGATGCTCCCACATGGACACGTACATCAGCAGTATCTGTGGGGCCTGTGACCAAAATGCCCTTGCAGGCACATTTTAAGCATGAGGAATAGTTAAGCAGAAATAAAAGCATCATGAAGGTCAGTGGGTTTTTGTGTAAATACAAACCTAGGCATGAAAACAGGGAAATATAGCCTGGAAGGGATCTCCTGTGTCAAGGAATCTTGTCCAAGGCACTGTGTCATCCTCTTGCTTTCATCCGTGGATGACTATAAAACCATACAGACATTTTTTCCCCCAGCAGCAAATGTGTCAGTGTCCCCACACACTGCTGCTCCAGTCTTACAGGAATGCCGCAAAGTCAGAAAGAGGTGAACAAACATCTTATTCTATTGTCGTTCTATTGTCATACTTGTGCTCATGAACTAAAACTTTGATTAGATATACCTCACAGATGAACTCCTAGAAGCACAAAGCTTCTATTCCACAAACATCCTTAAGAGTTTTGCTGTTATTTCAGGGGGACTTGGGCTCGATAGTCTCTGATTAAGTCTTGGCTTTGTTAGGCAGCAACATCTGTGGATTACTTACAGCCATTGGTGATGGGGCAGCTGTATATAATTGATCTTCCTCTAGAAGGAAGAAAAAGAGCAGGCTGAGCAGCGTGCTAGAAATTCATCTTGCTGCGTACTAAGTCTAGTTGCTACTGTGTCCTGTATTTCTGGTGTCTGAGAAGTTGTGATTGTGTTGAATTGGTTTCCATATTGACGCAACAGAGTGAAGCTTTTCCTGCTGTAGTGAACAGCGATACCGTATCCATCAGTCGGTTAATATTGTGAAATGCTTCGAAGGGGATAACATGCGTGCTGGGTAGACCAAGCTGCGAGCACTGCCACAGAGTTCCTGCATATTCCGAAACTCTTCCCTGCGTCTCCCCAAAGTTGGGTGCCTGCCTTTTTTTCCTAGCCCCTCAGTCCTCCTATGACAGGTCTTATGAACTCTCAATACAGAGTATTGCTCTGGTCCTACTGCTGTGTATCCTGACTGCTAAGTCAACCCCATTTCCTTCGTCCTTGTGCTATTAGACGCTGAAGTTCCCGCTTCATGCGGACCCTACCTGCTTTCTCCCTTGTATTTTGCCTCAGTCCAGCTGCTGGGCAGAGCAACCAGCTGCAGAGGATTGCTGATGTCTGCATAGATGGCAAACACACTGCAACTGTAATGGATTGGTGGGCTTGGCCTCCCAGAAGTGTCTGTGCAGGTATTTCTGCAGGATGGGTACAAAATAGGACCCACCACTATGTCAGCAATATACATGCTTAATATGCTTAACACGTTGCCATTTCTAGAAAGGTTTTGGCAACGGTGACCAGTAAAAAAACCTGATATGATCGCTTTTGTGAGCAATATTTACTGCTTACTGGCAGCGCTCTGAAGTTCCTTTCTGCTTGCTGGCTCCCCACAGAGTTATGTGGCATTATGGCGTTTTTGTTTCTTTGTTTGCTTGTCTCTTTTTTTTATTATTATTTTTTTTTAACCTTCTGAATGGTGGGTATCCTAAGCTTTTCACTATAGGGAACGGCCAAAGTAGAAGCAGAGCTTTCACTTTTAAGCACACATAATTTTGACTCTTGCTGTGATTTTTACTTGCTGCTAATAGAGAGGAGATTAGCAAAGGATACAAAAAGAACTTTAAAGCTCGCTTTCTTTTATTTTTATTTTTTGAAACCCCATAACAGTAGATACAAGTATGCTCTGCCAAAGCTGCATGATTTTTGTTCTTCATTAGGATGTGTCATACTGTACTGAAAACAGAAGGGGCTCAAAAATGCCACTACCTAGTAGCAGAACCATCCTTCAGGTTTTCAGACTGAGACAGTATTTTCCAAACTTGCTTGCTTTTTGGATTTAGGAAGGTGCAATATCCAGTTCCCGTATCATAGAAGCACTAGCGGGTGCCTAATTAATGCATGAAAGAGTGGTAAATCCCATAATTCAGGGTGACTAGAGCTAACTGACGTGCTGGAGGGGAGGGTAGAGGGTGGTAATATTGCAGCTTGCTGCCTTTCCAGAAAGTTAAAAGCGGGAGTGAGATTTCTGAGAAGTTGTGTTGCTTCCCTTAAGAGCAGCATGGGAAAGAAGGGTAGGAACACATCGCTGTGGTGCTTTTGCTCTGTTGCTAGAGATGGCTAGGAAGGTGCTGCCCTGAGGAGTGCTGACGTGACTGCGGGATGTGTTGGGGCTTCCCCATGCTTTGCGAGTGCCACAGGGGCTGTGTGCGAGCGGTACAACCTGCACATGACAGTCTGACAAGAGAACATTGGAAAGATTGTCAGGGTCAAATAAGCCTTGGGGGTTTGTTTTCTCTCTTCAGTGTTGTCCATGACCAAGGACTTTGCTTCTGCTGGAAAGCAGGACCTTCTTCATCAGCCCCATCTTCTATCACTGATAAAGACCTTGCAGTAATTATGCTTTTTGGCATACTGAGTACCATCCTGTCACCTATGCCCTGCCCCTGCTAGCTCACTCGCCTCGGCTGTTGGAGAATCTCAGCTTTTTCTGATAGCTAAAAACTGCTGTACTGAAGAAGTGCAAAGCTAATTTCAAGGATGACAACTCACCCAGAAACAGCACAAATAGTGCTGCTTGAGATGACTGGCCGCTTCCTGTGTACATTAGATTGCATGAATGATTACAAAATTGAGACTGCAAACCCATATTAGCTTATTTCTTGCATGTGTACTGTCATGGCATGGGTTTATACGTTCTGCTGCCGTGTATTTATGGATTATGCAAGTTTCACTGTATCTTACAGGCAACCTGAACTAGCAAGAACCAAAAAATAGGAGGTGTTCTGGCTATGTTTCAGTTAGTATTGTCTTTTCTTTCAAATGGTCCAGCTAGAAATTTCTTTATACAGCAGAAAATTCTGGAGGTCCAGTGTGTGGTTGATAGCATGCAGTTCCTGCCTAGGAATAATTTTTGGAGGATCCTTCCTTGTTTACATCTGTTTTAGTCCAGAAGGCTTTGTTTAAATCATATGAGGGGAAACTGCGTGTGATTCTTTGTCACAGGCTGCTGTTGGTGACCACAATTTATAGACAAATGTCTGAAAGAAATTTTTTCTAATATTTAGACAAAGGCATTGTCTCTACTTTGAAAAGTCCCCTGAGCCTTAGATCCTGAGAGGCTGGAAGTGTGTTGTGAGGAAGGAACAGGATATGTTTTCTGAGTGTTACACTCTTCCTAAAGTGTTTCCTGTCGGGCTCAGTCAGAGACAGAATTAAGTACTGAATTGACTTTGCTCTGATTCAATACAACCTGTTTTCTCCTTGGTCTCTGCAGGTGCCAGGTCATTGTTTAACTGGCAGCAAGATCTTTGTTCTAGGTGAGATAACCCCATATGAATCTTGATATGCACTCCTTTTTGCTATTGTATAATTTTAAGACTTCATTAATGTCTTCTTCTATGCCTGTAGGGCACCTAGTGAGAAATATATGAAACCCCATTTCTGACCAGGCCCTTTCAAAAATGATTATTTACAAGTTCATGAATCTGAAAATGATTCTCCCAATAATACAGGATATCTTGTTTAGATAAAATAGCCGTATGGATGGTTAATAGCTTCACACATCCAGACTGATTAAGGTGGCAGCTGATAAAATAGGACTTGACCTATTTCAGACCTCATTGTATTTTTGCCCTGGGTAGCAAACAAAAGTAATTTAGTTTAAATCATTTTGCTTTTTTCAACTTCACTCCTAGCCCTTCTGTTCTACCCAAATCAATAAGAGGGAGAGTCTCTAAACAAGATCCTGTTAAAACTGTGACCTTGCACTTCAGCACTATTCAGGCGGGTTTAATAATTCAAACAATAGTTTCTCTGAGGTGTTTTGCCCCTGTGCAGACAATAGACAGATGCAGTTAGCGTTGGGTTCAAAGACTTTCCTCATAGATACTGGTAGCAATCTGAGGAGTCACCTTTATACAAATTTGTACTAGAGGAGATTAATACGCAGGAACTTTGTCATTTTCTTGGCTTATTTTAAAGCACTCAGAAAGTGGTTTATGTCAAGTTATCTGAAGTAATATTGAACAACTTCTGTGCAAGGGCCTGAAGTATATCCAGTCAGAGATTTCCCAACAGACCATTCTCATTCAAAAGTACCAATTCATCAGAGGTTGATCTAAGTTCTTGTTTGAAAAAAATAAAACCAATAAAACCACCACCCACCCCATCCCCCCTCCCCCGAAAACCCTGTGAAAAGAAGGGAGTAAAGAACACACTTTGAGTTTTGTCTTTGGATACGTTTGGCCTAGGGGTTTCAAATTGTGGGTTATAATAGAGGATGTTGAAATCACAATGTTGTACTTTGCTATTTTGAACTGAATAGTTTGGTCTGGACATTTTATGGTTCTTGGGCCATTCCTAATTTTATGGCTTTTTTGGTTTTGCTACTTGTGTTGGGCTTTTTTCTTTTTTATAATTTAAGTCAGAAGGGTTTTGTGGAGCAGAGACACTATGGAGATCCTGGAGTTCCTTCTGTAAAGCAGAACTGTATTTCTGCCTGGGTAAGAGGGATAGCAATCTAGGACATCCAAAAGAGAACGTCACCAAAATGAAGGGCCTTCAGCTGGTTCTTCTCTAGAGGGAAGTTTCCCTTGTGCAAGAGAAGCAGTGAAGGTGAAACAGGGACAGGCATAGCTCCTGTGGGAGGGAAGAAAGAGTGGAGAAGGGGGATTATGTAGCTGTACAGGACATGACTGTACCCCAAGCTCCTTTCTTAACCAGGAAATCTGCATCTGGGTGATGCAATTCAAGGACAAACCTTTCTGGTTGTGGTGATTTTTGTAAAACAAGACTCACCTTTGGTGTTTTTCCTTCACAAGACTACCTAGGGTCCTCCTGGTTGTGCCTTTGCATGCCAGGGAACAACTGGGGCTCCTTGTCATACATCTGTCCTATGAGAACTATTGTTTTCTGTAAATCATCCATGTTTTGACCGTAGGTATTCTATATAGTAGTCATAAAGCAGAAAATTATAATCTATTTCTGTCAGCCCTATAGAAAATGAGTGTCTGTAATTGGGCATGAAGTATTTTAAATTGGGCCATCAAAGAGACTGCATCTGTTGTTGTCCTTATTATTATTCATTACACATCACAGCCACTGATGTTGTGTTTTCATTAATTTTTCTATTAATTTTTCCCCATCAATGTGATTAAAGACAATTAATCTGAAGCGGAGTAAAACAACCTGCCAGTGCCACCACCACCCTCCAAACCTGAGATTAGATCAAAACCTTCCTGCACATAACATTAGGCAAAAACTGATTCAGCCTTATAAAAATGAAATATCTCTGAAAACAGATATGTTAGCAAAGGATTAGTTGTTCAAATGGTCAAGTCAAACAAAGCATAATCAGGGCTAACTTTGCACCTCCTCTTCATTCCACTTCTCCCATCTGTGACTTCACAACCCTTTAGGTGGGAGTTTAGCTTAGTAGCAATTATCTTGTACCAATTATCTATGTATTTAATTTGGCGATGTAATTGGCAGGCATTTCCAACTTAGCTAATTTTTTTTATATGCTAGGTATTTAATGTAGCTGAAGGATTTCTTTTATTGCCTCTTGTTACGGTCTTTTAAGAAATATATGTGAGCTCTCCTGCCTCTTTCTGGCTGTTACAAGCAGTTTTGCCTTTAAAAGTTTGAAAAGTACAGCTTCTAGCAGCTTGTAAAGAATAGGAAAATGATAGAAATGGAAGTTAGAATGCCTCTAGCCATGGTGCATTCTTGCAGATTTAGCAAATGTAGACCCATTGGTGACTGTAGTTTCATCAGTATTATTTTGTTGTATAAAAAACATAGGCATGACTTTCCTCGATATAANGCTAATGACTCTCCTAATGTGAAGCCACTCTGACACAAGGGAATACAGAATAATCAGGCATGGCAGTAGTCTCGTGTTTAAACCTGTCTTCCCCAATATCTTCCATGTTTTCTGTCAAGCTAATTTCAACTTTATACTTTTAGAGAAGCAGTGAAAGGATTCAGATGTGCTCATGTGCTTTGACTGAGGGCCTTCTGGTGCTTGCTGGGTTCCTCCTCTGTTTCAAGAACTGTCTGCCAGTTTAAAACATGCTTTACATGCTCACTCACCTTGGCAGCAAAGCTTACAAACAAAGCTAGTGCTGATCATAACCTCCACAATGAGAGTTAATTTTCTTCACGGTAACCAGTATTTAGGTTTTGATTTAACAAAGCTCTCAAGCTTTGTTAACCCTGGAAAACCGATGTTACTTCGTCTGGTCTTGTGTGCCTTACCTAATGGAAATGGATTAAAATGTGTACACTGGAAATTGGATCACAGCCCAATTTCCCAGCTTTCCTTACAGCTGGGAAGAGCTAAAGCAACTGCTGTCCATAGAGGGATTTGGGCAGGGATGCTAAAGGCACATGGCCCAAAGACTGCTGGAAATGTCCTACATGTCTTACGTGCTTTGCCAAAATGTGAATGTGTTAATTAAATGACTTATTTCACCCTGTACAGATGAAGGTGTGTGCATGTGGCTTGTCTTTCTGTCTGAGAGGAGAGTCTGCAATACTTCTTATCCTTCACTTCTCCTGGGAAGCATGTCAGAAATGAGGCCACGCACACAATGCATTAACCTGAAATGTCAATGAAGTGGGGAGAGGAAAACTTGTGTTTGGGCCATAGCTGCATAAGAAAGCTGAAAGGAAGAAACTGCCTCAAGGTCGTACTGAATCAGTGCATCAGTCCACCTAGGTGTTGTGTAGCCCCTGTGCCCCAGCTTTGAGCTTCGCTCCATGCAAATACTTTGTATGTGTGTAATGGTAACTGACATGCTTTCACGGGAGGGGGGAAAAAAAAAAAAAAGCTAGCCAGATCTACTACCCAAATCTTATTGTAGACCTGCTTCTCTTAGAGCTTCCTGACTTTGCAGAGCCCACTTCTGAAGCCAGAATCTTTAGAGGGTCTTGAATTCAATGGAGTTGCTCAAAGGACTCTCATAATCTGCTGCTACCAATAATGGCCTGGGTAACAGAACCCTCCTGTACCAATTTCCAGACAGCTCAGTGGGCAAATTAACATGAAGTGGTCAGCAACTGATCTGTGAGTGAGCTGTGGGGTGCCCTCGATGCCTCTGAAACATCGGTGAATGGTGACTTCGGTCTCTGTATGGACTGCCTTTCCTGAGAACAGGGACCTCCAGCTCCTGTGGTTGGTGGCAGCCCATTTGAAACAACATTTTAACAGGTTAACATCATGGTTCTACAGAAGAACAAATTTAAATCACTGTAAGGCAAAATTGACAAACCTTAAGACTAGAGGCAGAAACAAGTGAGACAAAAGCAGGCTTTGTGGCAACATACTCTGCCAGTTATCTTTAGTTTCATCCATCTGAAAAGCTCTGTAGTTGGGATCCATGTCTCTTGCAAAACTTCAGATGCCTTTTTAGATATTGTTTTCACCAACCAGGTTTGGGGAGAAGTTTCTGCTGTTTTCTCCTTGGAGAGGCCCTCAGCTTTCAGAGTTTGTAATTCATAAAGACAATATTTAATTAAGGCATCAGGAGGAGGTAAGTGAGGGAACTTCTTGTTTCTTGCGCATTTTGTCCCCAGGCATGCTTATTGTCCCTGCTTAATTTTGAAAGAAGAAAAATGCAGTTGGCCTCTGGACATGGCTGTATAGGGCCATCTTCTGGTCAGGAAATAAATAAAATTCTTTACTGAGTCTTAATGCAGCTTTATGATTGACTGGGCAGTAACTTGGCAGTAAACATTGTTTTTTTACAGATAAATAAATGACACCAGCGTACGCTCTGTGTTCCTCTGTCTTAAGAGAGGATATGTATGATCATGGTCCAACAGCTCTGAGTCGACAAGTTCTGCATGGGAAAATTCTTTTGTGGGGGTGACTTTTAGCAGCAGCTCTGACATTTTGGAGGCAGACCTGTCTGGATATCAAATAAACCAGTCCATACAAAATCACCTCAGTACTAGTGAAAATTTTGAGTCTTGGATATTTGAAAGGCTGTTAGAACAAATAGTTTTAAACCAATGTTGACTGAGATTGTCTTTGTTTACTTTGTTGTATATTTTAAAAACACTACTCTTACTTAAGATCATCTTCATATATACTTTAAGTGAGGTCCAGGGTTGTGTTTTTATATATGCATTTTTCATTTCAATTTTTTGAAAGGCATGAGGCATCCATACTGTGAGTAAAGTGCAATTTATTCAGTCTATGTGAGATAGTTAAGCACAGTGGACTTGGAGGAAAGATAAATAGTTTTATCTGAATTTACACTGCATTGTTAATGGTGAAGGAGAATTGTCTGGAAACTTCTTAATTTCATCATAATAGAGTACTGGTAGAAAAGCTATGTGGACTAGCTTTGGCCAAGTGGAAATGCCAGAGAAGCAAATTATTTTTTTAAAAAAATATGTGTATTCAACATTTTAGTTGATCTGATGCCTGTGTGTTCATTTGGCACATCAGCAGAGCACTTTAAAGTGATGTGGTATTAAACTGGAAAGAACAACAGTTCAAGGCTGAATTGAAGAGATGAGATGCAAACAAAATTGTTTACAGCTCTGAGGAAACATCTAACACTTGGATAATGAAAAGTGAAATCAAAAATTTTAGGAGGAAATATTGCAGTCAACAGAGATATTGGTTCCCCTGGAGACAAAATCAGCAGGAGTTATCTGTATTGCCCTTCAGAGATGATGTCTTTTTAGTCTCTCTTGATCTTTATGATGAAAATGCACTATCTGAAAACCCTATGTCCTACTGTGACCCTTTTAACAAGACTATTTGCCAGAAACAATGTGCTGTCTCAACTCTGGCTGGACCATCTAAGTGTCATACCGCTCATCTTCTACGTAAAAGCTATGTGGTACAAGATGGCTGCGTTGCAGTTTAAAACACAGCTGTGCAGGGAAGGAGTCCAGCTCATGGAGCAAAGAGGCAAGGAGGGCAGCCCAGTCTGTCGTGAGAAGCTCGTCGACGAGGGGTGTGGTGTATGGTGAAGCCTAGAAGTTCACACTGACTAGAAATTATCTCATCTTCAAATTAAAGGGCTTTGAAGTCAGTAACCAGTTGTTGGTGTGCATAACTTTGCTTGGATTTATTGCTTTTCTGTGTGGAGCTGCAAATGAAAAAAAATGCTGGTAGCTGAGTTATGGCAGCGTTTTATCAGATAGTGAAAGACAATCTGGAAAATGCTGCATCTTTTATATCCATAAACTCGCCTCTGCTCCTCCAGGCTTATCCACCCCCCTTCTTAGGGTTTTAACAATTCAGTACCTAAACAATTATTTAACTTGTAAGTGCAGCATAAATTATCTATTTCACAGCTTATAAGGAGGAACACAAAAGGACTCATGAATTCACAAAGATTGTTTTTTTGTAATTTCATCAATTGAAAGCAAATTGATGAAACAGTTTATCCAACTCATTAAGTGAACTGACCCCTGAAGGTTAATGTAGAACTTCTGAAAGTGCCAGAGCAGTGAAGGGGAGAGGGCAGTATCAGAGCAACTGTGGCATGTGCAGCAACTTACTGCCTCTGTGCAGAGAGGGCTGTGGTGGGAGATTCAGTGGAATGACTTCTTTGTTTATCCGGCACTTCCTGAATAACAGAATAGCCTGTGCTCCAAAACATATGCCTGGCGGTAGCAAGCAGCTTCTCTTGCTGATTCTCCAAAGAGCCATAGATCTGAACCCTGAGGAGTGTTACTTAACACAGGGAAATGCATCATTCAGTGAGCATGGAAGAAAAAAGCGCACCACGTGTGAAAGAGCAGCTGTTAACTACATGTGGTTAACAGGTCAATGGCAGCATACAATGAGTCTTTCTCCTTCTAGCTACATCAGTTGTACAGTGGTGCAGTTTTACTATATGCATAAACTTAACTGATCTATCTGAATAAGAGGAGTAGCAAGCCAATGCCACTACCAGCATGTGCCGCATGGTGGATATTTCATGATACGCCCAACAAAATAACTTCCTGTGTAGTAGATATTTCATTCGACTTGAAGCTGTCTGACCCATCTGACATAACAATGATCATCTGCCATTTACCAGGGAAGCCTGTTGGCAGAGAAGAGGTACACTACCCACTTGTTCCTCTAGCCCTGTCCCTAAAATTATTTCTAGTTCTTCCATACTGCAGAAAGGAAGAGGCAGAGAAAGTGTTAACTGTTCAGATGCAGCACCTGCTTAAAAGGTTGCTGCCTCAATTCAGTTTGCAAAGAGCAGGGGGTGGTGTAACCACCAGAGCAGCCAGGAGCAGGAAGGAGGCAATGTCTCCAGCTGTTTGAAGAATTCCTGCCATCAAGCATGTACCTGAGGTCTGAAGATAGGCTTTGTAAAGTGCACTTCATGTTGATCTCTGTTTCACTTAGGCTGATGTTCAATGCTGACAACAAGCTGTTCTGTATTAGCTCTTGTTATTTTCCCAGACAGCACCGTTAGGACTGTATAGATAGCAGCAACAGGAAAAAAATATTGAGAACATCATTATTCTCTAAGTGAATTTCTGTTGTTACAGAACTTGGAGAGTCAGGAGCACTGAGACCCATAAAAGTGTCTTTGATTATTAGTTCTTATGATTTCATCTTTTTTTTTTTGCTATGTTGGAAATGAGCTGGGATCCTGAATGAAACATGCATTTAAGATGATGGTATTTCCTGGAGCTTATGGAACACATGCTACAACATGATGAATTGGTATAATATGTTTATCTTCAGCGTTCATAAGATAGAAATACTCACTTATTCCACATTTATATAAATAAAAGTAGACGTAGTTTAGAACCATATCTAATTCCTAGACAAAACCTTACAGGACTCAAAGTAAGAAAGGATGTTGAAGAAAGGCTGCTTCCTCCCCTCCCTCCCCCAGCCTGCCTTAAAACCACTGAAAAAACGTGGCACCATTTCTTTATTTTCCTCCCAGATTTAGAAAAACACTAACATTCTCTTCCATGCAAAATCCAAATGTAAAAAGTACTTGATAATGCATCTACCTGTTTATGTTTTAAAATGTCACAACTGGAGTTTAAAGTAGCTTGGGATGATTATTGGCCAATGTTACTGATAGCCTCTGGCTTGAGTATTTTATTTTCTGCTTGTAAAGGATTTAGGTAAGGCTCATAATGCTGAGCAAGCCACCAAATCTGTTCCTGAAGACAGATAGCTATTTTTTTAAACTTAAGTGCATGGAGATGGAGCAAGTTCTAAAGAGCGAAAAAGCTGTCCTGTGTGACATGGGACTGGCCCTGCTCATGGGCACCTCACGCTGTCCATAACACCTCAAGATATCAGATGTGGGCTCTGACTGAATGTTCCATGAGCACAGCATGAGTTATAACTGGGCTGCAACTTTCTGTACATGCATTCCTGCTCACCAGAAAACACGAGGTAATTTGCTGTTGCCCAACTTACAAAGGAAAAGTATGTAGTTAAGCTGCATTACCTTCCTTCCCCTGTGGACTAACAACGCTAAGGTAGCTTATCAGATCTTGGTGAGAAACAGGTTTTTCACTTCTGAAGAATTATCCAGGCCCTTTTTTATGCAAAACATGGAAAACGTGTCTTGAGATTTTCCTGTTCTCCTCAGAGGTCTTAGAGCACCTTGTTATCATAGAATCATAGAATCACTTGGGTTGGAAGAGACCTTCAAGATCATCGAGTCCAACCATAAACCTACACTGCCAAAACCACCCCTAAACCATGTCCCTAGCACCATGTCTACCCATCTTTTAACTACCTCCAGGGACAGCGATTCCACCACCTCCCTGGGCAGCCTGTTCCAATGCTTGATAACCCTTTTGGTAAAGAAGTTTTTCCTAATATCCAATCTAAACCTCCCCTGGAACAATTTGAGGCCATTTCCTTTTGTCCTGTTGCTTGTTACTTGCGAGAAGAGACTGACCCCCACCTTGTTATAACCTCCTTTCATGTAGCTGTAGAGAGTGATAAGGTCTCCCCTCAACCTTCTCGTCTCCAGGCTAAACAATCCCAACTCTCTTGGCTGGTCCTCATAAGACTCGTTCTCTAGACCCCTCACCAGCTTCGTTGCTCTTCTCTGGACACGCGCCAGCACCTCAATGTCTCTCCTATACTGCGGTGCCCAAAACTGAGCACAGTACTCAAGTTATCTGACTGTGCTTCTACAGGTTCATTGACGTCATACTTAGGGATGTAGTTTAATAATTTAAAATTATACAAATTCTTCCTGAGGCAAAAGAACAGGCCTGAGAGATGCTCTTAGGGTCTTCCTCCACAAGGAGTTCTGGGAAGGCAAATCTTTTGCTGCATGTTATTTCCATGTCAAATGAGGCTCTGTATGTGCTGCTGTCCCTCTCATGCGGCCTTGCACAGAAAGAGACCCAGATCTAGAGCAACAGGAATGCTGTTGTTGTCTAGTCATATGAACTGCCAGCTCATTTTTGTTATGTGGGCAAGTGTCTGGACTGACAGCGTGAAGACGCTATTATTTGGTTTTAACCAACCTGATATTTCACTAGTCTCAATCTCCTCTGGCACGTTAAACTTCTTCAGGAAAAAATGCTGGCCTATCTGCATATTTATTTCCAGACCCCATCTTGCCAATTATTCAGGCTTTGTCATTAAAATAATATCTGTAACTGGAAGAAGTCCCAAAGACCAACATTTTCAGGGCCTGTTTATGCAATGAAAAGCAGTTCAGAGATTCTTGCTCTTGTACCAAAAAGGATGGATCTGAAACCGAAACTGGCATAAGTGCGCCCCTAACAGGCAGTTAATTGTCTAGGGCACAGAACTAGTCTACTGTGCTTCTGAGACTCAAATGACTGTCTGCAAAGCAGTGGTCAGGCTTCTGAGAGCCAGCCTGGAGAGCTTTTGTGGCATATTGCAGACATAACTATAAAGGCAGCTCCAGCTCCCCATCTGAGGAACAGATTGCTGGACAAAAGTTAAATCTGAAGAAATATTGTATCTGTGATTTGGGATTGTACTGGAAGTTACTTCCCGATAAATTTGGTGTATAGGCATAAAACTGAGTTGCTATCTTGCTAAAAAGGCTCTGTCTTCCTCTAGGGTGACTCCGTAAAGGGTACTGATTGAGCAAGTCCTTTTCAAGCTGTGGGTTTATTTGTGGTCTATATATCTTAGGCTCATGTAGTCCTTAATTTCCTTGGAAACAAGCTCTTAATGGGCAACAGTAAATTATTGCAGAAGGGGTTCAGTATCAAGTCAGCAGAACCTTAGCTCCGTGTTATAAGTGTAACAGATGTTGTAGTGAGTCCTGTGTTTCAGTGAGGTACCCAGCAGAATGAAAACTATTGATATATAGTAGTGGTGAATATGTTAATCACGATGACATAGGAAAGGTGGCCAACCGATTACAAAGCTTGGTAATTGCCATTAATGTAGATGTATGGAAGATGTCTGAAGTGCCATAAGTGACTAGACCCCATGCTGTTGAGTACACCATGTCTAAAGGGACACATGAGAGAGGGGACTTGTTTTTTATTTTTTGCCTTGTTGTCTACTGCAAGGGAAACAGGTGGACAAGGTATTGCAGAGGTTGTGTTGGAGCTGCCTTTTATGATGTGTCAACTGAAGGTCAAGGCAATATTTCTGCAGGAGTTCATTAGTGTTTAGTAAGATGATGCTTCTTGAAGAAATTCCTCTATCTGAGAAAGGTCAGTTGATAGGGGAGTGATAAAGTGGATACGCTTGG
Source organism: Chionis minor (assembly GCA_013398295.1). Taxonomy (NCBI): domain Eukaryota; kingdom Metazoa; phylum Chordata; class Aves; order Charadriiformes; family Chionidae; genus Chionis; species Chionis minor. The sequence goes on from VZSF01003838.1 coordinate 137,071, forward strand.
TTATATATGTTTGAGGGGAAGAAACTATACAATAGGGATTTCTTATAAAAGGGAAGCTAGAATTACAGTATTAAAGAAATGTGAGCCACACTTTGGTATCTGCTACAGGTTGTTCCCAGGGAACATCTCAAGCGTGCAAAAAAATCACTGTTAAGTCCTGGGGTTGAAAACCAATCTTTCTTCACAGGCAAATAGCAACCTGAAAATAGAAAATATTTTGGGACATGGTGCTGTAGGGCCTCAGACAATTGTCCCACTTGGCTCAGGGTAGCAAGGTACGTGCCCACTTGACAGTGCCATTAAGCTGTAGTATAAGAATTAGATGATGCCACCAATGAAAAGGCAGGGTAGAAGATGCTGTAACGTGATGCCAGTTGGTCTTCAAGCTCAGTGGAGATGCATTGTGTCTACCTGGAGACCCTCAGGAGGATGTGAGGTGCTAGATTAGAAGAAATACAGCTGAGGAATCTCTCTTCCTTGTAGGGGATTTAGTATGATTGTCAGGGCTTGATGAGCATGGTTGATGTCTGTAACCCACCACAGAAAAGACACTCACAGGTGATGACAGGGAAGGCTTTGTGCAGTCTTTCACTGCCATCGTGGAGCATCCAGTTCCTGCTTGAGCTCATGGAGAGGGCTATGTGGCCCAGTGTAGTCCAGATGTTGGCTCATGTGCTTTAGGTGCTGTGCTGCAATGTTGGTGGGTGGGAATTGGACTCTGCTGGGGTGCCAAATAATATATTTTTTAAAGTGGTGGCATGAAAAGCCTTTTCTTGCAGCTTATCAAATGTATAGAGAATCATACCTATATTGAGACCTGCAACTTTCCATCTGAAGAGGAACTAAATGAAAGTTGGGTTCTGTGAAAGCCTTTTCCTTCTTTTGGATTTTTGATTTATTTTTTTCTCTTTCCTCAAGCCACATGTAGCCACAAAAAAGCGTGTGGACAGGTGTGATGGTCCAATTGCTCTCCCCTCATCATTCTTAGGCCTCTTGGTACTTGGTGTGATTTCCTCCTCACCTGGGTCACATAAAAATACCATGACCAGACTGATACATAATGGTCTAACACGAAAGATAGAAAGGGTGCAGAGCAATGGACCAGAAGACTATGGCAACCCCTTAGTGTACCTGGTCCACACGGCTCCTATTTTTTGAAGATAATAGATCACTCTTGACAACATATGGATTGTGGCCACAGAGAGGGGGGTACCAGGACCACAAGTCCTGGGCTCGCGTAACCAATGAAAAATCCTGGACAACTCCAGGATTGTCTGAGCTGGGCCGAGTGGGAAAAGTACCTGATGGAAGTCAATTATCTCAGATCCTCTAAGTAGCGATTTTAGTAAAGACCCTTCTGGATTGCAGCAGGCTGTGGCCAGCATCTCCCCAGAGTTGGGATGCTGTTTCAGGCAACCATATCGAGGACTAGAAGACCAGAGCAAAACAATCCTTCTTGAGCCTCAATTACTACCTGTTGAGGAATGCCGATGCATTGTGAGTATTTGCAATAACTCAAAAAGGGAAATTTTAACTATAAGCTAGCCTCTCTTTCATCCATAAACATTTATATGTTTATATGCATTAGCTTTACGGATGTGGATGTTCATACATTTGTCTATGCCCGTGTAGGAGTTAGAAGGGGTACCTGCTGACTTGATAGAGTCGTTTGATGTTAAGAGATCTTTGATCTCAGTAGTTATAAAGTGTGGGGGGTGTGGATGTAGGGGGAGTCTGTGTGCGCTCTTATATGTTTTGCTTGTAAGTATATATGTCAACCTGAGATCTGTGCTTTTGCTCATATGTATTGGTTTGGGATAACTTCTAGGAAGTTACTGGGTTTCTTGCCATCTTCAGATGCGTAACAAGTTGCTGTTCAGTTATTTGGTTAAATCAGTTTGTAAATCTTTAAATCAGTTAATGACTAAGTGCTGCTAGAACTCAACCTCTTGATCCGCCTCAAATCGCTAATAAATTTTGAACTTCTGCTAAATCATAACTGTGTCTAATACTTCCATCCTGTGACAACAGGGCAAATCAGTCATGTCCATTTTCTTCTTTTTCTTGTTAGGAAGATGCATCAGTAATTCTTCTTTGTCTTATTATCAAACATTTTTGTTTTGCATTCGCTCTGGTTACAGCACTAGGATTTCCCACTGCACTCTAGAAAAAATAAGCAGTCTGCTGCAAGCTCAGGAAGGCTGAGTTCTTTCTCTCAATACTGACCACAAGCCCAAGCTGTTCTTGTAACTCACTATTATGAAGAAAGCCTGGAGTTGTCTGGTTACCTTATTGTTCTGCTGAGAAATGAAAGATAGTTAAATGCTTTCTGTTTAAAGGAGCAACATCCTTCATACACTTTTTGTTTCCTTTTCAGAGACTGGCTATCATCTGTCTTCACCCTGCATCATCAGGATAGTATCTTGCAGCTCAGCAAGTTGCTAACACAGGGGAAAAGGGCTGCCTCTTTCTTGGCGGTGATTGTCTGCAAAGTGGTATATGTCACTTCCAGTTTACACCAGCTGAAACTCTTTGGTGTTTTTTTGTCTTACAGTTATTCCCAGGGAGGGAATCTTTGTTCCCACATATTTACATCTTGATTGGTAGTGGCAGAGGTTGGGTTTCCTAGCTGCTGGTGAGAAAATGAGGATAAGAAGGAAATCATTACTAAACAAGCCCCAACGCTTTCTTTTCCAGGCCCTTTGATGCACTTCTTTCCTCCCCATGTTAGGATTCCTATGCTTGACCACACTAACTGTTTTTTTTTGTTGTTTTGGGTTTGTTTTTTTTTAACCTGGTGACTGATTTATTGACTTTACAATCATACAATTACCAGGGGAATGAACGTAGTGCACTTCAGCAGTAGTAGTATTTAATATGTCAGTTTTCATTAAGCAAGACTGATCATGGAGTTAAATACTTGAGTAAAGCATTCCATGTAGGACTGAGGCTGGTACGCTTTCACAGAAAGCGTGCTAGTGCCTCTATGAATAGATTTAAAATGTTAAAGTGAATGTAAAAAAATTGGGAACAGCCTCATGCTGCTGAAGAGAAAGAAGAGAACAATTCAACTTGGGAGGTACAGAGGGCTTCTTGCAAGCAAGTCTCCTTGGTTCCCTATAAAGGAAAACTCTTGCTGTGCATGGACTGGGTGCTGGCTCTGCCCACAGGCTGGAATTTCATGAACAATGTGACATCCCTACCAAGACCCGTGCCCAAGGATGCATATAAAACATGTGGGAGCGAGCAATGACAGCATTCTTGGAAATAAATAAAATAAAATAAAATGTTTGATGGGATAATGTCCAACAAAACTAACAAAATAAGTCTTCTAGTTTAGCTAAAATAGCTCTGAGTCAACATTTGGAGGAGTCTCTACTCATGATAGTGGGAATCTAGGGAGACTAGGTGCCAGAATAGTGATTTTTTTTTAATTATCATTACTTTTTTTTTCCCCTGTCCAACATATGGAAGAGTTACAAGAAGATGAAATTGGGATTACCCCATCACAATAAAAACTCTGAAGCATATTGCCACTCAGAGCTCTCTGGAGGAAAAAAAAAAAGACATTTTTAATGTCTGGACACACCTATGGAATCAAACTAATGTTTCTTCTCTGGCAAGCTCCATGCTTGCTAGATTTCTGCATTTCCATCGACGCGTACTGAGGTTCAGATGTGGCTTTAGGCATTCTTCATGTGCACAGAGGCTCTTGTACTATGTCTCCTTGTGTTGCATCTGCTGGGGGAGAAAAACCGTCAAAAGGCAGATCTACAGTCACTTTGGGGTCAAGAGCTCTGGATGGTCAGGCCCAAAAGACCCAAACAGTCTAAGTCTTCATGCCACTGGCTCATACTCTGTGTCAGAACAAAGCTCTCTTCTAATTTTCATAGCAATGATGGTGTATTTTTTTTAAACACTGAAGAAAAGCCTAAATCACCCAAATTTTGTACCATCACTTTTGAGCTCATAAGGTAGTCAAGATGCAGAAAGTCTTTAATATCTTTTTTTTTTTCTCCTACTAAAGCAAAATCCTATCTTTGAAGATAGCCAAAGAGAACTAGGGTTCAGCATTTCTCCTTTTCTTGAAAGTAGGAATGATGATCATCTTTCTGAGAGCTCCATGGCTAAGAAACCAGGCTCCCATTTCTGGGATGGACAGTAGAATCCAGTGTTGCTGTGCAGTAATCAATGCTGAACTGGTGTTCTATGCAGCATCACTTCTGGGAATCCCATGGCTGCTACAACAACAACCTCAGCTATCAAGCCAGTCTCTTAGGTAATCAGCCTCTCCCTTACATCATGTGCTGGGTTTCTTTTTAATTAGAAAAAAATGCTGTTTCTTACAAGCAAGAGGCTTCTGTCATTAGCACTGTGAGTCTGTCTTTGGGCATTTGGTCCCAGATTAATTTAGAAGCTGAAGCAGGAGCAGTCTCATGAGCAAATGGAGGTTTTTTCCTCTGTCGTCATGAGAGATCAGTACTGCTCTAAAACACTTTGAGGAAGGTCCCATTTTGAAATGGCCTTTAATACCAGTGATTTCTAATGGGATGCTGAAATATGACAGCAGAAATGTGTGCAATGAGTTCCGAAAGTCTAATGACAGTCTAACATTTATCTTTTGTGTTGCTAATCTCTTCTGCTGCCAGGAGATTAGTTTTCAATATGTTGAAATAAAAGCTCATTCACCCTTTCAGGTCCCAATACTATACAATTGGAACATAGGTTCTGCTTGCTTTTTTCCATCTCTGGGTACCTTAAGCTGAACCTTACTATGTTTTTTGCTTTCTGTGCTGTTTTTCTGCCACTGTTGTTTGCCTGTTACCTCTTTCACATGGCAAATGGCTATGGATCCACCGCAGCTTACCACCTCCCAGTTTCCAGCCTGTTTTGATGCTTCCGGTTTACACCTGCCCCTATTTCTGTACGGTCGTACCTTTTGACAGCAAAATATACCCCACCACCCAGCTTTTGTCCCATACTGACCACCGGCGGACACCAGCTAAGCAGAACATTTTGTCCAGGAGCCATTGCAGCTCCAAATATTGCATTGGTGTATCTGAGAAATGTGGTCTTCGTCTCCTCGCTCACCTGGTCATGTTTGTGCCTTCCTGCCTCTCAGGGAATTCAAGTGGAAAGAGGTGAAGCCGCAGCTACAGTGGGTTTATAGCCTGTCTTGCACAAGATTGGCTCTGCAAGCTTATGTTACGCCGTGATTAGAATGACCATGCTACTTGGTTGAGGAGACTAAGGACAATGTGCTTTGCATACAGCTCAGATTCTGCAACATGTTCTCCATTTAGATTTTTCCTGCAATATTGTCTTCAGATGTTCAGTTTCATTTGTGTCACTTGGCATAGATTAATGACACTGCCGCTTTGAATGATTTTAATACCTACTACTCTGTATTGATGCTAATGAATTATTTCTGCACCATTACGTGTTATCATCCTTCAGTACAATTGAGACACAATGTATTCGTGCTTGAAAGATGCCCTGCCACTTGTTACAGCTTGAACTGTATTTTATTTCCATGGTTTTAGATCTTAAACCTTCCTTGATTTATATGGCTCATCTGATGGTACATTTTTAAGTCCCTGAGAGACTGCCTAGGAACTCTTTATTTCGGAAAAAATACAGATTATGAAACATTTCAGACACTGTCCAGACTTCTATGATATATTTCCATCAACTCAGTGATGAAGAAATGTACTCATTTTCAGAAATGGTTTTTGGAATTATTGACTAGATGTATTTGGACTTGTATACTAGAGCTGGAGTGCAAGGGCATGTGTTGTGGGCACCATGAAGCCAAATGAATTACCCAACTGAATGATCTTAGGAGGCCATCTAGATATTTTAAAAAATTAAAAATTAACTGAGTTCTTTCAACTCGTGTGACCTTATTTTTCAATTTAGATGTCCTGTACTTTCACTTACTCTTTATTGTGGAATACGCTAACAGCTTTTTGCTTATTCTGTAGACTGGAACTTAAGTTAAACATTAGGTATCTGGCACCTTTTGTCATGTATGACCCCTCTTACACTGCAAACCACATTCTGCTCATGGTCTGTATTTGTAACAAAAGGCCTTTATTCTGCTTTTACACTGGTATGAATAAATGGAATTAATCCATGGGCATATAAAATCACTTAACATCTGCAGCCATACTGGTCTGTAACAAAAAGAAAAAAAAAAGTCATTTTTACTGGGGAGGTGGGGAGAATAGTAAATCAATTACATTGCTGCTATAATAACTGTCTTGATTTGTTTTGTTGTTTTTTTAGTGTCCTTCAGAACTGTATCATTTGAGCAATATTGCTGGTAAGAAATCAATGTGCTCAGACAATTACCAAAATAGGGCAGTCCCATAAGATTTGTTTTGTTGGTAGTCATAAATAGAATGAAACACTATCTGTAAGGGCAATAAAACACTGCCATGAAAAGCCTGTCTACTTACGCTTCCTTGCAATTTCAGTTGATAAAAGCACCTGAATAGGTATTAGACTTCAGAAGGAGTAAAGCAACTTGGGCAAAGGAGATGAAGTCAACAGAATTTACTAGGTTATGAGGTCATGTAGGGCTTGTATTAATTTTTAGTAAGGTCTGCTGTCACATGGAGCATCAGCCACTGTAGAAGGGCTTTCCTTAGGTGAATGTAAATGATCTTGTTCAACTTGACAAAATCCTTATCTAAAAAAGTAAACCAGGTAAATCACTAGCTCAACTGTCAAGATTCCATAAATGCATCCCTACCTGTGATCCTAGGTTTTCTACTAGTAATAGGATTTAATTTTTAGGACAGATGATCTTTTATTCTAGATATTTGCAGTATAACTTGAAGTGGCAAATTTCTTTCCACAAACAAAGCAAAGATGGTAGTGTTAGGTACTGCGGCAGGGATCTGGGAGAAAAGTTGTGAACTGCCTTTTAGGTGCTTATTCCCTCCTAGCTGGGATCCACAAGGGGTTTTTCCTTGGAACTTGGCATGAGCAGCATCAAACCACCCTGCAAATTTGCAGCTTTTCACAATGCGCATCCTAATTCCTTACACTTTCAAACTCACCTGAATTTGCAGGAGTAGCATACCCACATGCTATTTTTAACATGTCTGAGGAAGTATCAGGCAGCTTCACCTAAACTCCTGTAATTCTTGAAAAAACTGCAAGTTCTTTTTAATAAAGCTAATGTACACATGAGTACAGAGCTGGAAACAAAGTTATGAAAGAATTTTTTTTTTAAAAAAAGGCAGACACAAAAATTCTTAATATTCTATGACAATATTTAACAGTAGTTATTCTCAGCTGTGCCAGCATCCTAACATTCTCCCTTGGAATCTCAAAGAAGTAATTAACCTGTTAAGCAAGACTTCTCTTAGTTCTTTTAGCCACCATCTGTCTGACATTTCCCAGAACTCAACCCTAAACTAACTGAATATGTAGCACCTGTCGTTAATCAGTGCAGCAACCTTCTGAACTCCATACTTCTTTTTCATGGCAGCTCACTTTCTCTTCCCTTTGTTTTACTTACTTGCTTACTTATTTGCTTCCTGGTGCTTTCATCCAAAAAAGTATAGTTTTATTGACTCTATAAACTGGTTATGATCACTTTTCTGTTCATCTTTTCCCCAGGAGTAGGCTTTTCTAGTTTCCTTGTCCTGGTGCCAGTAGGTTTGTTTCTGGATATGTTACAGATTTTATTTTTTTTTTTTAAATATTTGTATAATTTAAATGACTGGTGAAGATTTTTCAAACGTATATTTCGTTCCCATGTAGCCTGCTGTGAAGTGGAGGAGGTGGAATAGGGAGGAGGTATAAACAAGTTATCCCCTTGGCATTTTACGTGCTTTTGTAATCTATGATGATGACAATATATTACAGCAATACCTAAAACAGTCTTACTATGGAAATAGCATCATGTTAAAATAGGAGTTATATTCACAGCTCTGAGCTCATGGATTTTTTAAAAAAACCTCTGAAAGCATCAGGCAAACTGTCCACTAGAACAGATTTAGTAAACTTCTAATTTTGTGCTGGAAAGGGTTATTACATAGTTTAATCCTTAATGCAAGATTAAGGAAATCTGCAGTGAATTACTTAGTGTCAGGACTGCATAAATCATTAGAATCCTGCAACACTTAAGTAACTGCACTTATTTGTGGACTTGTTTTGTTCTTCTAGCCAGACTCTGCTTTGGTTTCTCAGGGAATGTATGCAAATGTGCATGGAGTACACTGAATTTCCTTTTTCCAGGGACATCAGATGTTCATTCTCATTCCTATCCCCTTACAGTTATTCAGCATTATGTGCCTCCCTGATTATTTTTTTTTTACTTTTTCTGTCCCGTCTTCTAAGCACAATCACAATGAAGGTAAAGTTTGAATTCAAGTATGAATAATACCTTACTCTACTCACAGTGTCTGAAGTTTCAGTATGATTCCTTTGAATGTACTCTTATGTACCTGTCTGTCAAGGAAAAGTTTTGTTGACAGGGTGGTATCTCTGCTCTTTTTTGAGCATTGTCTGTTCAGGTTCAGTCTCAGCAGGGAAAAGTAACAGGCAGGATTTTAAATCTACAAGTACAAGGAATGAGAAAGCAAGGAGGGTGGATTAATTACATACACAAGGGAAATGTTATTGAGAGAACTTCTAGGGTGTATATCAGAAATAGCTTCCTGTTGGAAAGAGATGTGGATATAAAATAGGGAGGTGGTTAAAAAAAATTATCATGATAATGGAATGTCTAGATACAAACGCATTATCAAAATCTGGTTTTAAAAGCCTTGTCTGGGATAATGTTACACTGATCTGGCCGGATGGATCATTGAGGTAACTAGAGGTTTGGATATTTCTAGCCTTTATTTAAAAGGTTTTGTACTCTGTTACTACTAAAAGCAATAGGAGGGCCTGCAGTGATGTCTTGTATGTGAGTAAAGGTGGCTGACTCCGGAAAACAGGGGTGTGGGGGAGGCATCAAATTCAGGGTGCAATGTGGTGTTGGCCCTAGACGTTGGCAAAGTCTAAGCCCCTGTATGGCCGTTCCCTACCCCCTCAGCTGTGCCAATACCACTGTTTGTGGGGTCACGCTGTGAGTCAGATGATGAAACTGCATGTCTTGCCTGTGTCACTTGGGCTGTTCAGTTCTTAGCGCCGTGATAGACAACTGCAGGGCAAAAAATTGCAGAATGGGAGGTAGAAAAAGCAGCAGGGGTATATATGAATTGTGAAAGTTGGCTCTGCCACCAAAGGCAGCCATACTCGGGTGGAAAAATGAAAGGACAGGCATGTAGAAGGAGTGAGATGAATGGGTGAATGGATGTTTAAGACAACAAAGATAGGAAGATAACTGGAAGGAATATTTTTAAAAAGGAACTTGAGGAGACCACAGTGAGTGGAGGTGAAGGAGGTGAATGGATAAAAGAATGTCCATGCACTGAGGAGAATTCTGGTCAATGCTAAAATGGAACAGCAAAATCAAAATACAAAAGGCATTCTGGAAATGGCTGGAGTAAGTTATCTATTATATATGGGTGTGTATTTGTCCTAGTACATATACTACATGTACTATTATGAACATGTAAGTGTTAAAACTCCTTTTTCCTTGAACTGGTGCCCCTGTAACCAAAGGCTGGATTTGAGGAGGAGATTCTGAATCCCTCTTTCTCCTCTGATTAACTCTTTGGAACTGTCTGTTCTTTTCTCTGCTCCAAGTCTCAGCATTAAATCCCACTCTTAGCCCCAAATCCTCTTCATTTGATGCAGTTATCTGTGAAGTTGTTAATTCTGTGGCATTAAGGTTTTCATACCCAGCTATTTTATGAAAGATACTCTCCTTGTATATCAAATCTATCAACATTTCTAGGTAATTTGGCAAAGTGTAATGTTTGTGACCACTTACTAGTGGAAAAAGTACTGTCTCAAACTTCCCTTTCCATGTATCTGGTATCTACTTCTCCCTGGTGAATTTCATGCTTAGGAAAGTCCATGGACAAAGTGTCGTAACTGTCCAGGCAAAAGTGAGATTATATTGAAGCAGCCATAATACAGTGGCCATGTTGGCTTGAGTGCCGTAATCAGCAAATTGAATCAGTAAGTGATCTCTTGTTCACCATGAAAATCTTATTGCAAGTGCAATAGCAGAAACACCTAACAGGTTGGAATATGCTCACATAAACAACTTGTTAAATAACCTTGAATACTAATATCTTCAAGTTGGAAGCATGTGCGTCATCATGACCAAAAAAAAGCAAAGGTGATTGAATTAAAGGTTCTGTGAATTTGTCACTTAAGTAATACATGTGTTACTTGTGGCTTCCGTACTAACATTGCTGCTGTCATCAGGAGGGCCTTGTATCATTCAGTGATCTGGCTCATGGAAGTTTCCTTATGCTGCAGAGTTCACAGGCTTACAGATGTAGAAATACGCCAAAACTTCTTGCAGCAATGCCTGGTTTTTTATATATATCCAAAAATAATAAAAGGAAGGCTTGGGACAAACTTGGAATTCTGTTTAAAACACACTAATTACAAGAAAAGTGGAGGGAGGTTAACTCTGGGAGGTTGTACAGTGAAACAGTAGAGGCTGAACTTGGCCATATTTTTTTCTTGGACAGTCGTGCTGGAAAGGGCCTCAAGAGATCTTTTCTCCTAATATCTGATTTAAGACTAGAGAAGGATGATGCATTGTTATTCAAAATGGTGACCTCCGTCTCAGGTAAAGCATTTTTCCAGCTGTGCCTGGTTTTGGTATACAGGTATTTTGATATACAGGTATTTTGGTATACAGGATTTCCTTATTTTTCCTCCTTTTTTTTTCTTTTTTTTTTTTTTTTTGGATTGTTAGCATCCTCTTCCCTCAACATATTCCCGTCCTTACAATTTCATTTCAGTGTACACATATGCGTTGATAGTAGCAGCAACTTCCAGTGTGCTTTCTAGATTACATATAATTTTGAGATGGTCTCTCCTTCTAAAGAGTATCAAGAAGTCTGAGTACGTCGGGTACCAGGAGCTTTGGGAAGTTTGGAATTTTTTTTTAATTTATTTTATTTTTACTTAGAGATGATAGTATCAGTCATTCCATGTGGCTTTGATAGACACTGAGGACAAATGTAAAGATGTTGTCAAAGTACCTGGTACCACAGACCTAACGGCCACCAATGAAAGCCTACACACTTACAAAATCTGCCCCTTGACTAAAAACTTCTTCTCAGACCAGACCACAAATCTTTTTTGTGGCTTTCACCTTCAGACACCCATTTGCAGTGTCTGGAGACTTCTTGTGTGGGGCACCTCCAGCATCCCCCGGATATTCAAGCCTATGTTGGCCAAGGGACGAGTCACCAGCAAGCTCTGGGACTGGAGCACCTCCTCCAGGCTCACAGGGTGGCTTCTCTCATTTTTCTTCACCCTCCCTCACTCTGCCAGGCAGGGTTTTGCCCTTTTCAACAACATGCTTCCCCAGAGGCAGCACCACCGTGGCTGAGGGGTTGAGCCGGGCCCTGCAGCCAGGCTGACCTGACCCAGCCGGGCCATTGGAGCCGGCTGCATCCGGCCTTGTTGGGCACGGAGCAGCCCTGGCCTCCCTGCACAGAGACCCCTGCAGCCCCCGCCGTGCCACCGCCTTGCCACCAACACCCCCATGCAGGACTCCAAAAATGTCCTGTACCCACCTCCTCCTCTAACAATTTCTTTGTGATGGCGCACCGGCCTGCGTCAGCCACAACCTATACAAAACCATGGGGGACTAAAGGAAATCATCATGGGTGTTCCCAGCCCGGGTGCGAAGGTGCTACTGTCCCTTTCTTGCCCTCTTTTTCTCACTACTCCTTGTTTATCTATATTTTATTTATAGATAAAATATAGTTTATCTATATTTTTTGTATTTTTTTTCCCCCTCCTCCTCTCTGTGCTCTGGCAGTGCTGCTGAATGGCAGGGACACAGCAGGCCAGATAAAAGTGAGAGAAGGAGTACCTGTACCACCTCCTCATGGAGTGTTTTTGAGGGGGGAGGTTGCTTTTTAAGTGACCTACCTTCTGAGTGTCTTTGCCTCCCTCACTTAATAAATTATTGCTGTGATCGTGGCTGTAGGTTGCTTGTAATTCATCTGTTTGGTAGCATCGAATATTATATTTAATCTTAACAAAGGCTGCTGAAAGCATGTAGAAGAGTTCCTGTGGCACGTAGCATAGAAAATCAATGTAAATAATGGTTCTTGCAGACTCAATATTAAGGCAACTTAGTTTTGGTTGTAGTTTTTTTTTTATAAAATGGATTTTCCAAGCACATATATAATTCTGTAATTAACACTAAACTGAAAGTATTTAAAATATAAATAAAAGGAAGCCAGCCTAATGGACTTTAAATCAGATGGGGCCAAAATGTCGTTTGACCTAGTGACATATCTGTCTTTTGCAGAGAGGCCGGTNTGGCCCCCCTGCACAGAGCCCCCTGCACCCCCCGCCGTGCCACCGCCTTGCCACCAACACCCCCATGCAGGACTCCAAAAATGTCCTGTACCCACCTCCTCCTCTAACAATTTCTTTGTGATGGCGCACCGGCCTGCGTCAGCCACAACCTATACAAAACCATGGGGGACTAAAGGAAATCATCATGGGTGTTCCCAGCCCGGGTGCGAAGGTGCTACTGTCCCTTTCTTGCCCTCTTTTTCTCACTACTCCTTGTTTATCTATATTTTATTTATAGATAAAATATAGTTTATCTATATTTTTTGTATTTTTTTTCCCCCTCCTCCTCTCTGTGCTCTGGCAGTGCTGCTGAATGGCAGGGACACAGCAGGCCAGATAAAAGTGAGAGAAGGAGTACCTGTACCACCTCCTCATGGAGTGTTTTTGAGGGGGGAGGTTGCTTTTTAAGTGACCTACCTTCTGAGTGTCTTTGCCTCCCTCACTTAATAAATTATTGCTGTGATCGTGGCTGTAGGTTGCTTGTAATTCATCTGTTTGGTAGCATCGAATATTATATTTAATCTTAACAAAGGCTGCTGAAAGCATGTAGAAGAGTTCCTGTGGCACGTAGCATAGAAAATCAATGTAAATAATGGTTCTTGCAGACTCAATATTAAGGCAACTTAGTTTTGGTTGTAGTTTTTTTTTTATAAAATGGATTTTCCAAGCACATATATAATTCTGTAATTAACACTAAACTGAAAGTATTTAAAATATAAATAAAAGGAAGCCAGCCTAATGGACTTTAAATCAGATGGGGCCAAAATGTCGTTTGACCTAGTGACATATCTGTCTTTTGCAGAGAGGCCGGTCTGGGCTATTTAACTATCTGCTCACCTCTGGAAGCTGAGGAAAAGACCAGGCTGCACAGCCCCTTAATTAGTGTGGCTACACTGTGGGATATTGCGCTATGACATGGCTGTGATTGGGGCTCGTCAGCCGAAACAGCTCCACAAAACTGTTGTTTTTTATCTGGGCTCAGCAACCAACTTGACAGGTGAACTGCATGTCATTAATATTTTTTGTCATCATTGTTATGATAGAGCATCGTAGAGTAAATTTTATGCTTGGCCCGATACGTTTTCATGACAGTTTTGCAAGGTTAATTTAGGCCTGTAGCTGCAACAAATGAAGCGGTGCTGGAAATGAGACTTCTCTCTGAAGCTTCTCTTCTGTTGGGTTGTCTTGTTATCTCTGCCAGCAGGTTATTGTTGTTTCTGATGTAACACAACTTTGACAGCTGAATCCTTGACCACAGAATGCCTCCCAAAACTGGCTGTGGTTTTCCTAACAAAGGCATGATAGAAGTGGTCTTTTTCTTTTGGACAAAATACAAGTGTAAAATAGCTGCAACAGCACTCGCTTCTTCAATAGGCTGCATCCTGGTTTCTTAAGGAGGCAGAGTAAATACTCTGCCAATGTCAAGTATTGCATTTTTATAATCTAGATGCAGTTGTGATGTTGCAGCAGGTGCCCATTGTTGAAGTGCTGCTTGACTCCATCTGTGAGATGAAATACATTATCTGAATCTCAGAAGATCTTTTCCTCCTGCCCCCAGGAGTTTAAAATCCAAGAATTGTCTTAGATTAAGCTAATTAGAATGAAATGCCTTGAATACCATTACAATTATATTTTATCAAGAATGTGTACACAGGCAGCTGGGCAACGTAAGATTAGTTGTTGGCCTATTCCATGTTTATAAATTGTGAGGGGTGGTGGTGAGACACTGGAACAGGTTACCCAGGGAAGTTGTGGAGGCCCCATCCCTGGAAGTGTTCAAAGTCAGGTGAGATGGGGCTTCAAGGTACCTGGTCTAGTGGGAGGTGTCCCTGCCCATGTCAGGGGAGTTGGAACTGGATGATCTTTAAGGTCCCTTCCAACTCTAACCATTCTGTGATTCTAAAGCAGTAATCGGCTGCTTCCTCCTGGTTACAAAGGGCTTGGTTTCCTTGTTTTTACTGCAACCATGTTTTTGTGGTAACCTCACTGTGCAGGTAGGAAAGCACAGAGACCTCACCATGAAGAGGATTGTGTATCACACCAGGCAGTGCCAAAAAAAGTCCCTCTCCTTCTTCCCAGTTTGTGACCATGTAAGGTCAACTCAGAATCAGGGCTGTCATGGATTGGGGTAAATATGGTGGTATTAACCAGTGCTGCGTACAGCACTGAGAGCAGCTGTATTAATGGGCTGGACTTCACCAAAAACATGGCCAGCAAATATCACATAAACTCATTTTCTTGTACATAGCTGCAGGAATAAATCACCAGAGGGAAACAGTGTGGTACAGCCCTTGTCCAAGCAGCAGAATTTGGATAAATTGATTATCTGGGCACAGCAGCATTACACAGTCTTTTATTGGCATCTTTCTCAGGTGTGCACAGTGGCAGATGCAGCTGAATTTTGCTCTGTGCAGCAATATATACATTGAAAGGGTTAGTGGGCAGATGCTTACCTGGTATAAATTGATGTGGCTTCATTAACTTCAGTGAGGCCATGCTGATTTAGAGCCGCAGAGGAGCTGGCTCTGTGAAGCAGTCAAATTTATAAATGACTGCATAATCTACTAGAAAGTCAAGTCAGGCCAACCTCTGTGCTATGACATTTCCTCTGAAACTCACTTTAATAAGGTAATATTTTCTTCCAGTTCCATAAATGCAAATCAGCTGAACTGCACTTCACATACTTTCTTGTTTAATTAGAAACTCTTAGTTCAACTATACTGCAACTGCAGGTGAAAGTGAATTATTCTAACAATTTTTCATTTTAATTATCTTGATTAGCTTTTCCTTCTTTGCAACTTTATTATATCTCATTTCAGAAACGTCCTTTAATTTAAGACAATAAATAAACTTTTATTTAGCAGCAAGCTGGGGAAACGAAAGGATATGATGCAAAGAAGATTCAACTCATTAAGCATTAATGTTACTAATATTCTTACACTAATTATTCATTAAGTTGATTGTCTTAGCAGAAAAGTAGGCTTGGCTTCTCTTGTGGATCATCACATTTTATCTGCATATGCCACAGAAAAGATAGAAAGAGCAAAGCTTACCAAAGTTAATGCTAAAATACTTCAGAGGACATAATGCACTTAACTGAGTTTCTCCCTAGATGTATTTAAGGACTCCCATTTGGTTTTCAGCTGCAAAATTTCAGATATGTCCTTTCACATTTAAACAAAGTGATGTCTATTCCTTCATAGATTCTTTGTTTCTGACAAAAAAAGACATCTACAAAGGGAGGAAAAAGTCACCAAGAAATATATGCAATCTCCACTTCCGGCCTCCTGAAAAACCGATCATAAACAGAATTTCTAATATCTTAAAAAAACCCTGAAACACCACCACCACCAACAACAATGAAGAAAAAAACACTAACAAGAAAACCCCTGGAGGATGTATCCATTAAGGATTTTGTTGCTGTGTATTTTACAGGGGCATTAGTGTGTCTCTTTTCCCAGTAAATCTGTATATTTTACATTTTCAAAGACAGCTGCGAGAATGGGGCACAGGAAAGAAGGTTAAACCTGAAGTCAGCCTATTTATGTAATCCAGGAGGAAAGTTAAGGAATGACTTGATCATGGAGCCTATAAGGTCTTCAGGTACTAAAATGCCTGATACAGGATATATGTGTAATTCAGGCCTCTAAATCTAAACCTGTATTTCTTATAAAACCTACTCTTAGCAATTGTAGTGCCTGGAGATGTCTTCATTTCACAAATACTTTCCCTGTTTGGCTTCAAAGCTCTCCCAAGGACTGCAGACCAGAATTGTCTCTTTCTTGGCAAGAAAACAGTGCCTAGCCTGTGTCTTGGCCTGACTAACATCCTCAACATCTGACGTCCCTTCTGTCTGTTCCCCAGGGATGTTGTCAATGAGAGCTCTAAGAATAACTGATGAAAATACCTGGCGTTGGACTCCATGCGTAACAGAGGGAGGTTTGTGGTAGTGTGATGTGCAGGTAGGTTGGGCACCTGCCTGGGAAGTGCAGGGCTGAAGTTCCCTGTGATCTCATTTCCTAGGACAGTATCGTAACTACAAGGCTCTCTTGAGATGTTTCTGGTGGTGGGTAGTACTCTTTAAGCAGTTGTTGAAATTCTGCCACTCTGCAGGAAATCATGCTAGAATTGAGAGGCCAAAGAGTGAGAAAAGAAAATGGAATACAAGTCTCCATATATACAAGTGTTGGGGGCATTTTTTGAAAAAGAAAATGGTGATATGAATGTGAACTTCCTCTGTTCTCTGATCTGAGGGTGGATTTAAACTTGAGTTTTCAGATTCCCATGCAAGTGCTCTGTCAATGAACTGATTTAAAAGGCAGTCACCACCACTCTTGCATATATTTTGAAAGGCCAAATCCTCCATAGCTCTTCCACAGAAAAGACACTGACCTTTACCTTTGGGGAGATGGATCCTCAAAAGCCAGAGGTGACTGCTATCAGAAATACAGACGTGGGTCTGTCCTAGATATTTTCTCCTGTCTAGCCTTCTACTGCATACCAGCAGTTCATATTTTGGGACAGGAGTCTACCCCGACCTATTTTGTAAGGAGGCTGATGCATCTTACCCAGTTACGGCTTTCACTCTGGGAAGGATCAAGTTTTGCAACCTTTTTGTGGTTTGACCCACAAATTAAATACAGAAGAGCGTTCTGAAAGGCAGACTAAAGACTGAAATCTGAAGTTAGTCAATTATCAGTAGCAAATAATGGTGCAATGGTTTCTGTGAGAACATGTAACTGCTGGAACAATTTGTGATGCTGTAGTGGGATCTCTGTGATGGAAGGTCTTCAGATTCAGCATTGGGAGTCTTCCTAGATGATCTATCTATCTGAAATGATATGCTGTGGGTGACAAGTTCTTGGCCTCTGGTAAAACATCATATTAGAACTGCTATGGATGTGTTTATTGGTTTCTGCACAATTTTATGCTGTCAGGCTTTTGAAATTGAGGTTCCTGGCCTTCAATAGACAAAGGGTGAATCAGAATTGTACTCTTGTGCAGTGCTGTGTTTGGTCCTATTCCCGTGGTGCTGCTTATTGTGTCAGGAAAACACCTGAAATCAAGTAACAAAGACCACAATCTACTCTGAATCTGTTTTCTATTGTTGTTCTGTAGCACTGGACTCTTAGGACTTCAAATTTGTTCTCTGAATTACAATACAAGGTCTAGATTATCTGGCAAAACTTTCAGAACTCTAATCTAGCTGTGGAAGGTGTGCATAATAGACCCACTCCCCCTTGTCCCTAGGACAGAGTGAGATGGTCAAGATGGAGGAGAACCTGATCCAGTCTACCTTGGAGGAATATCTCTGCAAGAGTTGTTCTTGAAGACCAGGAGATACTCTAGAAAACCATCTTGATAAGAAAAAGGGTGTTTGGCTTGGTTTAACACTGGAAAGAGGTGTGCTAGCATTCATAGAAGAAGAGTTTCTGTTCAGTAAGTGATGTTTGAGTCATTTTTAGTTTTGACTTAGCATGACTTTGTCCACAATGCCAAAGATCCCATACATGTCTGAAACCTGCATTTTGAAAAAGCCTTTTAATGATTTTATACTTTTACAAAACCAGGCAAAGTTCAAATTGATAATTAATGAACTTACACTCTGACACGCAATTTTCAAACACTGAAAATTAATTTTGCTTTCCACACCAAATCTTTCAATCCTTCTGAGAATCCCATGGTCATGAAACCCTGCCAAAAATTGATGAAACAGAGCCAATTTGGCCAATACTTTGGGTTGGAAGGGACCTTTAAAAGTCATATAGTCCAACCCGCCTGCAATGAGCAGGGACTTCAACTAGAACAGGTTCCTCAGAGCCCTATCCAACCTGACTTTGAATGTACGCAGGAATGGGGCATCTATGACCTCTCCCGCCATCCTGTGGCAGTATTTCACCACTCTCATTGTAAAAAAACCAAACCCAAATCTTCCTTATGTCTAATCTAAACCTCTTTTAGTTTAAAAACATTATTCCTGTTGTCTTACCCTGATAAAAAAATTGTCCCCATCTTTTCTTATAAGCCACCTCTACGTACTGAAAGGCTGCAATAAGGTCTCCTGGGAGCCTTCTCTTCTCCAGGCTGAACAATGCCAACTCCCTCAGCCTGTTCTCATAGCAGAGGTGTTCCACACCTCTGATTATTTTTGTAGTCCTCCTCTGGACCTGCTCCAACAAGTCCATGTCTTTCCTGTGCTGAGGCCCCCGCAGCTGGAGGTAGTACTCCAGGTAGGTTCTCATGAGAGGGGAGTAGAGGGGCAGAAACACCTCCCTTGACCTGCTGGCCATGCTTCTTTTGATGCAGCCTGGGATATGGTTGACCACCTGGGCTGCGAGCACACATTGTTGGCTCATGTACAGCTTTTCATCCACCAGTACCCCCAAGTCCTTCTTGGCAGTGCTGCTCTCAATCTCTTCATCCCCCAACCTGTATTGATACCAGGGATTGCCTTGACCCAGGCGGAGGACCCTGCACTTGGCCTTGTTGACCCTCATGAGGTTCAGACAGACCCACTTCTAAAGCTTCTCCAGACCCCTCTGGATGACATCCCATCCCTCACGCTACACATGCTGCATGTGTAGCCCTGGAGGAGGACTGGCAGCCCCATCTTCTCTTCAACACTCTTCACGTTCATCTGATTGGTTCCTGTTTAGAACCAGTTGCACACTGAGAAGGTGAGAGCAATGCTCAGGAGAAGCACATTTCCCACACAAATTTGTTCATTGAGAGGTAGCATTTGTCTCATTTTTCATATTTGACCTGGTTTTATATCATGAATTATTTCTGGAGCCATGAGGCAGCTGTTTCAGCTGGTTACAGTCATGAAGGATCCCACTACATTAAGAGCCTTAATGGTAATTTATTTACTGTTAAATTTGACTTAAATGCCTGCTATATTAATTTCTTGGAAATGTCTTAAGTGTAGATTTTACTGCCTCGTACCCGTTGTGGTTCCCTAGGAACTCTTCTTTTTAAGGTTGTGTTAAACAGAGGCTGTAGGTTTCTTCGGAAAAAGACCAGGAATATCTGTGTACCATGGGTATGTTCAGCTCTATTTGTGCAGGGAAATTCTTCTGTGGTTGATGTCGGTTTAGTTCTGCATCGGGGCATCTCAGCCTGGCATTAACTTTTACTGACTGGAAAGAACACTTTAGCTCTAGACATACTCTTGCTTTCGGGAAGATCATATCTGACAGGTTGGATCCATCCAGCTATAAATATTAACAGCTGCCAAATGTCAGGTTTAGAGCTGTGCTGTGGAGCTGGCCAAGGCAGCAATTACTTGTATTTTAGCTACTGTTGCACATTGACTGTAGATACATTAGCTTTAGTGGAGATTACTTAGAGGCTCGGTAGCTTAAAAGCAGAAATCACTTACACTCATATTGGATATTATTACAGATTCAGGAGAGTTGGCCATAAAAACACTTAGCTTACTGTAACAAAAGGACTCCTAGCCAAGCAAGTAAAATGTTAATGAGACAGCAAGCACTCATTTTCATGTCTGTAGCCTTTCCCTCCAAGGTTTTGCTGCTTCACACTGAGGTTCATTAGAGTGGAAATGGTTGACTTTAAAAAAGAAACACCAGTTAAATTGCTAGGGCGTAGAATTTCCTTTCAGATCATAATTATAGGTGATCAACGGAGTGCGTAATTAGTAAGTTGGATGAAGTATATTTCCAGAACAATCAGCAGTAATTTCCTCCCTGCTGTTCCTTTCTCTGCTCTGAGGACCTTTTGTCTGCTTTGGTGTAGGTATGGCTTTTTTTAAGCCCGGAAAACACAAATATAAAAACTTGTGTCAGCTAAGAGTGACACTATAAATAATAATAAAATAAAATAACCAAACCTGCAACAGGATATTCTGTCTTCCCTGTAATAGGCCTTACTGATTTCACTGTGTTTCCAGCACTTGAGCACAGATGTTGTCCAGAGGAAAACAGACAGGCTCATTTCTGGGCTCCCTTGACAAACCTGTGAGCCTCTTGCTGGAGCCTGGATTTGCAGTTGCACAGCAAAAATATGAGAAGTTGTCATTGTCTTCAAATACCATATGAATGCCCAGGCTGTTTCTTGGTGCTATGAATAATTCATGGAATAATTCAATGAATCTGTCCAACATGCCTAAAAATAGCTGGGTAAACTGAGTGCTTTTGACCTTAAGAAACAAAATCTGTCTCAAATTTAAAATAAATAAATGAAAAGCCACAGAAAAATCCTGTGGAAGCAAAGATGTCAGTCTGTAAAGATATGTTTGGTATTGTATCCTGGAATGAAATATGGTTCATCTTTTCCCTCTTTTTAAGACACTTCATCTTCTTCACACAGTTGTTTGGTTAGAAGAACGAACATTTCTCATAATTTGGAGGGGTCAAGGCTTTTGGTCATCTCTTTCCGTGCCCGCAGTTAACAGGCACGCAGGCAGGGCACGGCTTTGCTGTGTTCCTGACTAATGGCTGTCTCCTCCATTGTCAATCCTCAGCAAACGAGCGCTGCAGGAATGGCGGTTGTGAAAAGGTCAGGGTTGGCATCCAGCGCAAAGACCTCAGCCCACAGCCTGAGCAGTTCCTACGTATGATAACGTGGAGCACAAGGCCCTTCGTGCTGCTGTTTGGGGTCAGGACCGGGGCTGCCCCCCAGCTTCTGACAACAACCCCTGTGCTTTGTACACAGGGCAACTCTAGTGATCCTTCTGCTGTCAGAGATCTCCTGCCACTAATGCATGCAGGGGTTTTCCTCATTCACTTCCACCGCATGTATTTTAGAAGCCATGAATGGGCCTGTTCCTCATGGGATTATTTTGTCCTGCACCTTGTTTTGGCATTCTCCATAGTATGTGACAGGGCTACAAATTAATTTGGTATTGTGGTGGTAATAATAATAATAATAATAGCACTTCCTTTAGTTAAGCTTTTAGTCCTTCTATCTGGTGACTTCTCTCGGTGGCCTTCCATAGCACCTGCTATTTCCTTTGTAGTATGATAATAATCATCTCTTGGTACGAAGAGCAGGACCTGTATTTGGATGTTGTGTCTTCTTGGCCTCAGTCTACCTTCCAATAAGAATATATCCCAAGCTGCTGTTTAGTGTTGCCAGAGTCCCACAACAGGCTCTTGCAAACCCTGCTTTTTGTGGAAACTGAATGCTGTGGTCCTAACTGATCTGGCTTGTGTAGTGCACTGAAACAGACAGACAGATTGAGAAGCTGCCCTGGCCTTGCAGTAGGATGGCCAGACATTGGTCTCCAGAACTAAATGGAGCAACATCTTCAAACAGGTGGTTTTAAACTCTCTTTATAGGGCAAATACCAACCTTAATTATCAAGTTGTTAATGTCACAGAATCACCTAGGTTGGAAGGGGCCTTTAAGATCAAGTCCACCCATCAACCTAACACTGACAAAACCAGAACTAAACCATGTCCCTAAGCACCACATCTACCTGTCTTTTAAATACCTTCAGGAATGGCAATTCCACCACTTCCCTGGGCAGCCTGTTCCAATGCTTGATAACTCTTTCTGTGAAGAAATTTTTCCTAATATCCAATCTAAACCTCTCCTGGCGCTACTTGAGGCCACTTCTTCTCATCCTATCTCGTTACTTGGAGAGATCGACCCCTGCCTCTCTACAACCTCCTTTCAGGTAGTTGTAGAGAGTGATAAAATCTGCCCTCAGCCTCCTTTTCTCCAGGCTGAACAACCCCAGTTCCCTCGTGTCCTGTGGATGAGAATACATTCCCTAAAAAATATTTTTCTGTTTATTTTAAACATGGGCACAGCTCTTGGAAATTGTATTTTGCTGTTCTAATCAACGCTGAATGATAACTCATGGTAAAAAGTGATGTTGAACATGAAAACTCTAGATTTTGCATTTCTGTATTGATACAATGGTCAAATTAAGCTTTAGTATCAGCTGATACAGGGAGCAGAAAAAAAACCCCATATCTGATTCCGCAGATGTGTCATACTACTTGCATAGGCCCTTCTATGGGCTACAGGAAAACCACCAGTACTCTCCTGCTCCTATCTGTTCCCCTCCCACCATACACTGAGTACACAGTGCTTGGATCAACCACTGGTTATGAAGAACCATAATGATGGGTTTCTTCTAATGTCTTGAAATAGCAAGAAAGGAAGCGGTTTGGGCATGGCTGCCATATTATGCAACTGGACTGCCCAACTGCAAATGTGAACACGCTGTACTGGGAGAGAACCCTTTGTCTGGTAGAGATAATAAATTTTTTTCTCTTCAAACGTTTGTTTGATAAAAATAAAATTCCATAGAAAATGTATGCTCTTTCCTTACAAAAGCATTTCTTGGGCTTTCATTGGAAACCCGGATTAACAAAATCTGAAAGTGTAGACTTGACTAGGGGGAGAATCATGCTTTCTGTGCAGATGCTTGGCTTTGACATTGGAAGTTTTCAGTATGCTTTTAAACTTCTAAAGAAACCATGAATAAATGATAATTTCTATTGGCATGGTAACCCTTTGGCAGGGGGAAGATGGGTCAGGGAGGGAATAGATGTATTTTCGTCACCTGCTCTAATCTTTGTACTTTGACACAAGGTTTTTTAGCGTGAGGCAAACAGACAAGTAGAGCTGCGTGTTCACCCTATGGGGCTTCCAAGGGAGAGATGTTGAATATGTTTTTAAAGAAATGGCACCTTCATTATTTATTCATAGCTAGCATGCTAACTGAAAAATGAAAACAGCTACACCAGTTATTTCAACAAAGCTTTGGCTCATTTCAAATACAATTCCTGTCAGTAGAAAAATAAGACCTAGCAATTTTGACCACTTCAAAGCCTTACCAAATGATCTGTTTACTCAGTGACTGGTATTGTTTCTAGATATGTGTGCTTTATTTTCATGCTTTTTTTTTTATTTTTAATTTGCATTAATAGTTAAAACTGCAAATTTGGGACATGGATGACTCAGCAGCATAAATTATATATATAGCAGCTACTGATCTCTTTACGCAACTTGGGATATGAGTTATGTTTTGCCGTTCTGAGCTTACTGTGAACCTCAGTCCCTCTGCCAGTTTAAATCAAAATTTCTTCTTTTCCAAGGAGTATATGTTTTACCTGTTTCCCTGGAGCTAGAACTTGAGCACCTGACAGTGACAGGGCTTGACTGCATTTGTGACTACTTCCTGGAGCTCACAGGGAAAGCATTAATGTTGCTGAAACTGAGACCCGGACTGTGTCACTTAATGTTTTCCTGAACATCAGGGCTGGGAGGCTAACATGAACTAACGTGGCAGAGTTTTGGAGGGATCTGCCACTCAGATTCCATCTCTTTGGGTCAGAAATTGCTACATGGAGACTTGGGCCACATAAACTCTCTGAAATATGGGCTACGCTTTGAGCAGGAAATGTTGGAGTATCCTGTCAGGGTTCGCAGATGAAGGTCTTGGACAGAGTCCCTCTAGCTGTGGCGTTACGGCATTAGTGCTGGGGATTCTGGAGATGCAGGTTTTGTTTTGTTCTGGTGTTGTCCTGCACTTACTTGGTGGCCTTGGACAAGGCACATAATCTCCACAGCCCTGAGATCCTTTATGCAATGAAGATAAAGACCCCCCTTCTCAAGCAGAGCCTGCTGTCCAATACCCCTATTTTCACACACTGAACTTTGAGGTTGACTTTGGCTTACCTTTACATGGTGGATGAGGGAGTGCACGCTCTCCTCCTGAACTCATAGGGTTGTGCTTTCCTGCTCCCTGGCCCGGAGTGCATCTCTCAGCTGGCAGCCTGCTCTGCAGCACAGCGGGCAGTGACACTGCTGCCAGAGTGCCTCAAAACAGAAGTCCTGCAGGAGACCTTATTGCCTGGCTTTACTGCCCTTCCTCTGTTTTTTTTTGCATCAACACCAGACACAACTTCTAGCACATGACCTGATGCTGGTTTTTGTCTCCAGACCAGGACTTTGAACACTTGAGAGGCTTCTTCAAGGTGGGCTATGTGTTAGCAACTGTGGCATGAGTGGCCAAGTCCAATCTTCTCCTTCCTTCAGAAGCCCTGAAGACTTTTCAGGATGCAGAGTGTCCTTTCCCTGATTCTGTCCCGATGAAATTCGGAGTCCAATGCTTGGCTTCCCCATGGGATTCCAAATGGACTCAAGACAGAGCTGATCAGCCGGAGCAATGTGTGTTTACCAAAGCCCATAGATGACAATCTGCCTGGTGCTCTGAGCAGTTAGTTGCCTTACTGCAGGCCAGGTGGCCTGGAGAGCCCTCTTAGTGGGCTCAAAACCCAGAGGGAGGGGAGAAGAAAGAGCCTCTGTTTTCCGCAGTGGGAGATTGCTGCTCTAGCCGAGCTCAGTCTGCTTAGAGGGCTGGTATATTTTTTCAAGTGGCTCTCCCGTGAATGCATGCTTCGTGTAAAAGCAGTTCTGTATCTCAAGCTGAAAAAATCTTCATCATTTAACAAAGAGAAGTGGTGCCTATTTAACTGCCTGAAGCCACCATTAGTCCTCTTGCCTCTTTTGCTGCTGGTAAAGTAGTACACATAAAACGTGTTGTTGCTCCCTAGAAATAAAATAGCTGCCTCTTGCCGGGAGGAGAGCTGAGAACCTCAGGAGTGCCATACTGCGCTCGCAACAGGCCAGGGATGCGGACAGAACGGGGGATTGACGCCCTCTATTGTTGGTAAATTAAAAAAAAAAATTCTGCAGCACAGCACAGCTAATGGTGTTCTTTCTCTGTCCTTTCTTTGATTCCCCCCTCTCACCCCCCCCCCCCACGCCCAGGCACGTCTCGNGAATTTTTACCTTTTCATGCAGTGGCTGGCTGCAGCCTCGCAGCTAACAGATGGCCAGTTTCATCTGGCGACCTGAGGGTCTCTGTCGCCAAGGAAAATCTTGTCACAAGCGGTCAGCAGGGCAAGGCTGCCTGTCCCTGCTGTCCTCGCCAAAGCATGAAGCAGAAAATTAGCCATGCAAATCTTTGTGCATTTTATTTCCAGCATGAGTGCGTGCTGACGGAGTTCCAGATGGCTGAGGCACACGTCCTCTGGCTTGCCAGCACCTAAAGGGCAGCATTGCCACCTGCTCTGTGAAACACAGGTTGGCCCATAAAGCTTGGTTTGCAGATTACCCTTTATGCAATGTATAGTACAATAATGACCTTGTACATTCCTCTCTCTGCAAATGTTTTGTAGTATTTATTTACTGGTTGCGTTGTAGTTGGTGGCAGTTAATTTCTTTTTCTTTTCCCCTCCTGCAGCTTATTTGTAGAAAGCTTTTTTACAGCTTCAAGTCATGAAGCCTCACCTGCTCCTGCTTTTATTCCGAACACAAAGCCTTGCACTTCATCAGCATTAACTGATCCTGATGCATCCCAGACAATGAAATGATGGCTGTTGGGGCTATTAGGAGAAGCCTCCCTGGGCTGCTGGATGCACAATTTATAAAGTCTGTCTTTAACCTTTTGGAAAATGGAGAAATGTCTCATTATCTAAAATGATAGCCTTGTACACTGGAGAGTTTAGCTATTTGAACTACTTAGCCAACCCTGCTTCTAGGATTAGTTTTTTTTATATTTAAAAATCTGAAGCTGCAAAAATTGTTATTCCTGTAGGTGAGAACATTTTCACCACACTTACAGGAAAGGGCTGTACCCACGTGTATTCTGGTCTGTCATTCAAAGTGATCTGCTTTCTTGCTGGGTTGCATACACCTTCTCTTAATAGCAGCTCTGTCTAAATCTCACCTGCAGAAGAATAACCTTTAGATATTATAGGTTTCACCTGGTGGAATTGAATGATCTATCTTCTAGCCAGGAAGAGGCATAGATAATCAACAAGGGTATTAAATAAGCTTGTTACAGGGTTGATCTAAGGAGCACACTGTCACTTTGAGGGAGTTTCGTGTCAGTTTGGTGCTGTGCATGCTCTGAGAAAGCAGTAGTCATGGAGGTCAGGTCTGCATGCTGCCTGGTCAGCTTTTGGGCAGAGAAAGAAAGTGCCAATACTCGCACCAGATGATTAAACCAAACCCACAAAAGTAATTTACCCAAAATCTCACAGGGAGCATGTGAGCTAGGAATTATAGCTCAGGCTGTTGAAACTTAGGTCAGTGTCTCAAACAAAAAGTCATCATTCCTCTGCAAGCAGCAAAATACATTGCAGCACGATGAACATAAGGAGAGGTGCTGTGGGTCCCTGGGACCAGACCCCCTGAGTCCAGCATGCTGTGGAGACACTAGAGAAAAGCTAGTTTGGCCTCAAGTGCAGTGATGTCAGAGTAAGGCCCGGCTTGATGTCTGCCTATTCTGCCTTGACACGGGCTGTAGCACAGAGGACACAGACCCCCTTCTCTTGCAGAGCACGGGTTGGCAACGCAGCTCTGTGCTGCTCTGGAAAACCCTAATAAGCAGTGCATCTACAGCCCCTTCCTTTCTCACCTCTCTGGATATACCCCTGACTGGCCTTTGTATGGCCTTGCTGTCTTCAGAGAGGGACATCAGAATTGTGTAAAAAAGCAATGCCTCAACAGAAAGGTGTCTAGACAGACCATACTGCTGTTGTAAACAGGCTTAATTTTATATATTCTTTTGCTTTATGTGGTGTAATAATTTCTGCTTTGAGGGAATTCTCATACAGCCGCTTGTTTTATCGTAGCGCTTATTCTTAAGAGGAAGCTGTCAGGAGCTGCAAAAACATTTTCCCTTCTCCTTTAAACCTCTATAAAGCCAGCCCTTGAAACTGATTTGCTCCCAGAGACCTTGGGCAGTATTTGGATCAAGACTGGCTCCCACTGTGAAGCAACCTTGTTGCACCTCTAACATCTGAACTGTCACAGAGAAGGTAGGCAACATGTATCAAGGTCCTCCTTCACAGGCCTGTAAGAATAGGTAATTGCTCATAAATTGCTGTTGTGCTGCTTTGATTTCCTTGCTGAGGAGCTCTTAGCTGAGAAGACTGATACTTAAAGTGAAAAGAAAGAGAGGAGTGATGTTACTTTCTGCAGCGGAATACAATCAACCAATACTGCGGTTTTACAGGTGGGTGGTGAAAACCGCTGGGTTTTCATACATTTTCAGGGAGCACCTACTTGACAAACACTCCCTAGAGCCTCACACTGTCTGCTGGGCATTTAAAAGTAGATGATAGTGTTCTTTACCTTCCCAGGCTATGAAATAAATAGCATAACTATTTCCAGAGTCGAAGTCTGAATGCACTGTGTGACATATCAGAATTACAAACCTCCCAGCTTTGCAGAGCTGAATTTTTATCATGCTAACTCCTCCGATGTCAAATAATAGCCCAGCAACCGCACTGAACTCCAGTTGTTGTAACAAGCAGGTACAGAACAGGCTCATGTTGTATCCAATATATACACAAGCCCACACTATATACAGAACTTTAGTATGAGTTCTGTAAGGGTATGAGCAGGCTTTCAGCCCACATTACTCCCAGGAGCAGTTGGGAAGTCTGGCTCTTGTCCAGCAAGAAGATATGCTTCCTCAAGAGAGTATGATCTCCCAGCAGGGTGGTACTGGGTTTCCAGCATGCAAATGCAAGTAGTGCACCACTTGCTCCTTTTGAAAGATTTAAGATGATCAGCATAAGTTATCTCGCCTTTGCCAGCGGACTGATGGAGTGATATAGAATGACTGGCACGCCTCCATCTCCATTGCAATTTATGGACAAATAAATTAAGCCTTTGGGATCCTTTTTCTTTCTGCCAACCTCTGTAGTACTCAAACTTCTCCCATTCATAAGTCAGATGCCTTCTATTTGAATGATACGTGACAGATGTTATTCTGGAATAGGTTAAATGCAGATAATAAAGGTATCCAAGGAGGCTGTAAAAGGCACATTATAAAGGTAGTTGGGACATAAGTAGCAAAGGGAGCTGCTCAATGGCTATGAAACCTTCCAATGTGATCCTGCAAGTCAAGTATCTCCTCAGGTTTGCACTCCTGTGTGGGTAGGTGTGAACTGGAGGAAGCCCTAGACTTGGTCTTGCATGCTTGGAGGAAGTTGTATTTATCCTTACATTTATTCAATAGCCAGACAAAAAACTAGTGAGGTACATACACAGACTAGCTATTTCTTATGAATAGACTTTAATGAAATACTATTTGTATAAATTTACTTCTGTCAGTGTTTGAAACATAGGTCTTGGTTGTTATCTGATGCTCTGGAAGTATAGATTTTTCACAGGCACCAGGGAAGTGCAGAGGTCGTACTGAATGGGAACAGGAGACACAACTCCATGCGATCCCCTGCATTATAAAGCATGAGGAATCTGAAGGTTTCACAGCACAGATGGGAACATGGGGAAGCAGGAGTTTTCCATCTCCCATTGCACTTGCTGCACAGTCTTACAGACCAACAAACTGCCCTGATCAGGTAGAAGGGTGCAGCTTTAAAATTTTTTGATGGTTTTGAAAGGGATTTCCTGAATCCTTTCATTGCTCAGTTGAGGTGCCATTCTGTAATACACATTGACTCCCTTTGTTCCTTTAGCACAACCTCACTTTATTGGTGTCTTGAATTCTGCATGTGGTTTAGCACTCACCTTCCTACTCATGGAAGCAGACTGTCCATCAGCCTTGCCTGAAAATGCTTACTTTATCTTCCCTGGCAGAGTTGCACATAGAAGCTTCTTTCTTTCTGCCATCCTGAATGAGCAGAAGGAGGACTTCTCCACTGCATAGGGCAAGTCCTCTCATGCAGGCGAATTGGTAGCAGAATGAAATGATGCTGTCCTGTGTGTCTTCTATATCTGTCTTACCACTAACTGACAGAACACAGGCTGCTTGATGGGCAACAGAGCTGTCCTCACTTGCTGCTTTAAAAGGATGTGTCTGCAATCTGATTAAATCGGACATCACAGATGGTTTTACCCTAGTTTTGCCCTTTGGTAATCTCACAGGTGGTTGCAGTCTTCCAAGTAATGATTCGCAAGAAGTTGTATAGTGTCACTCTGCAGAAGGTACATCCTTTCAAAGACCTATCTCCCATGTGGGGTTTTTTGAGTTTGTGTTGGGGCATGCAGTGCAGCAGAAGATGGAATGAGAATATGTCTTTCTATGGGGAAGAGTCAGAGTCTAGTTTCCTAGCTCTTTTTGCTTGGCTGAAAGGGAAAACTGCCATAAAATTAATGACAAAACTCCTGTTGACTTCATCTAAGTATTCAGTGGGATAACTGTGTCACTGGAGAGACTGGAAAAGCACCCAAAATTGGCCATATTATGGAGTAAAATCTTTAAAGCACTCTCTAAAATGATAACAAAGCCTGCAGCACAGGACATAGGAGAGATTTATGTTCCAGCTATATGAGAGTTTTTTATGGGGAGCTGAGAACATCCCACACCATAATTTCAGATGATGGTTTGACAAATAGGAACATCTTTCTCATAGCACCCACTTGAATTTTTTTTTTCTGACACTCCATACCAGCAAGAAAAAAGGGGTATTTAAATGTGTACATAAAAAGATTTAATTTTGTATACATAAGCTTGAATTTTATTTTCTCTTTGCAGAGACTCTAAAACAGCAGCTGTGGAGTGTGTTTCTTTTGTTCTTTATTTTTTTGAATGAGGATTTTGAGAACTTCTGTGTGTAGAACAGGAGATGGAGCTATTTCCTAGCACGAAATGTATTTTGCAGCTTAGTTAACCACTAACAATAGTTGTATGCTGTCCTTGATCCAGTTCTTATGCTACCATGATTGCACTCCCCCTCTAATCCCTCTCTAGCCCTGAAAATAACCTCTTTTTAAAAAGCCTAATAGTAGTTGTCAGCACATCGGGATGACATTCTATTCATAATTTGGGTTCGTGATTAATGGAATCAATAACCAGCAATCCTTTGCTTATGTCGCTGGGGTAAGCAGCTCTCAGAGGTGACAGCTGTTTGTTTTGAGGTGAAAGAAAGGTTATTTGTAAGGCTTGCAGTTGCATGTCCATTTCAACCACCAGGCAAAACATGAATTACTCTTGCAATTCTTTTCTGTTTTGTTTCTAGTCTCCTCTTCCATGAGGTCATGTATTCATTCTCAGGTATCTAAATTAAATGTAACTATGTCTTTCCTAAGGAAATGTGGCTTTTTGAGTCATGTTCCATGTGTAAGTGCACATGTGTCTCTCAGACTATTGCAATTAACTTTTGAACCATGGGTCAATTCTAGTGGAATTTGGCAGAGGGGCAGAAGTCTTAAAAACAATTACATTCCTGCAAATGGCACAGAAATTGACAGCTGGGTGATGGAGAAAAACCCTGTTAACACACTTATAGAGGACAAACCATCAGCATTCATCTGTTACTGAACGTGAGAAAAGCCACTTAGAAATATAAATCTCTTGGAATACTGACTTCATTGGTTTTGCTGTTCCTGGAATGCTTTTTGTTTGTTTATTTTCACCCAAGGGGTGTTTAAAAATAAATAAATAAAAAAAAATAAGTGTATTTTATTTTTATGCTAAGAGTTGTAAGGCTGTTCTGGGAGAAAAAGTGGAAATGGAATCAATAGTTAGTTTGGGTTTTTTTTGGTTGGTTTCTTTGCATGGAAGATGTGCCAAAGAGAACAATCATGCTCTCTACTTCCTGTTTCTGGCAGGAAATAGAAACAGATTAGGATAAAGAGAAAATGTCATCTCCTGACTGCCTAGAAGCAGGAATGCCTAAGAATTAAGAGCATCTGTTAACATATAACTATCCTATTCCACCTCTGTTATTCCAGGGAACAGGCGCACGAACCCTGAAATTATTTTGGAGGTTCTTTCTCTCTCTTCTTTAAAGCACCTGTGGGCTGCCTGATCTATGAACAAAAGAACAGCAATGTCTAGCCCAGGTTCTTTTTCCTTTTCTCAGTGTTGTGCTGCACTGCAGGGTACTCATTCTTCTTTTCAGACATGGAGGTGTCTCTTGACATCACCACTGTCATTGTAATTGCTGTCCCCCAAGTCATGCTGCAAATAGCATGATGCGGTGCCTGCCCTGAGCACGCTCTTGCTCAGTAATGCAAAGACTTGTACGTTTGTGGAATTTGAGATAAGGCCAAAGAAAATGTGCCAGGTAGGCAGATTTATCCATCTGCTAGGAAGGATCAGCCTTCTTAGGCAA
The DNA here is from genome assembly GCA_013398295.1 of Chionis minor. Lineage (NCBI taxonomy): Eukaryota > Metazoa > Chordata > Aves > Charadriiformes > Chionidae > Chionis > Chionis minor. Next base: position 168,618 of record VZSF01003838.1, read on the forward strand.
GGAAGAGTCCTGCCTCCCCTCCCTGGAGAGATGAGCTAGGAGATAAGGAAGGAGATATTAGTCTAATTCATATGTGTGTGTGGTAGAACAGGAAGCAGAAAATGTCCAGCAGTTCAATGTAATCAATCTTTTTTTCCATTGTGAAATATATTGTTTGGTTGCTTTTTTTTTTTTTGCTCTTTCCATCTGGTCAGCTCATCTATGAGGTTAGGAAATGTTGTGTTTCCAATGCATGTCAGATGCATCTTTCCTCCTTGCCTATTAACACAGAGCCATGTCCCAGTCCTTGATATTTCACCCAGGCTGCCTGACCCACCCTTGTGTCTGTTCAGCACCATTCTCAAATCTATTTTCTGCCATTAACTGATTCTGGCTACAATACTCCACACATTTGACAAATGTAATGAGAGTAGTTCACATCTCATCTACTGTAATAAGAAGGCGGCTTTTCATATCCTATAAACTTCAGTGTCATTAAATTAAAGACCAGGATACAAATATTACTAGATGCTTTCTTATTCAATTTGTGGTGGGGACAATTGGGATATTTTTATATGGAGTTTGGCACTATGCAGGCTTCTTCTAAAATACTGACGTAATATAACTAGACGACTGTTTGTTTATCCTGAGTCCAGATAACTACATTTTCAAATGGCTGGTTCATATCCATTCAAAATTAATTTAGCCAAAAATCCACCATGAATTAAGCAAAAATGCACAAGCACAGAACAGCTAGAGGGAAAGTATAGTCCAGGAAAAACATTACTGAGAATGAAGAAATGTTGGTTTGGGTTGTAGTCCAAATCACCATTAGATTTTGGGAGGTCCTTTCACTAATTTCATCTCGTGCTTATATTGTATACTTAAATAGCAAATTTTCTTGTGGAGGGACTTTGTCTAAATTGTCTGTTTTACAAAGGGACTGGCCTTACGTGCCTGCCATACTTCAAAACTGTAAGTGCTACCGTGTTTCCGGTGAGTTACTATGGAGTTGTGCTTGCCCACAGGAATTACACCCTTCAAACAAGGAGCATGCAGGTTGCTGACCCACCCTCACTTGTTGCTGCAATGCAAGACAGCGTGGCCGGACCTGAATTGTGGCTAAGAAGGCCAATGGCATCTTGGCCTGTAACAAGAATGGTGTGACCAGCAGGAGCAGGAAGCGATTATGCCCCTGTACTCAGCACTGGTGAGGCCGCAGCTTGAGTACTGTGTTCAGTTTTGGGCACCGCAGTACAGGAGGGACATTGAGGTGCTGGAGCGTGTCCAGAGAAGGGCAACGAAGCTGCTGAGGGGTCTGGAGAACAAGTCTTATGAGGACCAGCCGAGAGAGTTGGGATTGTTTAGCCTGGAGACGAGAAGGTTGAGGGGAGACCTTATCACTCTCTACAACTACCTGAAAGGAGGTTGTAGCGGGTGGGGGTCAGTCTCTTCTTCTAAGTAACAAGCGACAGGACAAGAGGAAATGGCCTCAAGTTGTGCCAGGGGAGGTTTAGATTGGATATTAGGAAAAACTTCTTTACCGAAAGGGTTATCAAGCATTGGAACAGGCTGCCCAGGGAGGTGGTGGAATCTCTGTCCCTGGAGGTATCTAAAAGACGGGTGGACGTGGTGTTGAGGGACATGGTTTAGTGGTGTTTTTGGTAGTGTAGGTTATGGTTGGACTCGATGATCTTGAAGGTCTCTTCCAACCCAAGTGATTCTATGATTCTATGAATTAGCTGAATTAGTCCTGAATTAATCCTTCCACACTCAGGTTTGATGCAAATGTGGGGACATTGCCCTGCTTTGGCCACCATCACAGGGGGTCTCCACCCATCCTTTCCTCGAGCAAACTTCTCCCGCTGCTCCCTGGTGCTGAGCCTGGCTGCGACAGGGCTCGTCCGAGCTGATGAGTGTAGTGCAGGCTTACTGCCCAAGATCACTACTAGCTCTGGATTCATGGCACTTTTAAGCCTATATTTTCTCATAGGTGGGTTAAATGTAGTCTGTAAAACCTATGCAGCTATGGATCTTGTGTTTACCATAGGTTTGGGGCATTTTTGTTTTGTTGCAGGTTTTATTGCTTTGAGTTAACAAGGCATTAACTTGGGAAGCAGTCATCAAAATGTGGGTCAACTGAAAAAAAAAACCCAACAAACCGAACCAAACCCCGCCACCCAAGGTCTATTTGAGTAGCAGAGCATGCACCGTTCAGCATTATTCATTAGAGTTAGTTCAGTTAACTGTGAAGAAATTTTGAAGAGATGATGAATACATGTTTTCTTGTGAACTCGGTAGATATTATGTAATGAGAGCAAACAGCAAAGAGAATACAAGCCATACTTTTCCCCAGAGAAGTATTTTCAGTCCTTGCTTCCACCAGTGAAGATGCTGACAAACACAATTTTTTTTTTTTGGAAGTATTCACCAGGTATTTTGACATGCTCTGACACACAAAATCCTTGAGAGTGATAATACATAGTGAAAGACAGAATATGTACTTTCAGGATATTTTGAGGTCACATCTTCCTATTTCCAGACTGTAGGGGGAAAGAATATATTAGAAACAGTCTGAACTGCTATGATGCGTACCGGAAAGGAGGAGGAAGCAAGTGTTCACATGTGTTTCAGAAGCAGAGGACAGAAAATGCTGCCAGGGTGATTTTATTGTAGCTGGAGAAGGAAGTCCTGAAAGCTGGCAAATGTGGAAACTGTCAAACTCAGGCTTTTCTGTCTTAATCCAGTTTTTTCTTAGCTGGATTCTCTTTTTGGTCAGAGATTTTTGTTTTGGCAAATACTGTATTTCTCATAACAGCTGAACTGTATGACACAGGGATTGATGATAGACAGAGGTCTACTTGTGCTAAGAAAGTAACATTTTAATTTTTTAGGCCCTGCCTAAAATAAGAGACATCGTAGCTCTGCAAGGCATTGCCTGTCTCCCATGAGGTAAATTTTCTCCCTGGACCTTAGAGATGTCTGGCCAAAGCACAGAAGCTTGATATTTTATTAGAGTTACGGTCTTAATGTGGACACAAGTGTATGGGTGAGATGATGAGGATTGCCTTGCCTCATATTCTCAGCCTAGTTTCTGACAAAAGCTTGGTTCTGGTATGTTTTCTTGGTTCTTTAAAGCAGAATAACTTGTCTTCCAGTGTGATGGTAAATCTGCCACCATGCCAAACATGTAGCCTTTAACCAGTGACCCAGCCACAGCACAAAATGAAAATCAGTTTGAATCATTTCTGAAATCAAACTAATACTTTAAGTCTTGAACTCAAGTGGGACCGAAATATTAAAACTTCACAGCTGTGCTGTAACTGAACTCAAACTGCGTGAGATTGCCTCCCTGACTGAAATGTTCAATTGTCCTCGCCTGCCGGGGGACTGTAAGGTCTTTCAAGCCTCGATGTACCTAGCTCTAGCATAGAGTAAATTAAATTTTCTTACCTTCTTATCAACAAGGTCAGCAAGTCATAGAATCCTAGAATAGTTTAGATTGGAAAAGACCTTTAAGATCATCGAGTCCAATCGTTAACCTAGCACTGCCAAGTCCACTGCCATTAAAAATTTTCACCATGTGAAAGCACTGGCACGCAGTGATCGAGTTACTTCTCAGTCTTCACTTTGATAAAATGAATAGATTAATTTCCTAGTGGCACTTCTGCAGTACTCTTTTGCTCTCTTTCACATTTCTGTGGTCTTCTCCAGGATGAACACCAAACCAAAATAATTTAGTGCTTTTTACTGAAGCCAACCCACTTCCTTTTTTGATAGTTTGAGACAGAGTAAGATATCAGAATAGGGTATTGGGTTTCAGTTTGTATATTTGAGTCATGCTGTTTGGGATAAATGTTCTGTTTAAAAACCAAGCTACATGAAAATGAAATTTACTGGATGAATGTGTCCTCAAAAACAGGTCAGTGCAAAGATACAGCAAAGAAGGAGGAACAGCAAATGCAACCAACAGGGTTAAATGCAAATTTCATGTTTAATAAAAAAAATGATAGCTACAAAAATTTTGGGTATGTTCCATAGTGGTCCCTTAATGGTTTCTTATTGCTTCCATACTCAAATAATCAATAACAGGCAATGCTATTTTATTTAGGATCTGTGGATTCTGATTCTTAAAATAAATGTTGTGTTACTTAATCCCTTTTTCAAAAACATTTACTGTGGGTTGATGTTTCTTTCCTCAAAGGGAGATCAACAGAGGTTTTTACTGCATGCTTCAAACAAATTCATAATTTATTATAGCGATTTTTGCTATTTCATTGTATTTGCTAGACACCCTAGTAGAGTAGTATTTAGTTCTGCCAAGCAGTGTATAAGCTTGAGCTAATACCTTTTTTCATGTCTTCTGATACGACATCTCAGATTAGTTTTTCCTAAAGTGTCACAGTGAAGGAAGAGGCTACTGTTTGTTTTCAATTAATAACTCCATATTCAAATACGGCATAGATCGTCCAAGTCTCTGTCACTTGAATCAAACTACTTCCTCAGCAGATTTCTGTACTACTTCCACCTACTCACAAACTAAATTAGGCTATGCTTCCTCTTGTTTATTAATTCAACGTCTTCTCCTTTTCAGATGAACTGTCTTTTGTGGTTATCATCATGTCTGGGTTCCAACCCCCCGAATTTTTGATAATGTCTGTTTTATAATTACTGTCTCATTTGGTAGTAAAATAGCTGTTCGTATAGGTAGCACTATTCCCTGGCTGATAGTTATCTTCATGGCTTTTCCTGCTATCTGTCACCGCCACAAATATTTCATTAGTTAGTGGTTTCCTCTCTCCCCCCGCAATTATATAGGAACTGTCAGTCACACAGCAAATGAATGCTTCAGGAAATCCACACTGCTTTCTCATATAATTCAGCACTGTAATTTCCTCATCTAAATCTAGTACTGTTAAAAAAACAAACACTATCTAGTGTTGTCAAGCCTGCATTTTCTTCTTGTGACTAGCCTGAGAGGGCTTTTCACTGTAGGATGATTTACAGCCTGGTGTTATGATTTAATCTGTGTGGCTTTCAACAGGGAGAGGTTTTGTGGCTCTGCGACTTAAAGGAAGTTGAAAGTCCAGAAAAAAGGCTCTGGGAGGATGCAGAAAAGGATATGTGCATCCTTTGTCTTGGCATATGTTGAGAAATGAAAAGGAGAGGGTTTGCAGAACATGAGGGCTATTCAGTGAGGTAGCTGAGTTAGGAAGGGAGTTTTTGAGGTTTTTTGTTGAGCAGAAGATAAACCTACCCAATATCTGAAAGGTTTGTTCAGATACTGAGTCAGTATGCCTCCAGAAAGGAAATGGGCTATAGTCAGTTGGCCAGTTTTTTTATATTACACGTCAGCATGTCAAAGACAATTAACAGTAATCAGCTTTGAATTTAAAGGTCTTCTCTTCCAGTGTGAATGGGGTGTGTAACAGTTCTTCCCTTCCTTAGCAGGGGCTGTCATTTGACTATTGCATCCCTCTATCCTTGCATGGATGTTCTTCCAGCGACATATGCTTCCAGCTTTCAAATAAACAGTTGCTTTCCTCTGACACTGCAGAAAATCTGCCTAGTTGAAGTGAAACACGAGAGGATGTATTCCTGAGCCATGAGTGCATTTGAAATCCCAATTCCAGCATTTGACTATCAATATTTTAAATTTCAATCTCCCATGCACACTCCTGCAAACCCCTTAGATTTGATTCTCTGATGTCTAAGAAGTGTTTTTGGGCAAGGGGATATCACAGAATCACGGAATGCTAGGGGTTGGAAGGGACCTCTGGAGATCATCTGGTCCAACCTCCCTGCCAGAGCAGGTCCACCTATAGCAGGTTGCATAGGGTGGTGTCCAGGTGGGGTTTGAATGTCTCCAGAGTCAGAGACTCCACTACCTCTCTGGGCAGCCTGTTCCAGTGCTCTGACACCCTCAAAATTAAGAAGTTCGTCCTCACATTCAGGTGGAACTTCCTATATTCAAGTTTGTGCCTGTTCCCTCTTGTCCTGTCACTGGGCACTGGTGAAAAAAGACTGGCCTCCTCCTCCCGGAGGAGTGAGTCCCTGTATGTACAGTGGGATCTCTGACTTCCAAAGGACCACCTATTTTCATTAAACTAGTAGGAGTTTATATTTGAGACTTGTACAGAGTGATCATACCACTGAGACAGTTTTTTAGTGCCAGGCTAAACCACATTTTTCACCCATTTTTTTCTCAGTATTTGCTCTGTTGCTCTTAAAAGATGCTGGTAATGAAAGCGGACTAACATGTTGAGAAGAGAGCTACATGGACATGCAGGAGAGGAAGGAGCCGCACTGCCCAGCGAAAACTACTCAGGCTTCACAGTCAGCTTAGTGATTTTTCCTCTTTCCCACTCAAATGAGAGTTTTAGCGTACAGCTAAGTACCTGGGACATGAAACGTGGTGATGTGGGCCTGTTATGTAGCAATGCACACTGCATGGTACATGAGGGAAGAGACTCCTACTTTGGTTTCTGTCCAAAGTTCTCCCCTAAAGTACCGGTCATGTAGTTGACTTCATGCTCTTCTTGCTATATGTGCAGGCACATATCAAAGGGAAACACTGTGGGATTTGTTCTGCAGAAGAGCAAGTTCGCAACACTTTCGGGTTATAAATTGTTATGTTTCCTCATTTTCTTAGGTTGACCTAATGCTAATATAGACCCAGACTATCCCTAATTACACGTGAAGAAATGAATCCGAACTGCTTTGGTAATGAGTGCAACTGAATCACGTTCTGTCTTAAAGAACTTGCACTGTCACCAGACATTTGTCTGTCACAATTATTCTAACTGGAATTATCCTAATAGAAGATTGGCTGTCTCATTAAGTAGCTAATTAGTACGTATTTATGTTAAAAGGACATCTTAGTGTTGCTTTCTGTGTTTTCCCGTGTTCTTAAGGCTTGAATGAAAATTTTAATGCTTTTTCTATAAAAAGATCCTTAATTAGGTTACACTGAGAGTGCCAATTAGCAAAGATTTGAAAGTAAGTTCCCAGAGCATTCTTTGCACTGCTGTCATCCTCACGATTGAAGCAGGCAATGATAATCACACATTTGCATCCTGTGGGCACCATGTAGCAGGTGATATATAGGGTTTTGAACAGCAGCTCATTTCCTTTTTGTGATTCCTGATATGCCTTTGTTAACAGTATAAGATTAAATCCATTTCTTTGGTCAGCTTCTTGCAGCTATAGAGAACATATTTCCACCTGAGGGGTAATCCTTGTGGAGTGAGAGATAATGTTTTCTCTTGGAGCTGTTCATGAAACAAACCTGATCCCCAGACTGCCTGAAGGCTAACCATGTTCTGGGAAGCGGCATAGTCCAGGTCCTGGTCAAGGATGCATAAAGGTGAGGGTCGGGCTGTGACTATGTATTTCACACAAAAATAATACGCACACACACACGCACACCCCACGCCCCCAGTGTTTCAGACATAAGTGTTTTGTGTAGTGGAGTTGCTAGAGTGTGCACAAGTGCCACAGAATTCACGTGCACAATAATGTTCTCTGTCCACCATCACCTTGAGCGAAGCATGACATTTAGCAAAAACAGAGTTCCAGAGCTGCAGTTTTATTGTTCAGAGTTTTGACTTCTCCCCAACTCCCCACCCAACAGGGCAACTCTACCGGCGGTTATTGGTGTAACCCAAAAAATTATGGTAGTCCTTGGAAACACAACTTCTAGATGGATGGTTAACCTATGCTGTTAAGGGAGAGGCTGGAACTATTACAGAGAAGTTAAAATATATATATGTGCATACACACACACACATACACACACGCACATATTATTGTTAAGGCTGTATTCAACAGTCAGTTGAAATCACCTAGGGATAATTGTTATTACCTTTGCTCTTTCTATTTAATGTCTTTTGTGCTAGCATTGATCAGTCCTGTGACATTTATGGTAGAAAAAAGTAGTGGGGAACTGTGATGTCACATGTTGTAGCTCATGTTTTGTTTTGGGGGGCTATTTTCCTGTCAAAAATAACGTTGCTCCTCACAGTAACTTGGATGGGCTTTTTGAGGAGGAGATATTCTTTGTTCCTTTTCTTTCCTGCCTCCTTCCCTTCAGTAGCACTCAAATCAAAGCCAGAGGCAAGAGTGTGGAAAAATAGCTGCTATTGAAAAAAACAGTGCGATTAGTGTGCTGGATGCTTTCCTGTCAGCGTGGAGTGAGAAACAAACATGTTAGCAGAGCTCAGGCTTTCAGGCCAACCACTTGCTATCTATCCTGGGTATTCATAGGCAGAAGATGTGGATGCAAGTTGCTTTCCAAAAACTAGCAAATATCAGCTTCTGTTTGTAACTTCCAAGTTATCAATCTTAACTAAAACAAGAAAGCTTGTCGCTAAAACTAAGTAGTTCACATTATTTAACTGAACTAGCAAAATTTGTAATAACTAATAGTGAAATACTATCTGTGTCAAAATCAACAAAGTAAGCAAATTGGTTTCAGTGCATGATTAGTTAAATCATCGTGCTAACACTGCAGTATAATCAATCCTTGCTGTCCACTGGGTATAAATCTCACTAGGGAACCTTATTACAGTCAGTCAAACCTCTAATTGGAATCTAGCGAAGTATCCTCTTCCATCTTCAAAGGAGTCAGCATGATCTTGTTGGGACCAGATATCTTAAATTATGTCATAGTCTTCAAAAAAAAAAATACAATTTAAGTCAACTATAAAAATATCTAAAAAAGTACGCTGGCATAATAAAAACACTTGCACAATGTTCATTCAACTGCAGACTAAAAAACTTTCAGACTGTGATATGTGTTAGCTATTCTGCTGTGTACTAAAGACAACGTTCTTACTAATTCTGGTAAGCAAGGCACTTAAGAATAGTATATATTTGAACAGTAAGGCAGACAGCTTTAAAACTTGATAGAGAACACTAATCTATTAAACACAGCAAGATGAAACAATAAGCACTAATAAATTTTCATGTCCGTAGATTTGCCTGCTACGTAAGTGTTTTCCTCACAGCAGGCAGTTTGTTTACAATTGTAAAATATGTTGTCATTTTCTTTTGGCTTTTTAGAAAAATAATATCTATGCATTTAGTATCTCACCATGTTTTTGTATTCCTGGCAAACCAGGACTTCTGTTTTTCTTCTCAGACCCTTCCTTTAACATGGGAAACTAAAATACTGTCTTGCGTTGCCTAAAATTATATATGTGTGATAAATAGTAATTTTGAAATGCTACTTTTACAATTATAATATCTGCTGGACAAGTCAAAAGAAGAAACCCATTCATACAACCTTCAATAGGAGGTTCAAATACTTTTCCTTAAGTATGACATGAAACAACAGATTTAATGTGGAGAACTTGCATACTAAGTATTAGTTGCTTTTTGCATTTTTGGGAGGATTCCTATGAAATAAGTGCTTATAGTACAGTATATTATCATGCCATAACTGTAGCTATGAATTGGATCCAAGTTAGCCAAGCAATGATTGCGAATACCTGGCAAATATGTTGAGAACCATTTGGTCATGTATTGAGCATGTATCCATGATTGTATTACTGTACTACAGACTTCAGTGATCTGAAGGTTTTTCAAAAAGTAAAGTTCTACCATTTCTCAAAAGCAAGTAGAGCTTTCTACCTCCATTTTATGCAGGCAAGAGCCATCAGTGGAGTAGTTCAGCAGGAGGTTATAGTCAAGACAATCTTAATGAAGCCTGGGGTCTCCAAATTCATTGAATGAGAGATTTCACTCATCCTATGTTTATTCCTTTCCTCTGTGAGCAGTGCAGTCATTTGTAATTTTGAAAATTGGGTGTAAAATATGTAAGAGAAGAATTCTATTTTGAGGGCATTTTGCACACACTTGCGCACAAGTGTAATCCCAGAGAAGTTCTGGGCTGCCGAATTGCAGCAGCAAGCAGAATGAAAAAACACTTCTTCCTGTTTCCTCCAAAATACCATGTGTGAAAAATCATAGTGGGGGAGAAATAGCTGCAACAAAATGTTACAATATTTTTATCAGACATATTGCATTTGTACTGCGTGTATTCTCTAATTTTAAAAATAAGCAAAGCGCCTGTGTGACAACATAATTTCCTGCTTAACATAAAGAATTTCGTAAAAAGTAGGTATTTTCTTTCTTGCATTTTACGCTGGAGGCGTGAAGATATCAGAAGTGACTGCTAGACATCAGTCGTAATGGAGTAGGGATGGAACACGTGTTCCTTAATTTCTAGTTTCCTAGAAGTACTGGAATTTATTTAATTTCAGAATTTAAAAGGAAAGCAAAAGTTAGTTTCACATGGAAACTTTACTTGAAATAATACTGAGAAATTTTCACACTTTGATCAACTGTTATTTGGATTTTGACCTTTCATCATATTCCATTACTGGAATATGCTGTGGAAGTTCTGGTTTAGTTTTCCAGAAATTTTGAAGTTACTGATAATTTTGGAGGTTGTAGGTAGAAGTGGAGGACTTCTGGTATGGAATTTCTGATAATAGCTAACCTTGTATTTTTCCCCTCCCTGATTTCAAATGCACGTTGTTGCTTCTAGTGCAACGCTGATGCTCTGTCCTCAACAAAGGAGCAGGAGGACTGAACTCATATTAAATGGGTGATGTGAACCAAGAGGAGCAGACAACTCCATGGCTGGAATCAGTGTTGCCACTCAGGTAGGTGTAACATGCACCTTTTCTACTTTCTATGTGCCTGTAAATGCTGACCCACAATTACATCCTGATGTGCCTGACTAGCCTTTGAAAGTGATAGATAGTTTAGGAAGGCAGTAGGAGGGGGAGGAGGAGGCCAGTCCCTCAACTGGTATAAACCTGCATTAACTCATTCATCATAACTCATTGATTTCACTACTATTTCATCAATTTATCTAGTTGAGCATCTAAATCTTTCTTTAAAAGATTACACTGGCTTTAGTGAAGCTGTAATGATTTATGCCTACTTAAAATCTGCCCTCTGCAGCAACGCATGCCTAATCTTATCTTAATATACACACAGAAACTTGTTTGAAAAGAATTTAGAGCTGCTGCTATATGCTTGATGTGTGCCAAGCGACTGCAGAAAAGTGAGAAAACAGCAAGTAAGCCACAACCCAGTATCTTGGTACATACCCTCTTCTTTGTATCAGTAAATCATAGAATCATAGGTTGGAAGGAACCTTAAAGACCATCTAGTTCCAAACTCCCACTAGACCACGTTGTTCAAAGCCTCATCCAACCTGGCCTTGAACACTTCCAGGGATGGGGCCTCCACAGCTTCCCTGGGCAACCTATTCCAGTGCTTCACCCCCCTCAGAGTGAAAAATTTCTTTCTGAGATCTAATCTAAATCTGTCCTCTTCCAGTTTGAAGCCATTACCCCTTGTTCTATTGTCCCTCGTCCTATAAATGCATTTTTCTCAACTACAGCTCTGACAGTACACCTCTGCGTCAACTCAGCTCTCTTTTACACAAAAGTTGTGTCAGTTTTCCTCCTTTTCTTTGCAATCAATACTAGTTGTGGGTGACTAGAACAATCTCTGGTTGTATCAGCCCAGTGTGAAGAACAGCATTGAAGGTGTTGTACTGAGATTGTGTGACTGGATTTTTACAGGTGTGGTGGGCTGACCAGGCGTCATTCAGCCCTGGTTCTCCCAGCATGGCCCTACCTTTCCTCTCTGCTTCCCTCCATTGTTAATGAGGCTGGAGTATGCCTGCTCCTGACTTTGCACTGGTGTGGACTGGAGTTGGACAGTCATGAAATGGAAGTGTATTTATCCTTCGCCAATGTTCCTGCCTTGAACATGCAGAGCTAAATTTCAGTGCTCTCTCAAGTCACAGTTGGTTACATCCTAAGCCCAGTTGTTTAAAAAGACTGCACACAGTACCTAGGTATAAAGCTTTCTGTCGTAAAACTATTGCAAGCAGGCTTTGACCTTGGACTGTTTGGGTGTGCCCTTGGCTGGAAATGTGGTTTCAAAAGAAGAATGTTTAACACGGGAGACAACTGTAAGGGCTTCTACGCTTTCTGCTTTCATATTATTCTATTATGTTGGAATTTGGAGAAGTGAAAAGTAATCACGTGACTATGAAATTATTGATGCCTTTCAGAAAGCCTAGAATTGCTCAATGTGTTTGGTGTTCCTTGGCTGTTTAGATAGAAAATACAGATTTATGGTCTTTTTTTTTTTTTCTTCCCCCCTAGTATAAGTAATGATGCTGAGCAAATTACGTGTATTATTTTCTGTCAAAATTGTTTTTTCTCTTCTAGTATTTTTTTCTAATGTAATTTGTAATAATTTGTCTGGAAAATGCATCATTGCACTGGTATCTTGTTGTACCACTTCTCAACTGTTTGTTCAAGAACAACTGGGTTGAAGCTATATCCATTATTTTTCAGCATGTTTGTTATATTCCTTCAATCCCCTGAACGTCCCCTAAACCTTCCTTTGTATCTCAGATGCTAACTGTAATGACTCTCAGTGACAGAAGAAGCAATATAAATTAAGATTATGCATAAAGTGAATGTTACTTAGCAAGTGTCACTTTTTTCTCAGAATAAGCTTCATCCTGACATAGTTTGCATAACCATATCGTATTTGACTTCTCTGAGAGAGAGGGTTCGTATTAAGTGAGGCTGAGCACAAGGTACATGTAAAATCTGAACACACTGAAAAAGCAGATTCTTCTGTGACTTTGAGATCTAACTGAATTTCTCCATCAGAATGGAGAAAATTCTTGGTTTAACTGCTTGTATTTGGTGTTTTACTGCTCAAATATAGAAATTATTCCCTAATGCTCATGAACAAGCAGGCAGAGCTGCTTTCACTAGGTCTCTCACCTGTGCATATAGTCAAGCATAGGTGGGTGTTCTTCAGATGACCGCTTTTCTTGTGGTAAGAGAGGGAACAATCATTCTGGGACAAAGTTTAAAGAATCAAAGCTTGAGATATTGTATTGGGTTTTTGTGGAAAGGTTTTGGTAGTGAGTGTGGTACAAGGGTGGCTTCTGTGAGAAGCTGCTAGAAGCTTCCCCTATGTCTGATAGGGCCAATTAGTTTTTATTTCTCATTATCCTCCTCTGATTCGATTGGTACTAAATTAAATTATTTTTCCCCAGATCGAGTCTATTTTGCCCATTACAGTAATTGCTGGGTGATCTCCCTGTCCTTATCTCGACCCATGAGCCTTTCATTATATTCTCTATCCCCTGTTCAGCTACGGAGGGAGAGGGATAGAGCAGCTTTGGTGGGCACCTGGCATCCAGCCGGGGTCAACCTACCACAGATATGAACTGAACTCCTCACTTCCTTTCAGGTCGTGATTATAGTGCTCTACAGAGGCTGTATTTTGTGACCTTCTGTGGAGGCCCCTGATGGATTTATAGATGCATATGCATTATCTGTTGAGTCATACAAGCCTTTCTTATCAAAACAGCCTCAGCAACAAATACTTGTATTGGATATAGCTTTAGTAGTGAGAAACAGATCCATCTTGTCAAGGAGAAAATGGGCTTGTTAGAATTCAAAAATCAGTAAAGATGAGCTTCTGTGGGGTGTAGCCTCCCTCCTTGTTGAGGTGGAGTGGCTAGGCATTTCTCAGGACCAGGGCTATAGTCATCAGTCTTATCAGCTTTCAGTGATGATAGGCTCTATGAAAGCGAGATGCAGATGATCTCGTTTTGCAAAAGCCTATACGTTTTGGGGTGTTTTTTTTCCTGACAGTTGTATTCTCTTCCACAGTGAAATGTAATCAACATACATTTACATATTTCATGTAATCAGGACAAGTGGAGGTGCACGCTAAAAGTGGGATATTATGGTCAGAGTGTACAGCTTCATCTTGGAATAATGCAACTATTTACAAAAAGCCAACTGCAAAAGTTCATAAAAAGCTTAACCTATGCACCCTTGTTTATTCACTTGTACTCAGTTCTGTAAGAGTAATCTTTTATATCGCAGTCCTTCTGGGAAGAGTGACTTTGGAAAAATTGCAAATTCTTTCTGGAAAGACAAGCTCTCACAGGTCAGCTCTGCCAGCTCTAGTAACGAAAATAGTCCTTACTGATTTTTACTCTGTTCAGCTCTGTGGAACAGTTCAGACAAGTGACTAAGCTGAATCCCACTTCATGTCATGAATTATCATCTAGGCACTTAATAAATTTCTATTAATAATTTTAATTTTTTAAAAAATCTTTTTGAAGAAAACATGCTAGAACAGATGGTGTCCAGGACGTAACTAGAATACAAGTGTTGCACAGTTGTAACTGATGGTTTAGTTTACCTTCTAGGAACTATTCTACCACTGAGAAACATGAAAAGAAAGTAGCACATTTGGCTTTCTCAAAGGGACTTCAGAAAAGCCCACATAAATAATCCAGGTGTCTAACTCCTTGCAGTTCTCAAATCGATGAACACAAAAATCCATTTCAGAGATTTGATAGAAACAGCAGGCTAATGGAAAAATACATGTGAGGAGAACTCGTGTACCCCTCTGGATGCTTGCCTATGCAAAGCTGTTTTATTTATCTAAAAAAATGTACTAGGCCAAAAGAAGCTATGATTTTTTTCCTTCTGAGAGCCAGGTTTCCTGTGCTTTGAAAGTGCACCATTGAATGAGCGAATAGAAAAACATTTATATATTTATATGTATACAAGCATGTACAATTTATACATCTATATGTAATATATATAATGTATGTGTTTTATAAATATGCATGTTTTTATATTAAATATGAAGACAGATGTATCTCAGAAAATGAAAACCAGTATGCAAAGGTCAGCACAGTTCACAAAAGCTTATGAGACTTGAGCAGCCTGTCCTGTTCTGAAGTCCATAAGGTACATCCTGACATCTGGATAAGCATGTCTGATACGGAGGTGGTTTTCTTCAGTGGACTAATAAATTAATTTTTAGTACCCAACTCTTCTCTTTCTTTTCTTTTGCTGCCAGCAGAAGGAATGCGCCATCTCCTCAGCTTTGGCATCTGTGAGCAAGACTCACAGCTACAGCACCTGCTCCTTCCTGTCCCGATGATGTGGCTAGGGCTTCTTTCATGGATAGGAACATGCCAGGGCCCTCCACACTCACTTTGTGAATGCACGTCAGCAGTCTGAATCTGCTCTCCCAGTCCCCACACAGGAACAGCTCAGCTTGTTACCATTTCTAGCACATCTTCATCTGTTTCTTGATTTACTGCAGCTATAAAGCAGCAATTTTCTTCTGTTTCTGGGCGGCAAAAAAGGAGGCATCATTATAATTTTAAAAGCCACCAGAAGTTATTCACATCAGCATTATGCTGTGTTTTTCCCTTCCCCATTTATCTATTTGTCAAAGCAGAATGCCTTCCAATGTAGGAAGAGCCTGTGGGGGAGAGCACTGTGCTACAGCACTATTTTCCAGTAACTACAAGCAAAGAGTTTATTAGCTCACTTTATGAATTCTCTCATGAACAGTGGAATTATGGAAGTAGCATCCTACAGACTGTGTCCCAAAGCTCATTGACTTCAGGTGTCAATGAAAAAGGTAGAATCTCAAGCTGAAGTTTTTCCCATGGTTAAAATAACATATAAGGGTGCCCTAAGGATTCTTTACTGCCTAATGAGGTCCTCTCTCACACTCCAATAATTTCCTTGATTGCAACAATAAAATAGTCCCTCTTCAGTCTACCTGTTTGTTTTCATGAAAAGTGGAAGAATTCAGTATGGTTGAGTTAGTCTCTTTGGTCAAATTTTCTTGAATTTTGTCAGTATGTTCAAAAGTTTATAACCAGAGACAGGTGACGTAAAATCAAAAGATCCTAGAGAGAGAGTTTAAAAAAAAAAAAAAAAAAAAGGAAAGGAAAAAACCTGAAGTCGTTATCTCGTGCTTTGCTTATCCAGGAGTTAGCAGCTTTCATTTGTGCTCGCTGTGCTTAATGTTACAGGATCTGCAATGCTGTGTGGAAGCCGTGAGGGTAACTGAGAATTTCTGCCACTAGTGGCAATGCTTGTAACAAAGACCTTCATTATGTAAACACAGCAATGTGTCCGTTAAAGAAGGCCTTAAAATTTGAAGCTATTACAAAGATCAGAACTGGCCAAAATTATTCTAGCCGATTATTATAATATGGAAAGTGTGGCCACAATGAAAACAAAATGTTTCATTGTGAGGGGTGAAGTGATCCCAAAAGAAATCTGAGTTTTCTAGCAAAGGAAAAAAAAACTGCTTTCATTGTATTAGCTGAAATGATATGGTTTAAATGAAGCATTTCAACTGGTTTTCACACAAAATTGTCAATTAAATAAATCTCTTCCTTCAGCACAGTTCAGTGTCATTGGATCTGCATTTTCCAATGAAAAAGTAATTTATTAGCAAAAATGTCCAGTTTTGATCTTTAGAATAGTTTCGATAAGGCTAAGAAGCTATTGCTTTTGAGAA
Source organism: Chionis minor (assembly GCA_013398295.1). Classification (NCBI taxonomy): domain Eukaryota; kingdom Metazoa; phylum Chordata; class Aves; order Charadriiformes; family Chionidae; genus Chionis; species Chionis minor. The sequence continues at coordinate 185,004 of VZSF01003838.1, forward strand.
GGGTGGTCCAAGCTTATTTTCATAAACACTTCTTGTTTTAAGTTGGCAATGCCGTCATGAAGGAAGAATTTAGTAAATCTAGTGGTCTTACATGCATTGAGGCGGGCATTGTCAAAATGCTCTCATCTTTATTCTTTCCCCCTCCACTTCCTATTGTCTTCACAGGAAAAGAATGTTTTTCTTCATACTCAGAGAGGTCTGTCCCACTTCATTGTTATGAAATAATGAATAATGAATCCGCCTGGTTTGTTTTTAACTTTTTTTTCTGATTTGTTTTTTTTCCCCACTTACTAGTTAGTCTCCCTTATGAGAGGTATGTATATACAAATGTGGGTTGAGGCATTGTTTTGATTCTTATCTAGCATTAATGGATTTTTCTTGAAAAATAAAATTAAATGTTAAATGAAGGATAAAAGTTGGACAGTCATTTTAAACAGTTATTAACAGTAATTGCAATCTGTGGTTTTGTTAGGGGAAAAAAAAAAAATCCAGAAAACACTGACCAGCAGGGAACAGCAGGTACTCATTAGAAGTGTTAAACTGAACATTAATAATACCGTTGTGTGCTTGGAAACCATAGCAACAGTAGGGAGTGGCAATAATGATAATTTTCTAATGTCTAGATACATTAATTAAAAGCTGTGCCCACCTCTACTCTTAGTTCTGATGGCAGATAATTCCCCTAAAATAATGTTTATGGCATGTGGACATGAAAGGGGAAAATGTCATAGAATAACTGGTGAAAAAAAGCAGTATGAAGCCAAGGTGAGGCATTTAACTTTTTTCTTCCACTTTCCGTCCAAGCTGAAGATAAAAATATTTGGAAATTTTTGGTCATAATGGAGGTTCAGAAGTCTCAGCCAGATGACCTCAGGTTCAGTAGTCATTAAAATCTAATAGTAAATGTCAGGAACAGTTTACCCGAGAAGACCCTCCTTCACTGGGAAGTTTTAAGAACAAGTTGTATAAACATCTACCAGGAATAAAATGGAATTTATTTGGGTTTAGGATGAAGGAATAAACTAGATGGCCTGTTGGGTTCAGCATTTTTTGGCTACCTGGAGTCACAGAGAAAGAGCTGCTAAGGGTGTGCCCATGCTGTGACTTTTGAATGTTAGCACTTGGTATGGATAAGAGTCCTTGATGATGATCCACAGGATGCCAGCTGAATACAGACAAATAGTCAGTGAATTAAAACTCTGTATTGCTTCTCATTACCGGTGCTTTCTGGCTCAGATAACTCTTTAGCTGGGCTGTGACATTGCTGTGCAGAGATGGTACTCTCACATGAAGTATTTAACACTTTAAGTGAGGTTTTTCTTCCCGTGCCATCTAAAGGTTCTGGAAAGAGGCGGGTCTCTATTCCCAGCTGGCCAGGTGTGTACCTTGCTATACATCACAGGAAAACACGAGGAGCGGTGAAATGTTGGAGTTTTCTCCTTTCCTTTTCACAGTGCTTACCAATTCCTGACAGACACGGCTGCCTTAGCTGTGCTGACCTGTAGACCTAACAGGTCTAACCTGGGTGTAACATTGGAAGAGAGCACTCCCTGAAGGGAGGGGGACAGGAGGTCTTGCTGGCTAGGTGAGTAAGGGAGAAGGCAGTTAAGTCTGCCTGAATTTCCCACATAAGTGAAAGCTGATAGATACCTGAAGGTGCTGCTGACATCCAGAAGTTAATTCCAATGGATACCGTGCAATTTGATCAAAGGTCTGAAAAATACGCTCTTTGCTCACTGGGGAGCAACCAAATTCAATTCCAAGGCGCTGATGTTTGCTGGAAAAGGGCCTTCTCTGCTGAGGACAGGAGTGATTTCCTTGCTTCTCAAGTCGGAGCATCTTCTTAAAAGCACGTATCAATAGCTGCAACCTGCATGCAATTCACAGATGCAGCATTTCTTCAGCATGCCTGTCTCAAGTGGCCACTGAGGGAACAGGGTTGTACCAAATTTAGATGTATGTAGTAGACCAGGAAGGAAGAGCTCATAATTTCATTTTATAGACAGCTGGGATATGGGAAGAGAAACAAGGAAATGGGAAAGTATTATTTGCTTAAAAAAAGTATGCCTTGGTTGCCGTGTGAGCTGCCATATGGAGAGATAGAGGGTTGGCTGCAGAAGGATAGCTACTGGGCAAAATCATGAACAACATTTATTGAACACATAATCTGAACCTCCACTGGTGTCAGTGGAGCTCAGCAATAAACAAAAAAGCTTCTTCTGAGGTGAAAGTCACCTTAATACCAAATGTGACCAAAGCTGATCACTCCAGTGGCATGAGTATTCACCCAGTTTACTCTTCTTTAAACTCATTGTTATGAATAACTGATTACAAATGACAGACACCTTAATTGAAAAACAAAGTTGATCTATAAAACTAAATATCTGTTTATGTGTTTGTTTAGTAGCTACTACTATGAATTACTGAAATGGAAGCTAACTCCACAAGCGGGCAAGAGGTGCCATCAGTAAGAAGAAACCTGCCTCCATTGAAAGCCCATTTGTGCACAAGGGCAGAGAGTGAACTTTGCTCCAGGGTCAGGGATTGCAGGTGAGAAAGCCAGAACGAAGGACAGGAAAGGCAGGGGGAATTGCTTGAATGAATTAGGTGCAGTTAACCTCCTAAGAAAAAGCCTAGGAATATAGCTTTTATGGCCTCAAAAATTTCAAACTCCCAAGTGTTACCTATATGGTATTTTACTCAGAAATGAGAGGACATGTTGGGGGGGGAGGTTATTTGTTACACTAATAGATCTGCCTTTTGACCAATCCTTTTCCCCGAGCTTAAGTTAGTACAAGGGCAACTATCACTGGGTAAAGACTAATGGTCGCAGATGTCTAGACTTAAATGCAAGAGCACTGCAAAACATTGTATCAATCACTGCCTGACTGCATGGTATTTCTTGCTTTTACACATTGCCAATCAATTATTTCTGTGTTTTCCACCAAGCAAAGCAATTTGTCAAGACTCTGTCAAACCTGAACAGCAGTTCTTGCCTTTAACTAAGCATCTGCCTCAGGTTCCTCAGTCATGGCCCCACTTCTTTGTCAACTGCACAACACCGTCTCTTGTTATAGCACCCATCAGGGAGTCATATCCACGCTGTCTTCCAGACCCCCGGATAGGTACTGCAGGCCTACAGGGATGGGAGCAATGGGAAGAACTGTCGCACCATTCATCCAAAGGAAGAGATTAGGAGAACAGCGGTCTCTGCTTACCCTCTCGCCAAGATAAAAAGGTTTTGCTTAAGTGGATGTGGTTACTTTCTTTTGTCTTGGAGGCAGATAAATGGGGAAGGCTCATTAATTCTTTTTTACTGCAAAAGGATTGAATATTGTATTTGAGGGTGGATCTTTTGGTGACAAGCTAAAATTGACGCTTTTGATGCAAAAGCTGTAGCTCTTCATCAGCCTGCAGGAGTACTCAACATTATAGAAGCCTTCTTTATGCATTACATGCAGTTAAACATGCTGCATGCCATTAAAGATGCTGTTTTAGTTGTTACTCTTACATCTGTAGCTAAATAGACATTTAGACAGCCTAAGTGCTCCACTTTGCTTCATGTTCTTTTAGAAATCCTACAATGCTTTTTCCATTAATTCGTTATTTTCTCTGCTCTCAAAATACACAAGAGGTCTTGAATTCTCTACTGAGGTTTCCATGTAAGTATGTCAACAGGCTTTGCTCTCATTCACTGCAGCTAAAAGCACCTCCCATGCCAGTGCCTCCCATTTCCTATTTCTATCAATTTCTTTTGGGTGATATGTGTCAGTTAAGTTCAGTTCATTTTCACACTAGCTAAGCAGATTGATAAGTTTTAGTAGTATGATTATACCGCTGTTAACATTGCAGGGATGTTTGGATGAGTTCCTTCTGAAGTACTTGGCTATCTGGCAAAAACTATTCAGATATTAGCCATGCTCTGGAAGGTGGATGCCGTTAGCCACAAAACTGTAACGTCATGAGTGCTCAGTTTGGAGATGAGATACTTTTGCAAATAATTATAAGCCATATGGCAAGATAACCAGAATCCTGATGTCATATGAAAAAGACCTAAATGGTGTATCAGCCTTTCTGATGGTCTGGAGATTATCAGAGATTTGCAGATCATTTAACTGCTTCATGGTAGGGAAATCTGTCTTCTAAACCAAGTCTCTGCCTACACCTCCTATGCATTATGGGTCTCCTGGAGAAATTGTTTGAATGTTGGACAGAGAGGCATAGTGGAGCATCCCAAAGAAGCTCTTTCAGCACTTGTGGCTGAAAGAACAGGGAGTGCAGAAGTGGCTGTGAGGCACTGCTAGGTCTCTGGTTGCTAGCAGAGCTGCAAATGCATCTGTTCACAGATGCCTGGGGAAAAAAAGGATGGGACCTTCATGCCTTCATGTGTTTCTAATTTCTTCTGCCCTGGGGCAGTGCTAGCACACATGCTGAGGAGGCATTGCCTCCCACCTGAGCTGCTCTCCCAGCACAGACTCTTGACAGGAGATAGCCCAACCAGACTGGACAGCAGTTGACTGGATTGGTAGTGAAAGAAGTCTCTGAGCCTGTTGTAACTTAGCAGTGTTAAACTGCCTAGTTTTAGTGCTCAGTGTGCAGACTTATTACAATTTGACTCTCTTTCTTCTTTTAAAGTGTCCTGTCAAATTCCGCCGAGTCCTCAGTTGATATAAATCACTATTGTTCCTCCGAGGACAATACGCTACCACTGTTTTTCCCAGCTGGGGATTTGTCCCTGCATGTTGAAACCAAAGAAGAAACTGAAGAAATAAAATATTCATTGCAAGAAGCTGGAAAATGCTTCTAATTTGCTGCTTCTGATCCTTGCTGTTAACTGCCTTTGGCTCCACGGTAGTTGGCACAATCACATCAGAAAATGGGTGTGTGGAGAATTGGGAAACATCAATATTGTTTCGATGACTGTGAGGCATGCCACTGCGTGGGTGTTTTTATAAAGGGTTATGTGCAAATGAGATAGATTGAAAGGAATTTCTAGCAGGACAGAAAAACCAAAATGCTTGTTCAAATCCCTTCTAATAGCGAGGTTTATCACTGTAGGAGAGGATTCTGCTCCCCCAGGGTGATGACAGGACCGCTTTGCCAGAGAAACAGATCAGAAGATGCTGATCTGCTAGACTAGCCGTCAGAGTGAGAACTGGGGAAAACCCAAAAAACCTATTGCTGGCTGAACTGGAGTTTGTACCCACAGCCGTAATGGAAGGTCTTGAAAGGAAGGCTAATTACAGCTATGGGCACACTCGGGCATTATCACTTCAGAGGTGTTTCTGGAACGCCAGCCAGCTACACTGTTTTGGAAAAGCGTTTCCTGTGTCGCTGCACCGTGTCTGTGCTTGCAGAAGACCGCCTGATGGTGCTGGGCAGTTGGGTTCATGTGCTGTTACAGTTGGCAGAGGCACGGTTGTCACCTGGGGAATCGGTGGCTCAGAAATGGAGGGCAGCAAGTGCTAATGCTTAGGGGAGCAGTGCTCCCTGGGGTCTGAGCTCTCAAGAAGGGCCAGCTAGTCTGGTGCTCTAGCAGAGTTTGAGATATCGGAAGATGAGGGAAAAGTCAAATATAATAAGGATGGTGTTCAAGAGTCCAAAGGAAATCTTTCCTCTCTACCTGTCAGCAATTTGCAGAATTAATACAAACCTCTCCCAAACTCATGCATGACTTTCACAAGTTTCTGCTCTACAGTGACTGACTTTGATCAATGGTGAGTCAATGCTGAAGGGTGAAGAGCTGCAGTCTGCTGAGAGAACTGGGTGAATGCAGTGGGGAAGGACTGGGAGTTCATCCCCATCCCTGGAGGTGGGAATGTTATCTACATTGTTCTTGACAGATGATCCCCAAATTCATGGTCCAGTAACAGAATCAGCGACCATAAACTCCCTTTGGCTGACTGTCTCCATGATTCATTATCCTACTGCTAGGCCTTTTTCTCAATATCTATGTTAAATATCTTTTTTTTTTTTCCCCCTTAAATTCCCTACTTCTTTTTCCCCCTTTAACACATGTGGAAAAATATTTTTCCTTTTCTGAGTAGAGCTACTTCTCAAATATTGAGGAATATTATCATATCTTTCTTAAATTGTCCCTTCTTTAAACTAAATAACCTGAACTCTTCAACTGTTCCTTATAGGATATTTCTTCCAGGTGTCTAAAAATTATCTTCGGTGTTTTTCAGACTCCCATTAATTGGACTATATCCTTCCTGAATTATATTAACTGTATGCCAGCTGAAGCCTTACTGATAAAGAACTTCTTCATTTCAGAGACAATACCCCTGCTACATTCCCATATGGACTTTTAAAACTAATTTTATTCTCATGTTTAGCTTGTAATTGACAATGATTGTCTTAGTTCTTTATTGCAGTAGCAATGTCAGTCATTTCCTATATGGTGCTTGAACAGCTGATTACCCCTACCTATATGTACAGCTTTGTATTTCCCATGTTGAATAACAGTCCTCTAACACCAGACTAATTCTTTCGTTTTCAAGACAGTTTTAAATTTTCCTCTTCTGCAATATGCTTGCCACCCCTCTAACTTGCCAAATTTGCAGATTAAATGAGCACTTCTTACTCATCCTCTCTAAACCACTGATGTAAATCTGACAAGACTCGGGCCCAGAGCAGACCAGAATCCTTTGATGTAACCCACTAGTCTGAAAGTCAGTCACTGACAGGTACTTCCTAAATGTAATTTACCACCCATTTATGCACCTGACTGGCAATTCTATCTATTATCTTTTATCTGGTAATTCCATAGACGTACAGAGCAAGCAATAATACTTCACCAGAGTACCTGCGTGACAAAATTGAGCATTTGCAGTCTCCTCTTGCAAGACAGACATGTCATTTTTCTGAATTTCTGGTTGCCCTTCTGGGCAACCTACTGCTCTGGTGTGAACTCCCCTTTTTTTTCCCTTGAATATGAATGGTGCAAATTACACTCAGTACGCCAGATGTCTCAGGATGCTGGCTAATCTTTCTCTCTTTCAGCTGGAAATAGCTTTCCAGTTATATCAAGGATCGTATCTGTCTTTTTCCATGGTAAATCCAATCACTGGTTCATAGTCATCCTGTGATTGATAACAGGTTTTTCTCCTCTCTCAGTTTTCACTTAGGAATCATTTGTTTCCTAAGCTGTAATTTTCCTTTCCCAGTCTTGGAAAGAGGGGTTAAAATAATTTACTCATGTGATTAAATTTTGACAGTAGCATCCCACAGAATGGATTTTATTGGTTTGATGTGTGAGTAATGATCTGAATTCTCTTAGTCTATATTTTTACTGTGTGATCTGTCTTCATATTTAGGACATTGTAAACACTGAAAAATAAAACCACGCAGGTGAGTGATACATTGATAGTGAACAAAAAACCCTGAGACAATGGGAACAACTTTAAGTGCCCAGGTGATATCTTTAAACTCTTTATTGAAGTAAGAAGCACATATGAGAGAACTTTTATATACTGTATCTAAAATTAAACAGTCCTTGGTTTAATAATGAGAGTTTATTAGAAAGAAGTAAAAGGTTGTCGTCATAGCTACCATGTTCGAGGCTATGACCCTATTAAGGTATGATTTAAATTACCCTAAGGTTACGTTCTCTTTCCTTCAGTCACCTTAGAAAATTAAATTTATAATTGGTTTTAGAGCTGTTTGAAATTTGGCCTTTCTTTTGAAAATTTTCATTATCATTCTTTCATAGAATCACCTAGGTTGGAAGGGATCTTTAAGATCATCAAGTCCAACCATCAACCTAACACTGACAAAACCACCACTAAACGATGTCCCTAAGCACCACGTCTACCTGTCTTTTAAATACCTTCAGGAAGGGCAATTCCATCACTTCCCTGGGCAGCCTGTTCCAATGCTTGATAACCCTTTCTGTGAAGAAATTTTTCCTAATATCGAATCTAACCCTCCCATGGCTGAACTTGAGGCCATTTCTTCTCATCCTATCACTTGTTATTTGGGAAAAGAGATCAGCCCCCACGTTGCTACAACCTCTTCTCAGGCAGTTGTAGAGAGGGGTGAGGTCTCCTATGAGCCTCCTTTTCTCCAGGCTAAACAACCCCAGTTCCCTCACCCACTCCTCATAAGACTTGTGCTGTAGACTCTTCACCAGTTTTGTTGGACATGCTCCAGAATCTCAATGTCTTTCTTGTAGTGAGGGGCCCAAAAGTGAACACAGAATTTGAGGTTGGACGTTACCAGTGCTGAGCACAGGGGAATGATCTCTTCCTTGGCCTGCTCACCACACTATTCCTGATATAGGCCAGGATGCTGTTGGCCTTCTTGGCCACCTGGGCACACTGCTGGCTCATATTCGTCCAGCTGTTGACCAAATAACTCAAATTTCCCAATAACTTTCCTAATATTTGGTAATTAAATCATAAAAACAATGAAAACATTGTTTTGGCGATTTCTAATGGGGTGTTTCTTTTGTCTTTCATCTTTCTGTGCTTTACCTCTTTCTTTTTTCTCCCATTTTTCCCTCTTTCTCTATGCACTGTTGGGCACATGAGACCCAAAGTTTTGTTGTTTTTTAAAATAAACTCAATTGGCAACATAGATGAAAAATGTGATTAAAGATATACAGCTCCTCTTTCGTAGAGCTCAGACAAGATAAGGTGGGCTTCCTTCCCTCAGGGGGAGTTTAGCCTGAGTGCCAGGGACCTGACCTGACTGTTGGTGTGAAGAGGCCAGCTGAGACTCCATTCCATATTCTAGCAAGTGAGAAACTTCTCTGGTAGGAGGGTCAGCACCTCCATAGCCCAGCTGGGTCTTTTGTTCCTTTCCTGTACAGTGACCTGGGTAGGCTGTCAGGATAGTCTCTAACCTGTTTAGTGCCTGGACCCTCATCAAACCAGCTCATTTGGTTCCTGTCTTCTGGGGAATGTTTCCAAGGTCACATTTTAGAGACCAGGTAAACATACCAGGGCTGCCTTCAACGACCTTTGATAAGGAGCAGTCTTGTGTTTCCAAAGGTTGACTTATGCCCAGGGTGAATCCAAGCTGTTGCTGCCATTCTGGAAGGGCAAGGTAGTGCATTCCCTTGGGCTAGAGCAGAGTAGCCCTCATCCAGGCCATGGAGGCACAAACCCCTTCACAAGCCTAGCAAGTTGGAGGAAGGTCCTGGCAACTCAGAGTCAGAGGCAGAGAGGGGAAAGATGTCCCAAGGCACAAAACTTTGATGAAATTCTGGGTGTAGTGTACGTAACTCCAGCACCGGATCCTATCTGAATAGGTCAGCAATGAGACAGATGCTAGGAAACCTTGCTTTGGACCCTGAAACTCATCTCCTTCCTGCACTGCTGCTAGTTGTAGCACTAACTTGTTTTACACAGGCTGCTCACAGGTGGCACTGGGCTTTCTCTTCTGACAGCTCCATCATCAGGCCTCCTGCCCTCATCAGGATGAACTACGATAAAGAAATGACAATTCCCTCCCACAGCCCGGTCTAGGCTATGGAGTAGCTGGCTGTGGCTTAAATGTGTCTGGCCTGACAGTCAGGTCTTCTTCATGGACAGCAAGGAAAACTTTATGTGGTAAGGTGTCATGGACACTGATTTCTGTGTGTAGTGTTTGTAGGTATTGGACCAGGCCTTCTGTAAGTTTTTTTTCCAAGGCTTTTACATGTTTTTCCTCTTTCAGACAAGTTATCAACAAATGTAGAACATCTCTACTTTGTTAAGGTTTGCATTTAATTTTTTTGGGGTAAAATGTTTTCTTCATTTTTCAGTCTCTTGACATTTTTCTATTGGCAATTCAGGCCCCAGTTTAACAGACACATGCCTGGTTTTGTCAGTTATTTTTCCCTAGAAGTTAACAGCAAACACCCAGCAGTCCTCCACAGACCTCCATTTCTATGCTACTCAGTGGGGATACAATACATTGCAACCTTAGCCTTCTATGAAATGTGGCTATGATGGTGCCTCTCTAATTGAAGAAAAACCTTTATTTTTATGCTTTTGTTACTAAAGTAATGAAATAGAGAGCACTGGCAAACATTCTTATTTCCTGAGCTGTGTTTGAGCAGATTAGTGAGACTGCCACCTGGAACAGCAGACATTCACATCTTGTGTGTAATAGCTAAGAAATATGACTGTTGTATTTTCAAATGCCTTATTTTCAGAAGTACAGCCTGGTCAACTAGGCATCAGGAAATCTGACTCTACTATCAACTTAGGATATGATTCTGAGCCAGACCATTTAAATTCTCAGTGTTTAAGCTTGTTCATATGTAAAATAGGAATAATAAAGCTTTTGAGCCAGTGGATAGTGCTTTGAAATCTGCAAATGAAACAGTTATGGAAATAAAATTTGCTGACTTACTTTCTGGCATTTAGAGAGTTATAAACTTAGGGACATGAGGAAGATATGAAGCCCATGTATTTACATGACATGGTACAAGTTAATTGAAAAAAAAAGAGTCTATTGACTGGAAATGAAGCTTTTGTAGCAATGATATTAGTTCTTTAGTAGATTAAATTGTGGGATTAAGCCTGGCTGTTTAAGAATTAAATTACCTTTATCGTTGAACAATGCTAATGATATAATTCAGGGCCCAGCTCTCCATTCCTTATTCACTGCCTTTTACAGATATGCGCATGGGAGAACACTTCTCTTTAATGTGAAACATGGCCTTTTTTCCCCCCAAAGTTTGTACTGCATTCACTCACTGTAGACTTGTACTATTTGTACTGCTGTCTGAGTCATTTGCCAGCACATCCCAGTACAGATCCTCAAAACTGCATTGAGGAGGATTTCAAAGTGCTTCCAGGAAGATGAAAGGGATTAGTGGAAATGCGGAGGGATTTAAGACTTGGTGGATCAAGGTGCTAGAGTTTGGGGAAACCTGGGCAGGGACTTTCACTGGCAGACTCAGAGCAGCTTGAAGATTTTGTCCCCAAGAATAGCTTTGCATATTCCACAGACTCTGAAATTATATTTATCTTCCTTCTTTCATTGACATGTTGCAGATGCCGTTCTGATGTCCCAGAAACTTTGTTTCAATATTTGTTGGATTTTCAGTAAGAATTTTTCTAGATCTCAAAATTTCTAGTTACTTTCATCAAGATTTTCACACAGATAATTTTTGACATCTCTCTGTGATAACTGTTTCAGCTTCCCTTAACTTCCATCAGCACACGGGAAGGAGCCATTATTTCATTTAACCTGTCTTCCTGGCCAGCCTTCGGCATGGTGCTTGGGTGCTCCCATCACAGGAAGCTGCAAATTCCAAGGAAGCAGTCAGATCTAGAGGAGTAGTGCTGGATGGTCAATTTTCTAGAGATATATCTGGCTGCCACAGATTGCTACTTTGTTTAAACATCACAAATCTATTTTGCCTGAGTATCTACAGTTACTGGCATATTCAATTTTCTGTTAGTTTTATGGTTCTCTTCTTCTATGAGCAATTAATAAATTCCCCAAGAAAAAAGTGTGGCAAGAAGGAAGAGCCTTTCATGGTTTTAGAAATTATGCTGATATATTTAAGTCTGTATTTTGCTTTGAGCTTGGAGTACATAGAGATAAATCCTGCAGTCCCTGTTTTACCCTGAAAATAATTAGAACATGGTTTGTATCCATAAAATAAGAAAAGATCTGTGTTTTATGTTCTAATAATCCTGTATCTTGGGAATTAATGACATGCTTTTTGTAATATACACTGAGGAACATCTTCTCACAGCTACATAGTGGAGTACAATTATTCCCACTTTTGCTAAACTTTACCAAGGCCAATAGCTTGGAAAATATCTTCTACTCCCCACAAGAAGTGACTGCTGGGTCTACTGGGCTCAAAACAGATTGCCAAGCATTTGTCTGGGATTGATGAGGAAGGATGAAAAGAATAAGCAAATTGACATACATTAATTTCATGGGACTTTGGCCAAAAAAACAGTCCTGGATTTTCTAATTGACAGGGGTAAAAAAGAATTATGGAAACCTTAATGGAGAACAGAGGTTTGCAAAAAGGGAAGTATTTCCAAAATGTACTAGAGTTTTAAAAGAAGAGTGAACACGGCTTTTTATCACTGGAAAGAAACATATTTCAAAATTGTCACTTTTTTGGTGTGAAAGGTGGTTGTAATGTGGACAGTAGGCTACATTTTGCTAGAACATTTCTACTGATGGACATTACACACAATATTAGAAACTGGGAAAAAGGGGAACGATGTGAGAGAGTTTATGTTTTGACTTGCATAAACTCAAGCATTTACCAATAGCCATCAGACCTCTATGTGACGTTTGCCCAGTGTACCCCAACGGCAGACAAATTTAAGGAGTAAAAGCTTGTAGTGTAGAGCTGGCCTTTGTGCAGCTTTCTAGAAAGACGGTACTACCGCCAAGAGAGCAGTTGCTGTGTAGTAATTCCTCTTTATGTAGGTAGTCATCAATGAGTTCGCGTAATCTCCCCCCGCCCCCGCTGTTCTTCCACTCAGCATCACTCTGCCAATCACCCACACAGTGACTCACCCAGAGAGCCCTTTCTACTATATACTTACAGAAAGGTTAGAAACATTAAGCTGTTCCTTTGCTGTTCTCGCTCTCCCCACCCCCCTTCCTAAAATCACTTCAGACAACCTTTTTGTATGGCTCTCCCCCAGTTTTCCCTTGGAAAACTTCATCTTCTTATAAAGACAAATACTTTTGGAAGTTTTGCTTTGAAATAGTGAGATGGCTGCTATTACTAGAATTCAAGACCAAATATTTTTGGCTTGTTTTTAACAAGCTGATCCTCTAATGATCATGAAAATGTCAAGGAAAAGTTCCTTCTTGCTCTAATAATGGATGTCTACAGCCTGATGATTTTGTTATGAAGCTGCTAATTCCTTGTCTTTTAATGGAGTGTGAAGAATGCAAGACTGCACTAATGAAATGTATAATCTAACCCTCTTCCTTGGTCTCTTGGAGATAGATTTCTAGCAGTGTAATATTATGTCCTTTTTTTCCCTATGTTGTGCATATAACTCTTACTGGTGCAAATCCTCCTCCTTTCTCCCCCAAAGTCTCTCAATGTAACAGAAAGAGGATTCAAATAGGCCATTTAGTCCTGAAGTCTGCTCTTTCCCATGTTCTTAGACAGTAAAGAGTTAATATTGCACAAACTATCTGGTAATAAAGAAAGGTTGAAGATGAGAAATAGTTGCTTTGCCCCACTAGGCAATCAGCTGTTCCTCCATGGGTCTTTCTTTAGGAGGACTTGAAGGTGGAATGAAATGAGAATTAGTTGATTATTCTTCTTTGCCAGCTTTTTATTTATTAATTTGTAGATCTATGAAATAGAAAATAAAAACATAACAACAAAACAAGCAATTTGTTACTAATCCAGATGAAATAGTTTCATTTTGGTTTGTTGTTATGTTCTTAGTTCTTAAGTTTGTGTTTACTTAAAAATGAAACATTAACTGAAATGACAGGGTGAGCAGAGAGACAAAAAGGAGATTAACAGCATGACATGGTATCTCCTAAGACCCCAGTGCTGACCTAAGTTCTTTTAAGAAGGAGAAACAACATGGAGGTATAAAGGAAGGGAAAGTATTTTCTGGAAATGGCTCTTGATGTCAAGTCCTGACCTGGTAATATTTATTACTGCGCAGTGGATCTGTGGGATACTAATAGGAAATATATCTATATGTGCTTTTGTATGCAATCATTTACTGCAAGTCAAAATCCAGTTCTGTTCTGAAGGAATATTCGTGAAGTGAAAGGAATTTGGCATGTTGGGCAGGAATAAGGTTTGACTTCAGGAACAGCCTGACCCAGACTAGTTCACATGTCACTTGTTTGCAGTGACATTGCAGATCAGAGAATATTTTCTGCAACACATCTTTACTTTCATTAATTTTACTCAAATGTCTAAAAAACTTACACAGGTAAATTTCAAGCACATCATCTTCTGCCTAAAGAGGCAAAAATGAAGAAGCTGAGTTTTAAGCTGTATCTGGAGCGTGGTCCCATGGGTGTTTCATTGCTTGCAGGGACAGACAACGTATCTCTGGCTGTGAGAGCTCTTCACAGTACAGCCTGGCTGCTCAGTCCGGAACATCTCAGCAAGATTTTTTATTTAAAGCCCTTATGGATCAGCAGTGCCTGTTGTGAGCGGAATCTCCCCTTTTAACGGTGTTTAATCTCTTTGCAAGAACGCTTTGCCTTCTGCAGCTCTTGTAGCTTGGAGGCCTGCCTCTTCTGCTCTGCTCAATCCCAGCATAGCCTTGCTTTTCCTACTCTCTTTTGGGGAGTTTCAGGACACTAGGGAAGGCTCCCTCCTCTTCACCTTCGCTCAGTGTCGGCCTCTGCTGCCTTCTCCAGTCTGCTGTTTTTATAGTTACAGTAGATGAAATATTGATCTTTAGGAAGCTCGTGAGGGAAAACAAGGCCTTAGACTTTATGTGGACAACTTTCTTTGCAAGTCCTATGTACCTTAATATGCTTTGCTACCAGGAAAAGAATGATGGCTTACCAGGAAAAGCAAAAGTAACAAAGCAAGTCAGCATTTCTTCTCTAAGGACAGCAGAAATTAAAATATAGATTATCATAAATAAATAACAAAAATCAGCAGGAATTTCATAGGTTACATCAATAGTATTCATTGAAGTGGTCCAGTTGTGCCCTGAGGCCCAGAAGTGCTCATAAATCTAGACTCTGTGCATCTCTGTCTGCTGTCCATAGATCTCGTGTGTCCTTCTTGTAGGAATGGTCATCCGCTATCTTGTTTGACAAGCACTGTCTGCCAGGGCAGTGGAAACATGGGGTGGCCAAGCTGGGCACTTCAGGGGAGAAGTATCTCTTCATGCATGGGCTGAATCAGAGGGCTCTCTGCTCTCCCACGGACCACTCTTCCCTCAAACCCTGTGCCGGGTAATAAGAAGGAGGCAGTCAGCAGGTTTTATCTGAAGGCTGCAGCGTAGACATAGCTATGTTGCATTGGCTGGGTCAACTTGCTGTTGGCTGGGACTGGAGAGGCTGTCGTGCAAAGAGAAGCTCCCTTGCAGGGTGCCTGGTGGTAGTGACCGAGGCCACCTGCATGACCTTGCTGGTCCCCATTAGCCAGGAGCAGGAGGAGCTGGGAGCAAACCCTTCACTAGATCCGTAGCAGCAGCCTGAGCTAACCCAACCAACACCTCAAGAAGTCTCCTAAATCAGGTGTCCTTAAGCCTTTCTGCTTTCTCTCCTGGGAGGTAGCTGAGGGATGCTCAGGGGAGAGGAGGAGATCTGCTGACCAGCTCAGGTGGCTAATTTCTTTCTAAATAGGGTATCTGCTGCTCTACTGCAGCCTGCAGTGATCACCTTGACTTGCGTTCATGTGCATAGCAGCAACTGATTGTTGGATAAGGCCCTGAATGCTTCTGCCATTTTGCAAGAATAATAAAAAAGAAATTTAAAAAAAAATCCCTAATAATAGCTCTAGCTCATAAAAAAGATAGAGAGGTATTAAAGCATGTTTATTTTCACTGAGTAATAAGATTGGGGGAGGCAGAAAAAGCATCACAAATAAACGTGGGATGACAATCTATGGAGTGAAGGCCATTTGACAGTGCAGGAATATTTTAAACTAAGATACTGATCAAGTTCAGCTGTGTAATGTGTGGCATAAAAAAGGGAATAGCAAGGACGAAAAATATATTATGATGAACTAAATGGAATGAGTTATACTCTCTGAAGCTGTTTATTGTAATGTGAATTATAACTGGATTTAGGTGAGTTTAAAAATTCACAAACGAACTGATGCATGTTGCTTTATACATAAAGCAACCCTGTTAAAATGTTAATGGATGCCTATTGCTTTACGCATAGGGTTAAAGTATCTGAACAAATCACCTGTGAAAGCTATGAGATGTGAAATTAAGAAATGACTCAAATGGGGGGCTTCATATTCTTTTTAAAAAGTGGCCTATTGTTCCCTTTTATAATCTACTTTTTTCAGTATGCTGACAGGACTTTAAAGGTGATAAAGTATTTCTAAAGAAGAAACCCCCATTGTGTTTTTTCCTCATAATGCTCTTATGGAAATTATTTTTGTATTTCTTCTCCATTAACATTTTATCTCAAGGTAGAAATCACGCTGCTCTAGACGCTGTATGTTTTAATTTTAAACAAATGCACCACTCATGTAATGGACCAGACTGACAAATCTGAGGCTAAGATGTTGCCTGTTTATTTACAGGTTATACAGATAGCGCAGGGCATGACAGCCTGCTCTGCAGGGTTCCCTCTGCTCTTTTGCCTGTGTTTTCCACTAGCACCCAGGGTGGGAATTACCTTCAGGAGGGAAAGGATGGGGTAGTGTCTGTGCACAGTTGTTAGTGCTGAACACTGGTCTACAAGGGGTTTGTCTGGAACAGCTATTTCTTTCTCTCCTTAAAAATCTGTAAGCCAGTAACCCCCATTTTAATCAGGTGATTAAAGTCCCGTAGTAATCTCAGAAATTTCTAAACAAGAGTCTTACTGATACACCAGAGGAAAACCTGCATGTTTGAGTAAATCACATTTACTTGGCAGTTCTGGAGCTCGTAAGATGTGTTTTTTCACCTGAGAATAGCTTTTCAGGAGTTGATTCC
Organism: Chionis minor; assembly: GCA_013398295.1. Taxonomy (NCBI): domain Eukaryota; kingdom Metazoa; phylum Chordata; class Aves; order Charadriiformes; family Chionidae; genus Chionis; species Chionis minor. Next base: position 201,578 of record VZSF01003838.1, read on the forward strand.
CAGCTTGCTTCTCAACAGGTGCATTTTTCTTCTGTGTTCTCTAAATGTATACGTTCCATCTTCTTTCACACTAACTGTTCAATGGTGCCTGGACCTGCTCATGTGCGTATGGGCGAGAGCTCCAGTCTGTTGTGGTTGTTTTTCTAAACAGCAGAGTATGCTCATTAATTTGTGGCAAGAGCTACTTTGGGACTTAGTCTGAGTATCTTTGGACTTAGAGTGTGAAGTAAATATGTATATGCATATTTGAATAGAGCCTTGTGATCACATGGGAAGTTTCAAATCCAAATGACAGCTGGGAGCCCAGCTCCTGACTATGCTTTAATGCAACCTGAATACTTTTATGGTTGTGCAGGCCTTTGGAGAAATCTCCTGACATTTCATGGAAACACCCTTTTTGTTCTAACCCTGGGGTTTCAGTCTGTCAAACTCGTATTCTGATATTTTCTGCGGTATGTGGAAAGAAGGTATTGCATTTCTCTTTCAGTTTCTATGAAGCTTTGCTAGTCGTTACATTTACTCAGATGAATGCTAAAAAGGAGGTAGTCACGTGTGCCACTTTCAGTATGGTAGAATAAAGTCAAGTCACACAACTGTGAGAGACAGATTTGTCACAGGGGGAAATACCGCTTTCTTTTCTTAACCTTTTTTGCTGCTTTTCCACTCATTAATTTTTACACTCCTTTCTTCCACCCCCTTTTTGAGAAACACATACAGTAGGGCTTTTGCTCCCTTAGAGCACGCTTTTTGAACTCACAGCCACAAGACAGCATCTCTTCTGCTTTGTATTCTCTCCTGTGCCATCTCTCAACGCAACCAGCCTACTGACAGTACCTCATTTGGGAAAGGGTCTCATTTCCCAGGGTCTGACCAGCTTTGCAGGCTGTTCCTTCAGTGCTGTTTCTGTTTTCATCAGAAAGCTGAGGGGGTGTCTTTTCCTCTTTTTTCTCCCCCTGCCCCCCCCCCCCCTTTTTTTTTTTCAATCCTCAACCAGGACTATTTGAGAGGGCTTGAACATGAAATAAACTCTTGCTGTTGTAGGTTTCCTAATTCTAATGTCAAGGCCATAGAAAAGGGAAGAAATCTTGAAAACTACCAAGCAGTAATAAAATCTTATACATTGGCAAAGATAAATGCTGTTATGAACTTGGAGAAACAGGAGTTCTGTTAATTGAGATTAAGTATTTTCACCTTGGAGGCTGGTTAGTGTCAGTCCTTGTGCTTTGCTGCAGTAGATGGGAGCTTTGACTGCATGCAGCTGGCCCTTGTGCCTCTAACACTCAAAAGCTTACAGAAAAACATGGCCAGGATTAAATAGAGAAGCTGTAAGAATGATTTCTTGCTTGTGTAACTGTGAAGGATCCCATGAGCTCGAGCTGCTTAGCTTATCAAAAGAAGGTTAAGAAGCTACTGGTCAAAAATTTTTAGGCACCTATGCAGGATAAAAATATTTGTTATGAGAGGTCGTTTTATTCTCTTTTGCTTACTTATCCTTGTCTTTTCAAAACCATGTATAAATATTTCTAAGGGTATGCTTTGCATATGAATAAGTCTTTTCATATGAGACTTATTTTCACTGAAAATAGCCTCTTTAACTAAAACTAGTTTCTGTGGAATGCCCCTTTGTTATGAAATAGTCTGTGTTTTTGATGAAAAACTGAAAACTAAGTTTGCTTTTAGATCACTTAAACTGAACAATTCTCTGCTTTCCAGCAGATAAACACATGAATTTTAAATTATTTTTGCAATGTGGTTTTTTTGGGCATTTTTCATGGAATACACTAGCTTCTGTCCAGCTTAGATTTTACCACCATGTGAAGTTGATAATTAATGAAATTTGAATGACAATTATTTATTGGCAGCTGTAGTAGCTGAGTTTGAAGTTCAGTGATTAATTTGAGACTGAGATTAGCAGCCATCATGTGACGTGACTGAGGTTAGAAAATGAATGTACATACGGCTCTTGAGGTTTGTGCTTCTCTTCATGCTCATATAACCCAATGGAGCTTTTCAGACTCAGTTGCTGTAATTATCTTCATCTTCTACTAGATCCGTGATGTGTTCTCTCTCATTTTTCTAATGCACTAAAATACACGCATTCACATACTCACTGTGATTCAAGCATTGTTCACCTGCATTTTTTAATTTTCTCCTTCATTAAAAGAGCCTCTAGGTTGCTTGAGTTTTTCTTCCTATCACTCATACTTTTGTGTCTTTTATTTTTACCTGATAATCATTAGTGACTCATCATTTATCAATACCAGCAACTCAACTCTGTACGGCCTAACTTTGCTTTGCAACAATCTGTCCTCCCTGCATACAGCTGGAATGCTCTGGCATCACTTGCTAAGAGCATCAGTCTTCAAATCTTCAGCTGTCCTGATGGGGTAATATTCATTTAGGCCCTTTTTCATTAAATTTCTTCCTGAGCTTTTTATTTACTGGAAAGCCAGTTTTCCACTGCTTCTGACTACCACCCAGGAAGGTGCTGTCATTAATTTAAAATGAAATGTTTTGCTTTAGTTATTTGTTTATGTCTTGACAAATGCAAATTTTTATTTTCAGTTCAAGCGTCTCTATTCATTAACCAGTTAACTGTTGGAAGGAAGTAAAATACTCTGACGCTCAGTTTAATAATTCTGTAGAACTATTTTTTCTGCCATCGAAATCTGGTCCTGACGAAGTACTTGTCCGTTGATATATAAAATATCTGCACCAGCATACCAGATGTTGATGAGACAAGGCAAGGGGAGGAATACTGTCTGTGCAATTTTGTGGTTTGCCTCTTGGGCAGGAAATGAGCGGCAGTATGTTCTACTCGAGGATTAACTGGTATATCGAATTAAGTCCTGTGGAAGTTATAAACCCTGCCATTCACTCCAGCTTTGTCTATCCAGGCCAGGAGCAAAGCCTCAGAAATTACCTGAGGTTTTAGGGTGTATTTCCATGCCCACATACTATCTACTCCTCTGCTTTTGAGCTTCTGTTGAGCTATTTGTCTCATACTCTATTAGAAACAGGTCCTTCTTCAACCAATGCTATGCACTTTCTGGCATTGCCTTCCTGAAAAAAGTCACAGAATCTAATTTCAGGGGAGTAGTTTTATCTTGCTCTGGCCTTTATTACAACCTGGGGATAATTTCAGAGTCCCTATTAGCTTGATGCACTATTTACTGTGTCCTTTTTCCAGCACCCAGATTTAGGTTCTGTGGCAGGAGTGAGGAATCCCTTCTGAACAGCAGAAAGCTCAACAATCAGTAATACACTTTTTACAAGTGTGTATATTTTCCTAAAATATCCTAGATAAAAAGAAGTACTTAACACTTTTTGCCAGATCTAGAAAATGTTTTCCCAAATGGTAATGCCACACAATTCTTTGTAATGCTCTTTACAGCATACTTTTATTCTATGGTCTAATCATATCCGAGAATTCTAGTGTCAGGAAAACAAACGCTACACTGACATATATATATTCCAGGTTCCAAGATTTTTTTTCTCCAACTTCCAATAGTCCCATTATTCCAAAGAAAATTAAAGCTGACCCCTATCTAGTCTACTGGTCCTGTTCCACTAACTTGTTTAACATTTTAAAGAGAATTTTATAAATTCTTACTTCATTTCTCACAGTGCTGATAGAAAATTCAAAGCTATTTTCACTAGAAAATGTTAAAACTTCCACTTTGTTTTCTTTGCAGGGTAAGCAATGTAAGGTACTTTCCTATTCACAATATACATTTTAAATATCTTTTTCACACAAATATTTTGGTTTTATTTTAAACCAAAATAATTGAAGGAAATTCACATTCTTCCAAAGTGAAATTGATAATGTGAATTACAACATTATAGGTGTTTGGAACAGTTCTTCAAAACGTTGCATCTTACTGCTTTTTTAAAAGCTTGATCCCTTATACAGGTGTTAGCTGATTTTTTATTAATATAGGCCCTTTGTTTGATCCTGGTCTTTTACTGGTTATTGAGGAATAACACTACTAGCTATCCACAGTTTTCATTTATTTGGAAAGCTTAGGTTCAGACACACAGAATGTGATTAAGAAGATTTACCTTATCCCTACGGGCAGAAAAAAGCACAGGTCAATATTTGAAATATTTTATTGCTGAGAATATGAAATTACTTTTTCCAGAGATAGCAGGATTGTGAAAAAAAAAAGTTTTTCTCCACTTCAATGACTTGTAGGACAAGGACAGGACAGGAAACGGGAGACATTTAACCAGGACACTCTCTCAGAGTAACACTGGAAAGCTGCTAATTGTGTAGGCTGTATGCCTGGACCTACCTGGGCATGCTTTAAAGGAAAAGGTGGGAATGAGGGAAATGTTCATCTGGAATCTATGGGATTTCAACCTCTCTACTCTCTTGCACTGAATACGTTTTAAGCAAGTACATTTAAAATTTTTATCCACGACAGCTAATGATAATGTTTCAACTGGTAGCCTGAAAACTGAGTAAGGACTGCAGGATCTCAGTCTGGAGTCGGAGACTCCAGGGTCTCATCTTATCTCATAATGTTCCTGCTCTGGGAGGGAATTACGTAGCTTTAGAATAGCAGTATAATGTAATCAGCGTGTGCAAGTATGGTATCAGCATATCAGAGATGTCATATGCTTGATCCTCTTGTTGCATTAACTCTGTACAGATCATAAAGATACTGGCAATGCAGTGTCTTTTTTTGTCCAGATGATGACTATTATACAGTCCAATTAACATACTTGGTTTGAAAAAAACACTACTTAAGGGTATGGGCAAGGAACTGATGGGCTAAAAAACTGCTGAAAAGAGCCTGTGTATTACAGTGGATGCCCAACTGGTCAGGAGCCAGCACTCTGCTCTCATCATGAATAAGGCAAACGTTACATTTGGCTGGATTAGGAGGAGCATGGCCACCAGAACAAGAGGAATTATCAACCCTACCTTCTCAGTGATGGTGAGGCCACCCCAGGATTACTGTCTCCAGTTCTGAGGCTCCCTGTTTCAGGATGGCTGCTGAGAACCTGGAGTGGATCCAGCAGAGCACTGCCAGGATAAAAGCACCGAGGGAGAGAACGAGGGAGGGAGCCAGGCTGCTTTAGTCTGGCAAAGAGGAGGGTAAGGAGCAGTCTCACAGCAGCCACAACTGCTGATAAGGAGCTAAAAAATGACGAGCCAAACAGCAGCATAAGACGGTGTTAGCATGAGGCAAGAGCTGCAAATTAAAGCTTGTCAGGTTCAGACTGGATATTAGTTAAAGCTTTCTAGTAAGAGTTTGGCACAATGTAGGAACCTGTTACTCTGATGTAGTGAAATATCCATCCTTGCAGGTTTTCATGACTTGGCTATGAAAAGCCACAGCTGCCCTCAGGTGTTGGCAGCAGTCCTGCTTAAACCAGGAGGCTGCTCTAGATAGTCACCAGAAGTCCTCTCCAAACAATTTCCCTGTTGTTCTGTGTCAGGTGTTCATGTTTCAAACTCAGTATAAGCAAATCTTCATTGCTACATATACAAAGCTTTGCAAAGCTAATTAAATGTTTGGTCAAAATGTTTTAACTTATTTTCTTTTTGTTCCTAACGACTGGGGTCCTGATCCTGCGTTTATGTAACAAGCTTCCTCTTGATGTGGATGTCTACAGAACCTCAAAATGGTGTGTCTGAGAGATTGCTATTGTAGAATGGAGGTCTGGAGTCTCCACCTGGTAAAGAGGTGGAGTGACAGTGACTCTTCTAAAAAAGTTGCTTTTTTCACACATAGATGCTGATTTGTAGGATAAGAAACTTTTTCGTCTAAGAATATGTCAGTTTAATTGAGATATTTAAGGAGATGGTCTCAGTGTGGGGGATGACAATGGCTTAGAACTTGATCCCTGAATAGGTGGAATGTGAAAGAGAAGAATTTCTGAAATTTCAGTACATCTTACAGGAGGGGAAAGTATTTGTCTTCCAGATACAAAACTGCAACGTGTTCTAGACTTGGACGAAATACAATCAATGACTATGGAATTTTATTTAGTACAGTGAGTTTTCTGTTGGATCTCTGTATCAAGTTTTTACAATCAAATAAGCCTGTTATACATATGAATTAGCTGTAATTGCTTTAAAGAATTTTGGAAATGCAGTGATTCATTAAATGATAAAAAAGATTTAACTTGGACAGCTTATTAAGGATCCTGGGGAAATCAGATATACTTTCTCCTATTGCTTGTTGTCTTAGGGGAAATCAGTAGCTCATTGCTACTAAATTTATTTAGTCACTTTTATTTAACACTTTATTCAAGTCTTTACTGCTCCTGTAATTTGATTCTTGAGAAAAAAGTGAATCACTGTAAATACTTCTTTTTCAGCCAGACTGAATGTATTTGTGGATTATTTTTTTTTCCAGTTTCTGGGACTCTGCAAAATGTTTTGAACTTTGATTGGAAGAGTTTTGAAATCCTCTCTTTCCATTAAAGTGTGGTACATCCCTTCTTTTCCTTATTTTAAAGCCTAATTATTTTCCCATTCCAAATGGATTCAATAAATTACTTTTTTCTTGTCATATATCTGAATCAAGTAGGTAATTTAATCTTTTTCTAGTTTATACTGGATGTAATTAGATTACAGATATGGTTAGTTTTCCTCGTGATCATAGGTGGCATGATCCAAGTCAGCAGAGGTGGCAGAATAGTTTCAGATGTTTTCTCTTTGTTAACAATTAGAAATTGAAAACCACCTCCCTCTGGCTTTTGAAAACCTGTTATTATAATTTCTGTTTTCACAATTTAATAGACCACTGCAGATTTGTATAATAACATTGCCCTTTTACATACTTGTTCACATTTTCAAATAAGAGTTGACAAATGTTTATATCTGGTCAACAAAGTGACTGTGACATCATGTGTACTTTAGCCGCCTTCATCATTTGGCCATGTCCCCATATGATCATGCTGAGCTCTTTTCTTCTTTGGTATTTCTAAGTTACTGGGATTTCAAGCCAGCCAAAGTAAAAGATGAATGAGACCTGTTATTGTTTCATTGACTTTGAAGCACTCTGCATTTCCATTCCTCTTCATGGAAAAGGTCACTTTAATCAGTGGTGAATACTTCAGAGTTGATAGCACAAAATAATCTTAATAGGTTATTTGAATAGCAATTTGGTTCAGATGAAATTCCCTTAATTGGAAGAACATGCATTTGCAGAAAACTGCAACACGTACTGGAGAATTTCAAGAGGAGAGCCCTGTTTTCTAGTCTGACAATCAAGAACTGATTGACAGAACTAGGATTGCTTCTTTCAAAGGAAGAATGATTAAAGAAACACGCAACAGCACTCCTTAAACACGTACAAGGGTGTTGCAAAAGAGAAGAGAATACAGTATTCAGATGATCAAAGAGACAAGAAGTAAATTTCAGTAAGCAAGACGCAGATTTGACAGTATGAAAATCTTCCTAGGATTCAAGATAATGAGTGAAGCACAGGGTTAGCTTGCCTAGGGAGACTGGGAATCTCAATACTGAAGGTGTTAAAAGCAGAACCTGTGTCTGACAAGCACGACCTGGGATTAAGACAGGATATGATCCTTTCTGCAGCAGATTAATTAGATGACCTCTCAAGGACTTTTCCAGCCCTATTTTCCATGCTTCCCCTTGTTCTTAGATTTCAAAGTTGTTCATGTCAACATGTGTCCAGAAAAAGTAATTTAGTAAGAAGGCTGGAATGAGGTTTCTGTTTATTTTGAAACAATAATGTAGTTTCTAAATGAATTTGCTTTACAAGAAGGGTTTCTTTCAGCTTTTAAAACCACTCAGGCTTTCAGAATCTTCTTATTGCTCAGGTCTTCCCCGCCAATTTTGGGCTCCTAAATTGAACCCAAAATTTGTGATGCCTTCTGAGGCAGTCCTCTTACATGACACATCTCAATTTTAGCCAACTAAAAGCTAGATCCAACATAATATGGCCATCCAGGTGCCTGCTATAGTCTATGGGGAGGGAAGAGATGTTGTTAGAGGACTTAGACTATATCCAAAGTGTTAATAAAAAAGATGAGCATCGCTTCTCAAGCAAAATATATTTCCATGCAGAGACATGTGTTTCCTATGTATGAAGTTCATTGAACTGATGTCATGACTTTTAACTTAATTCAGAGAAAATGCACTGAAAAGTCACACAGGAATAAAAAGTCATACACAGGCTGTGATACCACTCACTGCTTCAGTATATGCCTCCACTTCTCCTGATTACATGAAATATGTAAATGTGCAAATTTGACTTTTTTCATAATTGTTACATTTTCATTCACTGTGAAATAAAATCAAGATCATCCAATTTTATATCGAATCTAATCACAGAAATTTGCTTTGATAAATATGAAACTGTTACTGAAAGATGCTCATCTCCCCTACTAGAACAGGCTTTGCTGAGACTGGTGGAGCTTTCTAGGTCTTTCTGAGTTATGTTCTCTTTGAAGTACTGACACTGATATCCCACCCTCAATAAGAAGGAGCTGTCTCTATTAGAACTATTTCCAAAGCAATTATTTGTTGCTGTGGCTGTTCAATGAGGAAAGCATATATGGCTCTACAGTTGATGTGTGTGGCAATAAATCCACCAGGGGCTGTGATGGAGAATCATAAAACACAGCCTCAGTAGAGCACTATGATTGGATCCTTATGAGCCGTGAGGAGTTCAGCTCATATCTCAAGCTCTGATTCCTTAAACTTCTTTCCAGACTTCTTCCTCTCTCGCTTACTGCCAAAAAAAGAATTATGTGAAGAACACCCATCTCCTTCAGTGAATGTTTGCATTTTTGAGAGGTACCCTGGAAGTGCTCCTGCCCACTGTCCAGGCATGACTTCCACATCTGGATGTTCAAATACCAAATACAAACAACTAAACCAAGAGTTACGCATGCTAATGGAGAATTTCACCTAGATCCCAAAATCACAGAGGAATTGACTTCTGTAGTGTTTCCAGATTTTACCAGCATCTCTCACTCATATCTGTATTTCTTGTTCAGTCCAAATTCACAGTGAAGTCAAAGGGGATTTAATAAATCACCTCTTCTCCTGGGAGAAAAAAGTATCACTGGTTAATAAGATTCAGTATATTAGAGTATTGCAGGAAAGCTCAGGGGATTTTTTCTTGACTAGAAATTAGTAACAGTGAAGAAGAACTTTAAGAAAAGTGGCATATATAGTGGAAGATAATAAGTATACCTTAAAATCCATTGCCCTTGAACAGACAGATCTGAAATGCAATAAGAGTTTCTGTGCAGAAAGGTATCTTCAAAAAAATTTTTGTTTTCATGCTGGACCATGAGAAATTACACTGAGGAAAAAATAGTAGGATGGAGGGAAAACAGAATTTAATACATTTGTCTTCCTCAGCATCATTCCATATCTTGCAAATAAAAAAGTACAGACCGCAAATCTAAAAAATTCTCTGAAATAACTGACAGTGAATAAATGCTGTCTTTTCTGTTCTTCTCAACGGAATCTGATTTGATAGCCATCTAGCATCTAGTATTATCATCTAATTGAAGTAAAACAATTACATACTAGATGTACTGCAATATTATCACAGGATTTCATCCATTGAATTTACCCTTTTGTTCTCCACAGTCGCAGCAGGGTCTTGCTGTTACGGGGCGAGACCAGCTTCTCTTGCAAATACCTTTCCAATTTTCTCTTTAAGCCTTTGGCTCCCTAGGGTGCACCTCTGGCTCCTTTAGGAAATGGGTTTGAATTTCTGTCTGTGGCCAGGTTTTTCAACAGTTGCTGTTCTTCAGGATCTAAGCAGCTGGTTTTGTGTGCCCTGGGGAAGAGCTAAGTACTTGTATACACAGTTGTTCTGATGGCTTCTGTGATATTAAAGGCACGGCTGGATCTATTTCATTGAAGGACAAGGGGCCATAGATAAATCCCTGGCCCCAAAATCATGTGAACTGGCTGGATCATATCTGCAGAATTTAAAGCTAGCTCTTCCTGTAGTGGATTAGTTTTGGAGGGAGGTGGCTGGTGCAGTTCAGGACAGAGCTGTTGAGTGAGCTAGCAGTAAAGTAGTGCAGACAATTAGGAGCTAGTTCGTAGATGTGCTCCTTAACCCTCTTTTCAGGATACTTATCAGGATAGTTTTGCCCTATGGCTAAGTCTACACTAAAAAAAATAAACAATGCTGAGTTCTGAGGTACAACCTACTCTTTAGTTGAACTGTTAGAACCACCCTGGTATGATTTCATGCTGGGTCAACTAGCGTTTCTCCGAAAAGTTCCAGTGCATTGTTTTTGGAGGTCACATGGTCTGGACACCATCCTTAATAAGCAGTCTGTATATAAACTACCTTACTCTGAAGATTAAGAAAATTTTATAGCATGGACATGAGCCATTTCTGGCTTGTTGGCATGAATCCCACAGAATAGTCCAGGGCAAATTTAATTTGCTAGTACATAGCACGTATACTAGCACACATCAAAGCCTACAAAGTTCCTTCTCCAGCAGAAGGCTCTGACATGACCAGCTGCTGGTCATTTCCAACCGCTGAGGTGGCACAACCCTGTTTTCTGTGTTTGTCTTTAAGTGTTTGTGTGAGTACTCCTCTAATTCGCTTCAGGCAAACCCACCTATTTAAACTGGGTAAACTAACCTTTCTGATTTTATCAGCAGTGAATTAGGGAGCTAAAGGGCAGGCAATAAACTGTCCTGTAGCACTTTATGATTTCAAATCTATGTAATTTTTGCCTAAAACTCTCGTGGTTTTTTCCCCACTCTGAGGTATCACTAGGCTACGTGTAGACCAACACTGTAATTGTTTCCATAGTAACAAAGACTTCAAAAGATGGAATGAGCTGGAGAATAAAAAAAAAAAAAAATCAAGTTGTAAACAAAATAAAAATGAGTGGCAGAGACATACCTGATTTTAAAGTCTAAAGGTTGTGTGGCTCCTTTGCAATGACCCAGACTAATGTAAAAGTGATGCTATGTGTTAATCTGAAATTCACTAAAATACTCTCTTCATACCAGTCCATATTGCCATAGCATTTGTATTCCCTGACTCTCTCCCTTTCCTCTGGCTCTGTTTCTTTACTGCTTAGCTGCACATGCTGGTCAGATCCGTAGTTGGAGATGTCAACTTGGGTGTCATCCTTCCAGTACGGCCCCTAGAAGCAGTATAATCCAAATGAGGGATCTGCTGGATGAATTGGTGTTGCTCATTTCAAGGATACTTGAAATAACTACGACTTATTTAGGCTGATGTCTAACTGGATGCACACTCCTGGGTTGTTTTGTTTGGTTTTTTTTTTAAACTAAATATCACAGGAATGGTTATCAAGAAACTTGCATTCTGTTTTTTGAATCTGCTACTGGCATATATTGCATATTTTATGTTGTGCAGGTGTTTGTGCCTTAATTTCCCTACATGTACAAGAGGAAACATAATGCTTCTCCATTGTATACTGGTTGGAGGAGGATGTTTCAAGATTAACAGCGTTGGCAATGTTTTATCTTGTTCAAGTCTGCTTTGCGTGAAAAATATATATAGCTAGCTGCAATATGCCTGATGCCTAAATATTGTAACATTCTGCAGCAGATTTTTTTTAGTTCTGTGAACTCTCATACTTGTTTTGAAATATTTCAAAAGAAATGCTTAGCATTTTGCCTAAACTTGGTGCTAGAAATATCTAAAACAAGAAGCATTCTGTCTACATAATGCATGTCAGAATGTTACTGCAAATGATTTTTGGCTGTGTAGAGTGCAATACTGTCTAAAATAAGTAGAGGTTCACTAAAATATAATGCACGACATGTTGATGGCCAGTTGTGAAGATGAAAATGTTTTCTATTTGCGGGCCTAGAACTCCTTGGAGAGTATGGCAGCCCCACACAAGGGGGTGGAAGCTCTTGGGCCAGGAATCCAGCCACATTTCAGAGGAAATGAACCGGGAAAGGTTTGGCCCACTGTTTCTGGTAATTGCTCCTGCAGTCAACCCATCAGTCAGCTTCAGAAGCTGTGGGAACTCCCACATTTGAAAAGCTCATTGGACTCTCCAGCTGAGACCTCCCAGGCACATGCATTCATATCTCAGAGTTAAAATATAATTTGTTTTGGCTAAACAGCCTCTAAATCTTTTCTTCCTCCAGATGGAAGCATTTGTGTAATCAAGCATTTGGCAGTGTTGGCATAAGTAACCATGTCCCTTTTGGAATATTTTCAAAACAAATACACAGTAAATGTGGATAGGGTGATCCAAAGTCATTGTTTTTTTGGGAAAGGGTTGTTTGTTTTCTGGTGGTTTTTTCTGTTTTGTTTTGTTTTCAGGGTCCATGCTTCTTTAATTTGTAAAAACACAGCCCTCTCTGGTACTTTCAATCAAGCCTGGCGTTGGGGTTGATGAAGGATGCTCGTGTTATCTATCTTCCACATAGGGACAGCAAACTTTAGCAAAGGGAAAGATAATAAAAAAGCATGGGGTGAGAAAGTTGTATCTAAATTTAATCTGGCTAATCCAGTTCTGCAGTGATCACCCCGCCAAGGCCAGAAGATTGAGTTAGATTTGTTGACTTGTCACAATAGGTAGGCTATGTACAGTGGGAGTGAAACACAACTGATAATGGGTTTTTCTTGTACCCCCAGGGGCTAGCATTTCATGCCCACTGGTATAAATGACAGCAGAAGTGAGTGGGAGATCTCCAAATTATATTACTGTAGCAAAAAAGTGCTATGAAGACTTGAATCCAACTTTATATTGACAAAACTTCAGCAAAGTTTGCTAAAGATTTATCAGTATAAAGTTGGAGTCAGATCTTCACAGATGCCAAAGGGAAGAACTGTCAGATAATAAGTACCTTATGGATTTAATGAACTCAGAAACATAAGTAAAGTTGTTGACACTAGATCTCTAACATATCTCAGACCACACTAGACAGAGCCAGTTATTTCCTATGTCTCTTAAAATGAGAAAACTGTACAATATCAAGGCCTTCTATATAATGACTGTTGGCATGTTGCGACTTCCAAATGACTATTACTGTAATTTAGTTATTAGATTATTTTAAATGTATTCTGAGATGGGCTGTCTGGTTAGGATAAAGTTAGATGTCTTGCAGACCAGAGTCCACACTGGCTTTAAATATGTTTTGTAAGACAGCAGGGAGGGCCAGGAGAAAGGTGTCAGCATAAAGGGCAGGAGGGAGGAATTTGACAAATAAGTTTCACAGAACATTCCACTTCACATGGTTTTAAACACTGGACATCTCTCTTAGGAGTGGTGTTCACCATCTCTTAATAAGGTATGTATAGTGTTTATTTGAGGAAAAAAATGTTCTGCTCCAGGTTTTTGTCCTTTGTCTGAATAGAGCCCAGATTCCTTATGTCCAGTTTGAAATGAAAAGCTCATTTTTTTCTTCACACCACTAACTAGTCCTGACTGTTTTACAAAGCAGTCCTTTGGGGGTTTTTTGTTTGCTTTTGTTTTGCCGCTGATGATCATTTTTTTCATCAGAACTCAGTCACCTCACTGCCTAGAACGCCTCCGTTAGTTCTGAAGGCCTCTATCCTGCCCTCACAGAAATATGAGATTCAGGGACTTGTATGGAAGCTGAGCCTGCTTAATCTGACACTATAGAAACTCAAACTTCAGTGTGTTTGGTATTTTACTCCAGCTTTGAGCGCTGTGGTTTTATCCTGCTTTAACATGGATCAGCTTTGAAGTTACACGAATCTCCAGTCTTTTAGGTTCAAAAAACACTGAATTGATTTTGTTTTGATTTTTGTTGTTCCAGAGTCATAAGTCTGTATTGAGCCCTAAGTGAATAGAGGGAGAGGAAGGGAAACAATAAAACAGTAATTGCTGTGTATTTTGACCCAAACAGTGAAATAACGGATCCTAGGAAAAATTTAGTTCAACTCCTTGGACAAAGATGGTTAGATAAACTGAAGATAGACATTCTGAACTGAGTCTGCAAAGCTTTTCAGTCTTATTTTTCATCTTAATTAACTTACAATTAAAGTCTCACAAGCCTCATGAATTTTCTCACATATAAAATGGAAAAAGGGTAAATGAGACAAAACCTCTGGCTTTGAAGTTTGTGGAGGAGACAGTATAGTTGGAAAACTGGAGAAATTAGTTTAGTTTTGGCCAAATATTTTTCCATTAGCCCATAACTACAATCACTTTTTGGTGGAGATAGTTACCTGTATGGCTGTCTCTCAAGGGCAGGAAGGCAGCGGTACACATCCATTCTGGTTACTCTCTCCTCCTGCCTGGGGGCTTTATTTTGCGGGAGGAGAGCCTTGAGGTGAACATACAGTGTGTCTGACATAAATCATAGTCTACTTGACACTGAGTTTGATATCTGAAGTGTAAAAGCCATTTGCAGGAAATAATGGCAGTTTCTGCATTTCTGGTTAGTGAGAGCAATTAACTTCATGCCTCTGAACATATCATTAGCTGGATCTCATTTTAAAGGGCTAAATATTGTGAATATTTACAGGGTCTATTTACAGATCAACCATTAACCTCAGTGCTTGTGTCTGCTTTAATAAAAAACACAACCATTATGTCATCCTAGAGTGAAATAAACAAGACTGCACAAAATCTTTGATGGATTATGCAGCATGAGAAGCATTTTTCCTTGACAGTTAAAATCTCCATGCACTGTCTGAATGCCTGAGAGGATTGCCTCGCTGTTAGCACACACGGACAGCTATGCCACTATGGCTCTTGAAAATAAACACATCACTTGATAGAACAAAACAAGGCAAAAATATTTTTCCCTCCTGGCTGTTCTGGATAGTCTGTGACATTTTACAAAATTCCTATCATTACAGTATTCTGGGGGATGGCCTGTCTCTGAGATGCCCTCATCACTATAAATCTGTGGGAAAGGCAGTGGTAAAGTGAGGTGAGATGTGCATCATGCTGCTTATGAGAAGATTCTGCAGTTCAAGTTGGTTACACATTTTTTTCTGCAAGGGGGCATCTATAAAAGAATAAAACTGTTCTCTTTCTTACTGTTTAGTGGTGGTTGCACAGCCATAGAGATACTGCAGCAAGGATCTTGTCCAACATAGTCTTAGGGGATGATGCAGTGGGGGCAGATCAGGTCCTTCCACTTTGGAGTTCTCCCTGCTGTTGTCCTCCTAGAATATTTTTCACGCTTGTGTTTGTGAGTGCCTAATTTAAAAGACATGTCTGTAGCATTTTTATCTGCAAAGTAAAGGGTATTTTACAATTCCCCAAATTATAGTACACATAGTGCCTGATCCCCCTCCCATTAATGAGGTCCATGAGTACCTTGGCAGGGCTTCCCACCAGGTTTCCTGCCTTCATTCTGCTTTCTGGCATCAAGTGATTCTGTTTGGAAGAGCTGCACCAAGAGAGCTTTTAATGCTGCCCTGCTTCCCTTGCTTTATTTTCTCCTGAATTCAGGTCAGTACTACAACCCTGTCCTTAAACTCATCTTGCCCTCACATACATTTCATAACCAGACTACAGACATTATGATTCTTTCTTGCTTGTTTTTTCTTCAGTTAATATTTATTTGGAAGGCAATAACAGGAGTTTGGCAGTTGGAGCTACTTCTTAAATGCCCTTGCGTCACACTAACCAGATGACATTTCTTTTGTAATCTGTGATGATTTTATTGCATGTATTTCCAAGAAGATCATATTGTCACAATCAAACTGTGCCATCAGATTTTTTTTTCCACTCTCTAGAATTGGGTACGATTGGGACATGAATGCAGAGGACAGGGATTACATGAATGTCTTGATGAGCAAGTCCTCAAGCAGCGTTCAGGGAAGAGAAAGATTGATTGTTGTTCTCATGAGGATTGGTCCTTAGTCTTGGTTGCCTTAAAGGTGTCTTTTTCAAACCTCCCATCCAAGTCAGGAAGGCAAAAATGCAAACCTTGAGTTTTGTTCTGAGCTCATTTCTGTTATGGTATCTGGGTTATGCTCCTTTGAAGAGTTTTTCTTTATCGTTCAACTATTTGGCATGGGTTATGTTTTCTGTTGCTGTTAGTCGGGCATTTTGTGAGGCTCCTCAGTCTTTTATGTGCCTTTTAGTATATGGCATTTTTCTGTTTGGGAAGCATGAAATCTTCAGGTGGATGTCGCATTTTTTAACCATGGTTTCTTTATTTAATGGAACTGTGAGAGCAAGAAGATGAGAATTAAACAATGATTCTATTACCTTCCCTCTTCTTCCTTGGTCATTTGCTTTCTGAAATGATAAGCAATTTGTGGGCAAAAAGCACAGCATGTTCAGGTGGAAGGTCTGGGTTTAAATCGAAGACTTGTAATATTTATAGCAACAAATAAATAAACAAATCTTAGAGAGAAAAGCTTTGTCCTTAGGAATCTGTCATGTCTTAGGCTGTAAACCTCACACAGGCTTCTTGTATCTTGCAGAAAATAAGATACTACAGTGAGTCAGGTGTGCTACATTGATCCAAATATCTGTGTAAGCTGTATCCTGGGCCAAAAAAAAAAAAAAAAAGGTAGTAGTAGTTCTGTAGTTTTGTGGACCCATTTTGTCCTTAGGTACTTCCTCTTGTCGGTCTTCCATTTGGCTTCATTGGAAGCTGGATGAACATGTTTTTGTAAAGTTGTGCCTTCTGGTTTGTATTTGTCAAACTCAGTTACTAAATCAAACTTCAGCATTTGCAGTTGCATGTTTCTTACATAAAGAGCCTGCTGCATAAAGATTTCTCCTATCTACTGCTTCAGCTTGTTGGGTTGTTAAAGCTGAGTTGTCAAACTACAAGAAAGATCAGGTCATGAGCTACCAGCAGGGCTGTACATCAGCCACAACCCTTCCCAGACTGTCATGATATTCTCAATGTCTCTCGTGAGTAGAATTGCATTTATGGGCTTGTCTGAAGTTCAAGTTGTGGGGCTACAAATGTTTCCATTCAGATGTCCCTAGGCTTGTCTGTGGATGTCATCTTCCTCTTTGCAGGGATTCAGTCTGCTTCAGTGATATATAACCTGATTGAGGCTATTGCATGGGGGAAGGGAACAGCCCCATCCAAGCAAAAGCTGTCAATTGCCTCCTCTCTGGGGAGCTATCTAAAGACAGCTATGATCATTATTCTCCTGCTCTAATTCCTTTCTGGTTTATTTCACTTCCTTCCCTCGCTTTCTCACCAAATATTGTGGAGAGACAATGCTGCAGCTATTGATTCCTTTTTGCTCATGTTAATGACACCGTTCCTTCCTCAGGTGACTCCGTATTAGAGTCGTTAATCGAATGTCATGGCCTATGAGCATACGGTCTCTGTTCATTGCCAGGAAGCGGTAATTGGCAGCAAGGTAGCAGTAGTACACCCTGGAGAGAAATTTTTCTTAAAAGTGAAAATGCCATTCTCCTCTCCCATAAGAATCACTGGAGTGCATATGTGCAACTGTATATAGCCTTTCCTTACAGCAGCCATCCCATTTGTAATCCTCTTTTGGCTATAATGCTACAGTAGCTTGGACTGCAATGTACCATTTTTAGTACTTATCACATAGCAGCAGACAGCTGGGCTTTTACATTACAAAATGGCCACCACTACAGCAGTGGCTTAGATGACAGTGAGGTACTGTCCATAATGTATGATCTTGTGCAATGTCTAGTAGCCAGAATAAAAATCAATCTGACATCTCAAAAGACTAAATGCAGCTGAATGGGCTTGTTAAAATGGGCTATAACAAGTGAAGCATGCAGCAGAACCAGGAAAAGAGAAAATACATTTGCTCTCAGGCAGACTTAATTACCTCGGTTACAGATTACTGCTAGGTTTTAGAGGATAACATCACAACTGAGGCTGAGGTAGTACTGTAAAATGAGGTCCTTAGGCTGTCTCTCTTTGAAAGTTGCTCTTGAGGTAGGTCCATCAGCTTTATCCCAGGACAGATGATGACCACTTCATACAGTCCCACATTCAGTACTTGACCAGTGTTCTCTTTATTGTTCATTCACTATTAGTAGTAGCTTGGGTGAACAATTTCATTTTGCATGTATATTTTTGGGAATGACAGTTTACACAAATATGTGATTTTGCTTATCAGAATTTATGCAAACGTAAGCTCTCTCCTTAAGGATCACTTTATTCTTGTTCAGAGTTAGCCACTCAGTTAAAGAGACTAAAACAATGTGGCTGGTCACTCTTATTTAAACAAAAAAGTGAAATCTTTAGG
This sequence comes from Chionis minor, assembly GCA_013398295.1. Lineage (NCBI taxonomy): Eukaryota > Metazoa > Chordata > Aves > Charadriiformes > Chionidae > Chionis > Chionis minor. The sequence continues at coordinate 219,730 of VZSF01003838.1, forward strand.
GCCCAGAAATTCTCAAACAATTTAAACAGGAGAGATTGTGTCTGAATCCATCAAAGCAGAGAAGAATCTAAATCTCCTACATTACAGGCGAACCTCCTAAACCCAGAATTTTTAGTCAAGCACATTATATAATCAAGTAAACTTTATCAGTCCAGACAGAAAAGAAGATTACCATCTATTGTCCATGATGGGGGATTGCACTTAGTCTTCCCCTCTTTGGGCAGGACTGAGCCTTGAAGCACCATCTCTGAGGGAGCTGCACATCTACAGGGAGGCCTGATGTTAGCATGAGTAGATCTCATTCACTTAGAAATACGATGGCTCAGGTTTTCTTCTCATGGAGACTGAATCTCAGAACTGTACAACTGTTCAGAAATCAAAATACTGCCCTCCCCTCAGGCTAACCTCCAAATCAAATTTGCTCAAAGACTTCCCATTTCCTCTTGTAGCTAGCACAACGCCCAAGCATCGCCTTGTTCAGCTTGGCAGCAGTTGCTGGAAGTGGTGAAGAGGAGCTCATCTGGGTTAGTGCCAACCTGCTGCTGCAGGCTCTTCGTTAACATACACAAAGCAAGGAGAAGGCTTCTAAGATGTGAATAAACTCATTTGACTACTTGCAGAGGAACTGCAGTGGGAGCTCAGGGAGGAGGACTTGGTGGGAGGATTTATTGCAGAAGCACAGTAGGTTCTGGGGAAGGGGAAAATTTGGAGGTAGCATAAATTGAACAGCCTGAATAGACGTGAAGCTAGTCACTATCGAGGGGGATAAAGATTCCCAATAAACTTGAGAAGTCTAGAATTTGCTTAGAGGATAGAGTGCGTATGCACTTGGTGATATGCCAGGTATTTACTATTAAAAAATTAATACACTTCCTTAGGTAGGGGCACACAGAATGAATGGTCTAATTTAGAGAATGGTTTTCTGGAACCCGAACTGAAATTTTCTTTAATTTCATTGAGTTCAGCTTTGCTAAGCTCACAAGTCCTGGAAGATCTCTGTTATGCACTGTAAGCGATCTAGGATACAGGGTGAGAACTGGGGACAAGAGAAATTTAAACTGGAGATTAGTGTAGATTTCTTTAAGACAGAAGCCTGGAGTGTTGCACAGCTGCAGCTACAGACAGCTGCGGTGGACTGTGGAGAGAAAAATCCATTCTCTGGCCCCAAATTCCAATGGGACCTAATCGAAAGCCCATTGTAGTGAACATAGGCCTTGTTATCAGTTTCAGTATGCTTTGGATCAAGCTTTTAATTCCTTGGTGTATCTCTTAAAACAGAATTTCTAACAGTTTTAAGTTGTGCTGAACTCAGAGTTTGCATTTGGTGCAGGGTGGTAACTGTTTGTGAGTATTGCTTTTTTCATATGTAAATAGGTCTCATTTGTGAGATGTTCATCTCTGGAAGCTTTAGCCAGCTGTCTTCAAATGTAGGCATTTCTTCTAAATGTTTCTGCACGTGTAGCTAGAGAATATAAATCTGAAGAGTGGGAAAGGGACATCTTAAAATGTATTTTCTCACTCTTATAAGGCCACAGAATTCTTCACAAACTCTATCTTCATGCGTAAGTACAACTTCTGTCTCCGTATTAACGCCCTCTGTGTGGGATTTCTTTTTTTTCTTGTTTGTTGTTGGTGGTGTTTCGCATATTGTTTTGTTGCACTTGAAGGATCAAGGGAATATACAGTAACAAAAATATACTGTGAGAGAAGAAAAGGAAGCAAAAATTCAGAGAATAACAAAAGTTAAGTTACAATTTTAATAAATCTTGTCCATCCTTTGTTCATATGGAAGACCAAAGGGACCAAAAAGAGCCACTGCTGGCCTGCACAACACCTCCTTAATTTTCTGGTTTAGGTTTCTCCCAGTCCTCTAATGGTCCTGCTCCAAACCCCATTGAAACCAGAAGTACTCCCCTACCAACTTCAAAAGTTCATGTTTTAGAAAGACACAATAAGCCTACACCTATCCAGGAAGGCAGGACACCTGCTAGGGGAGAAATTTGTCTTTCTCAAAGGGCAAAGGGGACCTTAAGTCATTTGTAACAACAAGGCAATTACGTGCCCTGGCTCCCTGCTCCCTTGGAGGTGGTCCATGCAGCAAAGTCTGCCTGTGACCAGTCCTCAGCTCCCAGCAGCAATGCAGGAAGCATGGATGTTTGATCCGATGGGACCGTTTTGCTGACTGATGAAGACCAAGTGCTGCAGGTGGAAACTGCAAGAGCAAGACATCTATTCACTTGTCTGTCTTTGATCCAAGAGGAAGGAATGAGTAATCAGATGACTCTAACCTTCACATATTCCTCCTCCTTTTCACCATTAGTAAAGCAGCAATGATCTTGATTGGGATTTTCCAGTGAGAAATACATATAACACTGTGTTGTACCTCTGATTCACAGTCAATCCAGTGGTTTTGGGGCATATTGTACCACTGATACCATACTCAAACGGCAAATCCAGGTAATGCTTCATGACCCCAGAGGACAAGGAACTGTTCAGAGTGTACACAGTAAGCCTGGTATATTCTGCAGGTACTTGGCTGATTTTATGTGTCCTGGACAGCTGCTATCCAAAGGTGCCTTAGAATCTTTTGGGGCTCTCCAGTGAGCAGCAGATCAGTCACAAAACTGAGACCTTTTGGGCTGCTAATCATAATGGAAAAATCTATAGCATCACATGCTATGCTCATAAAATGTGAGTGAACTGTGAGAAACCTGGGAGAGCAGTCACATGTTTCCGGGGGTGGGAAGAGCAGGGATGGTGGTGCTGGCTAAGAGGAGTCCAAAGCCTCGGGTGTGGATGGTGTTAAGACCGAGCAGCTAGGTTGTGGGTGAGGTGATGCCTAGAAAGCTGGTGTCCAAGGTACATTCATTCATGTCTGTTAACTGCAACTCCATCAGAGAAAAGGACAAACCCAAAGTGCTTATCACTGGGGATGGGGGGCAGGGGGGAACCATAAAATGTTAGACGTGACTCATCACAACCTTTTTGTTCAGGTGCTTCTGTCAATATCGCCATAACTGTAAGAGTTCTCTAAGTACCCCAGGAGCTACAGTTTCCCTAATTTGAAGTGCAGAAGTACTTACATACTTGCCAAGATATCTCAGTGGTAGGAATTTCTTTTAAACTTAGCAGGGTAAATGCTTTTGTCTCCTCTAACATGATTGCCCCAGATGATAGACTGAAGATATATATATATAGCTCACTAACAAGGAGTGCGACAAGCAAGGCAGTAAATTTGCATGTTAGGCTACATTGGTGAAATGTCTTTTTTTTTTTTTTTTGATGTATGAAAAGTGTTGCAGAGTAGAATAAGGAAAATCAGGGAAAAAAAGAAAAAGAGTAACTATTTCCTGTTTTTACCTGAAGGTCTGAAGAGAGGTGTTCTGCAATTTCTGTCAAGGGTTTTGTTGTCAGAAAAGGTAGTCTTAACCAAATAGCTGCAAATTTTATTTTGATATGCTATAGACCATCAGGTTTTGTATTTTTCAATATTCTATACTGTATTTTTACTGCAATGAATGTCAGTTGTTCCTTAAAACCTTTTTGTGTTTCCTATTCGAGCTGCAAAGCAGTACTTTGATGCTTAGCTCAAGATATTGTATTTAGTGATGGCCGTAGTGCAAAAGAAGCTCACCTGGTACTGGTATCTTGAAATAGAATAGAATGAAATGGTGACACAGTCTTAATGTTCCAAAGAGAGTATTCTCCAACACTACATTTTAGAGAATTCAATTTTATGGAAAATTCAGGGTTGGGGGGGGAAGGGGGAACACAAAAAAACAGCAGCTTCACTTTTGTTTATGTTTAGATCAAAATGAAATCCTGCAACATGAGAATTTCAAGTTTTAAGGGCTATGATGCTATGCTTTCGTGCTACTTGTGCCATACTGCTGTGTCTTTACAAAGCAATAGGAACACAATCATACCATAGACTTGAGAACTGGCTTATAACTCCCCTATGCTTATAATCAGCAGCGCACGAACTACCTTTGTGGGACTTCCATCGTGGGAAGCATACTAACTGAAAGCTGGTTTTGTGCCAGGGAATTTTGGTGAGAATTAAGCAGAGTTTAATTTGAGCCTGATCTTCTGTGTGTTGTTACCTCTCACTTCACCTGAGAAAAAACGAAACAAAATCACAAGTGCTCAAACACCATGGTTTCCCTGTGAGGCAGTATGTGGGTAAGTTTTAACTGCTTTCCCCTCAGCGATCTGTACTTGATAACAGTTATCATATATAATAATATATCATATATAATAATACACCGTATAAATTTATTTCACAATTTTTATTAACAAATGCTGTAATGATTCTAATAGTATAGTAATTATATTACTATTAGCAGTGGCAAGTGCAGTCACGATACATGTCCAATAGATATGAATGACTTGGCTGGCATATCAGTAGGCTGGAGCTGATCAACTGCTGGTATTTACTTGCATCATGCTCACCAAATGCCGTACCTCATAGAAGGTGGAGATGCCACAGTTGTTTACACAAACAGACAAATCGCTTAGTAATAAGCAGTAGATATTATTGCCAGGGTTTGGGAAAAAAACGGGCAGGCAGCAGCGTTTCGCCCTCTGCCCTCTTGCCTGGGCATCCAGGGCTGACCTGGCCAGGGCGTTTCTTGAACCAGGCATGAAACCAGATGTTACCTGATCCAAACACAAGCCAAAACACTTACCTGTTTCTGCGTTAACTGGAAATTTCCACAGCGGCTGTGTGTGCAGTGTTAGCCCGCACCAGCAGATGGGGCGGTTACAGTGCGTTTTCAGTCCCTGCAATACCTCGTTATTCATGGAGTGCCTTTTCCCCTGCAGAGCTCTGAAGCTTATTTTTCATTAGGAATCAGCTTTTTGTGGTTAATGGTATTATTGGCTATTGCCCGGCTTAATTCAGCAATCTCTAATGATGTATGAGTGTTTGAAGCCCTGTTTTTCAGGGCAGTGTCCCAAGGGCTACATCCTACCCGTGTGTTGTGAAACAGCGCAGAGGAGCGGCCCGGAGCAATAGCAGTGAAAAAAAACCCTTCATTTCTGTTTAGTGAGCCAGGTAATGTTCATACGAAGCTCCCCACCATTACTGCTGTTTACAAGTCTGAGATATGCACCAAATTTAAAACTTAAGTAGTTTTTGCGTGAGATTTCAGTGAGAAGGCTCAGCTTCTAAACAAACTGTGGTGATAACATTTATATGCAAAGTAGTGCAGTCCTTTATTATTTGGCCTGGCAAAAAAAGTCTCTACACACACATACACAAACACACATGCTTTTTTTTTTCTCTCAGGTCATAAATTAAGGATCTGGGGTTTTGTATCCGTTAGAAATCACATACGTCAATCTGTTGTTGCAACTACACATTGTATTTTAAGTACCTTGTTATTTATTGTAACAGAAGAACGTCTGTAGAATCCAAATAGACTGGTTTTCTAAGGTTGGTTATTACTTACTGTCTTTGGAAAAAGGTAGTTTCTCAAAGTTCAAACCTCTTGTAGGAAAGAACGTGCTTTCGCTTTTGCATTTATTTTATGAGGAAAGGGGAAAGTTTCTTCAGACCAGATGATACTTCCAGTGCAAAAGTCAATAGCCAGAGCAGTGACCTGGAATACTGGAAACGTAAGTTCAAGTTCATTCTGCTTGACTGAGAACTTGAACCTGAAACTCCAATTTCTTCTGCCTATTCAAGGCAGGGGTTCGTACAGCCTGACTAACGATCCTATGGCAGATATAAAAATGGGTGAGATAGCTTCAGTGACAGCCTGACTTCTGATGTAAGGATTCTTGCTTATTTACATTTGACTCTGCATTAAAAAATGTCTGCAAAACAGCATAGTGGGGTGTCAGTTTATCAATATGCAAGTGAGCAAGAAGGGTTCCAACATAAGCTGTTCTTCATACAACTTGCTATGAAATTCATCTTCCCTCAAATGTCCCATAGCTGAAAATTGGCTGTTTTGTTAGGAGATAAATTCAGAAACTGTGACTCAGTTCCTTCAGTTTCTTCATGTGGCAGTTTTCTATTAAAGCTTCTTGGCTGAACTCTTTCTTGCATTTAATGTTCCTGCCAAGATCTCCTAAAATATACTTGGCCTTTCACCATAAGAATGGGACAAGGATACAAGACAGGGAAGTTTAGTCCAACTGTTAAGATGGACCTGTAGAAAATAATAGGATCATGAAGCACTTGAAGAACAACTGCAGAAAGAGAAGAATAGCCACCTTGAGGTCATTTCTGTGTTGAGTGATGTGACAGCTTGTCTCTCTTTCAATGCAGTGGGAGCTACAGCTGGTCGATACAAATGGAAAAGAATCAAAGTATCTTAAGTAGGATCCCGTAGAAAGCACAAATAAAAATCACATTCACTTTGGAGAAAAAATGAATTCTGTAACCCAGTTTAGCTTTTGAATCTGCAAACTCTGTTTCAGACATGATGAAGTATTTGTATACCTTCATCTTTTCTAAGTTTAAAAAAAAAAAAAAGGCATTTCCTGTAATACCTGTTTTTCCTATATCTTTAAACCATGACAGCCACAGAGAAATTCCATTTGTATATCCTGCATGGAATAATTAGTTTATTTTAACTTTTGATCAGAGGAAGAGAATAAATGACCCCAGTAAGAATATCAGAATACCTGTAAAAAATCATGTAATTTGTTGAGGGTGGTCTGCAAAGGCTAGAGAATGTTTTTGTCTTATGGTGTGATCAAAATTAACACTGTGTTACAGCCACAAATCTAAAACACCTAAAAAACTTTTTACTAAGACCTTAAGGTTCATGGTCTAGGATTAATGTTCTATAAGAAAACAGTACAAAAATCTATTTAGAAACATGATACAGCTTAAATCACTAAGCATCTTTCAGTGAAGCAGTGCTGTATGATGGGGACAAAGAACTGGGAATCAATTTACCATACAAAGTGTTTTTTCACCATTCGTTTCATTTGGTAGCTCTGAAAGGCAAACAGTTGTCATAGAAACAGTAAAATAAGAAATCCATTTGTTGGTACTGGATGATGTGCTTCCTTTGAAAACGCAAACAAAGGTTCACTAGATAGATTTTTGTCAAGTGTGTATCCTGCCAAAACTTTTAGTTTGGAATAATATGCTTCTGGTTGTGTTTGTTTCATTTAAATGGCTAATCCTTTCCATGCTGGTTGGATTCTCAGTGTGCTGTTCTAGTTCCTGTGATTTCATATTGGAACTTGTAATCTTAGTCATTTCAGACCATGCCTTCCATCCTACATCCCCACATAGGAGCTTTGGAAAATTTGGCTGGAAACAAACATGCCAGGACCTCTCAGGATTCTTTTTCCTCCAATGTTCTCATTTCCTTTATTAGAGCCATTGTGCAAATTGAAGGCACAGATTGCAATCAGGGTGTGCAAGCTTTTAAGCTTTTAGTCCTCTGTCTGTTTAAAGGGCTAACAGTTGCATAAATTGCTGTTTCAAGTATCAACAGTCTTTGGTCCAGTCTAGTATGCTATAAAATAAATGGCTTAGGGATGCACGGGAAGAACACAGAAGTGTAAACTGCATCACTTACTCTAGCACAAGACAGAAGCTGGGAGTGAGCCTGAAATCTGGATTTAGAGGTGAAATTTTTTCTAGCCTCTGGAAGGAGCAGAGTTAAAGGTACAGACTCACTGCAATGATAGCAGTAGTGTGTACACCTCCAAGCTTTCTTTAAAGCAGCTCCGTTTCCAGTAGCAGTGTCATGATTTGAGTTCAGTGCAGCCTGATTTACCCTGCCTTTTTGATGAGTTCTGTGCTTCCATTGTCAGATTGTTACTGGTAGTCAGGCCAGCTAGTATAAAGCAAATCACAAGATGTTCTGAAGAAGCCAGTTCAGGCTTCTCAGAACACCTCAAAATATATTTAAGCCAGCACATGCTGTGGTTACACATTGACTGTCAAAATAAATCCTGTCATGAAATATTATAGATACTTTCTGGGAAAAGATTAACATGACAGTGGCACCCTGAAAAACTGGGAACACCATAAAAGGTAATTTTTAAAAAGGACCTATAGTTCTAGAAATAGGGCTGAGCTGGAATGAAGTACGTAAAGGTCTGCATCTCTTTTTCTGAACTGAAGTAGAATCCAAGAAGCAGACTTCAGACTCAAGCTCCCAGCTCTACTGTGGCACACACAGTGCACATCATGTCCTTCAGATTCGCTGAGCTCCTGTGACCTCCCGTCTTCTCACTCTCCATGGCTGGCGCATCAACATATGTCCCCATGTAGTTATAATACTACATGTTTGAAAATAAAGCATTCCTAAAACATCCGATTGTGTTTTCCACAAGTTTCAAGCAATGAAGAAGAACCAAGCTAGACTTTGAACGTACATAACCATTTTAGGACTTTCGGTTCTGTTTCCCTACTTCAAAATACAGACAAAAGGTTTGTTCCTCCTAGCTGAAAAGTTAAAATTGAGTCTTTAGTGACCTTTGAAAATCAAAGTCCTGGCTCTGGCCTGTATGAGTGCTGCACGGATGAATGCTGGGATGTGAGAAAACCTTACCTGACTGAACAAGTGATTTTGAATTGGAGAATTTAGGGCCACTTACAAGACATTGAAGGTAAAAGTGTTTGACAGAGGTCTTGAAGAGAAAAGAGAGCTTCTGACAGAAAGAAGTCAATCAGGCTTTTACCACTGATTTGAAGGACTCAAAATTTCACACTAAATTGTTCCTCAAACTATGGGAGCTGCATTTTGAAAAAAAACAGAAAAAACCCCAACACACAACTGTCATTTGGAAAGTAAAATATTTTACCTTCCTGCCAAGCTCTATTTCTGACAGTCTCGCAGCATTATATATATATCATATAGACAGGAAAAGATAAGTAAATTTAGTAAGTCTGCTTAAAAAGCTATAATTCCTTGATATGTAGAGTAATAACAGAACCTTGAGAGAGTTTCATATTACTATTTTATGCCCAGTGACTAACATAAAGGAAATGATTACCATTCCTTTAACTTCAAGTAGGGAACCTCAGCAATAAGTATTCATTCATCCAGTTCTGCAAATGCAGATGTCATGAAATGTATCTGAAGTGTGTCTTGAAGCAAATATTTGCATCATTTTGTCTTTAGTTTTCCTAGAGCTCTCAATTTCATAGGCAAGTTATAACGACATGGCTTCATTTCAGAGTGGAATGTAAAAATAGGCACATAGAGAGGAACGGATGAATGGGTTTGAAGTGGATAAACAAAAAAATTGTGTGTTCTTTCCCAGTATCCAACTGAATATCTTCTCGAGTTTTAAAATGTTCAAAATGTGCTTTTTTCCTCTGCTGTTGGTCTCTACGTGGCTGTGGTTCTTGATATGGTCTGGCCAAGACTAGAGGCAGTACTGATGTGATCTTGTAAGAGCCATCCTCCTGAGCCTTCTTCCCCAAGCAGAACCACAACATTCTCAAAGACTTCTTAAGAAACTTGCTTGTGAGAGGATTGCATTCCAGCATTTTAGATGAAGAAAATTTGAATGCAAGTTGGAGAACCCTCTGCATTTCAAGGGTTTTCTTTTTAATATTTAAAACTATGAATCTTCTAAAATTCACCTCATACTTGTGTACCAATACACTGCCATGAGAACTACCCTGAGTGACACAGTGAAAATATTCCCCTGTTACTAGGGGAACAATGCAAATTGTAATGTTTCCTTTGAAAATAGCTTGTTTCAGGGATACTTAAGGATTAAAAACATATATGTATGTATAAAAGCTGGAAAATAAAGATAGCTCTGTTATCTACTACGCTAGCAACATTAACAGGCAGGTGTAGAGAGACAGTGAGTCAGGGGACAGTGAAACCATATTGCTCTAGGTAAGCATCTGGCCTTTGGCATATTACTGACAACTCTTCTACATCTGTCTTCTGGGAAAACATAGGGACAAAATGCATGTTTCCATTCTCCATTTAATATTTTTAATGAGTGACTTTGTCTAGAGGGTTTTTTGTGTTCGGGATTTTTTTACATTTAACAACTGCAAATATTACTTGAATTTGGAAAATGCTTAGGGGAAAGGCAGTTGACAAATTGTAATCAAGAAACCACTTGCATAACGAAGGAAACAATGGAGCAACTGAAGAGAGGCAACACCATCTGGAGAAAAAGATTCATAGCTTATTGAGAAGCCAAGGGTCTGTGAAAAAGAGATGTCTCTGGGCTACATAATTAACTTGGTATTTTAATTCTTTACGGTGTGTGGGGTGTGGGTTAGTTCAGAGACCAATGAAACTCATGCAATACTCTCTGAAGGCTGGGAGGAGAGATGCACATAGCTTCAAACAAAGCCAGACCATTTTCTTTATTTCCATTTCCTGGAAACAAATTTCTTTATTTGAATTTCCTGGAAATAGAGTCAACTGAAATAACTCACTTTGTTTAAAGTTTTCATCATCTGCATAATTTGACATCTCTCCTGAGTCTGCTGGTTCCAAACAATCCCATGATTTGGCAAATGTCACAGCTGCTCTTCATATTTGTCATAGCCTAGTGACCTGTAACAGCAAGAGGAGACCAAAAAGTAATAATTAGGCTATTCCAAAGCATTTAGTTCTTCAATATAAGCATTGTGGCTTAACCTGGCAGGCAGCTAAATACCACACAGATGTTTGCTCACTCCCCTGCAGTGGGATGGGGGAGACAATCAGAAAAAAAGGTAAAACTCATGGGTTGAGATAAAGATGGTTTAATAAGACAGGAAAGGAAGGGAAAATAATAATAATAATAATGGTGAAAGAATATACAAAACAAGTGATGCACAATGCAATTGCTTACCACCGGCTGACTGATGTCCAGCCAGTCTCTGAGCAGCAGCTGCCACCCCCTGGCCAGTTCCCCCCAGTTTTTTTGTTCATCATGGTGGCATATGATATGGGATATCCCTTTGGTCAGTTGGGGTCACCTGTCCTGGCTGCCTCCCCTCCCAGCTTCTTGTGCACCCTCAGTCTCCTTGCTGGCAGGACAGTATGAGAAGATGAAAAGTCCTTGACTTAGTGTCAGCATTGCTGAGCGACAAATAAAACATCACTGTGTTATCAATATTATTCTCACCTTGAACCCAGAACACAGCACTATACCAACTACTAGGAAGAAAATTAATTCTATCCAAGCCAAAGCCAGGACAAGAAGTCAAGTTTACTATTTTTCATGTCCCTATTCAAGTCTTTTTCTCATGTTGATCAGCACTTTAACAGGCTGCTCTATGCTCTATGTATAATAGTATCTTCATGACATAAGAACTTTTCTTCAATAGTTATGGAGGTAGAGGGGAATTGGTGCCACCCAATTATCATTGCGATGCTTCTTTCTCCTTTTCATTAAGTTAGAACAGATACTTGCTAGAATAAAATTCTATGTGAGAGATACAGCTAATTTTCATCAAAAGTGATCTAGTCCTTCCATGAACCCAATAGGGATGTTTTTATGAAACAATGCTAATGGCTGGCTTTCTGATTATTTTCTCTCTACCATTTTTCTGAAATGACTTTTGTGAACTATGTGTTAAATAATAATTTTTTTCTTTCACATCTTGATTTCTCCCATTGACTTTTTTCTTTTGAGACTTGAAATCCCACATATGTAACACAATTGTATCTTCTGTGGTGAAAGATAGAAGAAAAACACATTCTGAGGCTGTAGTGCTGGTCTACATAGAAGTATAGGTCAGTTTTAGGCATATGTCCACTGTGCTGCTTTAATATTTATTTCAGTCAAAGTTGATTTGGGGCATCTCTTACATTTAAGCACTTCCTGAAGTTTCTAGCAGTATCACAGTCTTTAAGCTACACATAAAGCTGGAAAAGCAAAAGTGCACTGGGTGATTGAGGGAAATAGAAGAATAAGACATTCTTATAACTACTGTGGGAACTATTTAGCCATATAAAATGTGGGAGAATCTGCACTTAGGTAACACCTGTTGTGTACATTTCTGGGTATAAGAATATAGATTAAATTGTTTTTTGAGAGAAAAGCTTTTCACCTAAATGGGATCACATTTTGGGTGATCACAAATGGGAACACAGAGTTACAAGCCTGTATAATAGCAAAAATCAGAAGCTTCAGCTGAGTTTAATAGAGAGGACCTAACTCCCAATTTCTTTGCTGGGTGTGAAATTGCTGTGCTGTGTTAGCAAAGAGCTGGTGTATGGTAGTGGAGAATAAGGCTGATAGATTTTATCCAAGTTCAATCCATTGCTACATGAGAAATAGATCTAACATAAACCATCAGAAATAAAATCTCTCAGAAATCCCTGAGGCTGTTCAAGGTAGCAGTTCCTTACTACAAAACATGCATTTATTTCCTTCCCAAACAAATACAAACTCTTAAGAGTTGGCACATTTAACAGTATGTCACGCTGGTGAGAGGTTTATTTCAGGTAAAGCCCAGTTCCACTGGGTACTGGGGGCATTCACATGCTTGTTAACAGCACCTCATCTGCATAAACTGTTAGCCGATCACCGGCAAGCTAATATTCCTCTGCACAAGCAAATGCGACTTTTGTGCTATGGACCGAGATTTCAGCTGTAACAGTTAATACATCAAATCTGTATTTCTCCCTAGGCTGGAGACACTCTCCCATTATCATCCCCTTGTTGAAAACCATCTGTAGCTAATCATCCCCTATTACCTACCACAATCCTGCAAAAACAGTAAGGAAAAAATAAATAAAATTGGTGGTATTTTCTCTTTTTAAAAAGCAGGTACACTGACAGCTTTCTAGTGACAGTAATCAGGGAATTTTAGTCTGAAAGAGAAAGATGGTACAGGCTCTGAATGAGGCCAGTTGGCTACAAGGGAAAATGGTCTCCGAGTGTGAAGAAAACAGCTGGTAGTGCAACTCTAACTTCAGGCAAAGCTAAAGGAAGTAAAATCCAAACATACTGGGAGAGTAAGGACTCCATTTACCTGCATACATAGCTTGGGGTTGAGGTTTTTTTGATAGCTCATATTTCTACCTAATTAACTTGGCTATGGAAATGGCAAAAAAGGAGAAATGCTATGGGAGTTTACTGTCCTCCGTTTCAGCCTTTAGCCCAAAGCAAAAACTGAAAGTTGAACCAGGCTGAGGGGTGGGGTGTAGATGAGGACACAGGAAAAATAAAGTAAGGTCTGACAAACTAAACAATACAGCACAGCTGGTGGTGGCCTTGATAGAAAGACTGAAATGGGAGGAAGGAGCTGTATCAGCCCTTCTTTTCTCCCTCTTGCCAGGAGCATGTCTGACCCTTTCCATAGTTGAACATACCAACCCTGAGGATATCTCTGTAGCTGAGTTACCTGCTTGCTCATACGGTATCTTTGCTAAATATTTAAAAATGGTCAGTGGCTGTCCTTGAAAATTTAAGTGTTTTTCTTATAAAAAACCCAAACAAACAAAACTTTCTGCATTTGTTTTCATTGGCCAGTCCTGTCTAAACCACGACAGTTTTGCTTCAAGTTCTAAAAGGTGGGGTATAAATGGTACTTGCTCGTTCATATGAGAACTCCTAAATATTGTAATATTTAAGAGTGACAAACAGCTATACGTTTTATTCTTTCCTTTCCTCTTCACTCCTCCACACATATACTGGAAGTAGAATTAGAAAAGGTTCTACACAGGCTGTACAAGGCAAAGGACAAGTGGCAGGGTTTCAATACTCCCTCCCTACCTCCTCCTTCCCCGCACACCACCCACCCATGCACATGCTTGTTTGCTTGCCCACAAGCCTGTTACAATCTGGTTCTTGCTGAAAATTACTTTTATGTTTTGCATAGATCCTCAGAATTTCTTGGAAAGGCACCTTCCCTTGCAATTTGCGGGATGGGTAATTTTTGGGCATGTTAGTACTGTCAATCAGGAAGGTACCAGAAATTAGATCTTGTGTTTTATTTGTGTTATTGTGGGGCAAATCATGATGGCTCTTTAAATTTTAAACATTTCAGCCCTTCTGCTTTAAAAGGAACCCTGATTTCCCATTAGAGGAAGGCCTGTAGAAAGATGTAATCACACATTCAGTGATTCAAAGATGCTTTGCATGTGGGGTTGCTAGTGACTGAGATGTCAGCTCCCCTAAAACCTAGAGAAGATCCACTTATAATGCTCAGGTTGTTTCCTTATAAAATTGCTTCATAAAAATGTTCGTACAGGCTGGGTTCACAGGCAGCCAACACTTCTGAAAGGTAAGTGCAAGAAAAATAGCTGCCTCAATTAGGAGAATTGCTCTGTGTTTTTCTTTTGAAAAATCTGACAATTACATCACATGGCAATTTTTAGGCAGAAAATAAAGTGGAACACTGGGTTAATGAAAGCAGCCTGCACAAGCTGAATACTATGGCATATTCATCCAGCATATGCGTGACAGGCTATAAGTCTGAGGGAAATGCACACAATCTCCACCTGCTCCTTAACTACACCTTAGATTTCTGCCTGAGAAGAAAAGCTGGCTCTGTTGGCAAAACAGAAGACATAATTGGAAACAATTTATATCTTTTAATCCACTCTTCACTTCTTAAATTCCTTGAGATTATTTTAGAGGTGAGAGGGTGCTAATGACATTAACGGTGTTGAGCTGTAGGAAGGGAAGAATTTGATGTATGCACTGGTATTCACAGTGCTCTTCTGCAAATGGGCTACATGTTTATTCTACAGTGCAATTCCCTAAAAGCTAAAAAAAAATGCCCTGAATTTTGCAGCTCCATTGAGCACACTCTAGTAGGCTTTTTAAGGTTTCTCTGAAAGTCTTGTGAGCTGCAATACCGTTGGTGGTGTTGTTTTGGATAAATAAGAGTTGAAAGAACACCTGTGGTCGTAGTACTACTTATATTGCCAAAGTCTTAGTTTCAGATATCGGGGACAACATGTAGATGTTTCCAGATCCAAATGGCTGCTGCTTTCAAATGGTTGCAGGTTTTGCTAGTGCAGTCAAAAGAGAGCAACCTCAGCCCCAAAATATCAAAATATGTGGTTAATACTAGAAGTGGTATGCTGAATTAAAGAATGTAGTGTTTGTTATAACTTGTCAAGATCTGTAAAAGAGGCGACTTGCACAGCTGTTCACATCTTTATCAGTTGCTACTAAACATGGTGGTCTGGATGCAGCCTCTGTTCTAGGAAGCCCCCAAATTCCTGATTGCCGGAGCCTCGGAGATCATATGAGGGAGAGAAATTCCCTACACCTGCCCTATTTCTTTCCATCCTCCCTGAGTATCCTCCCTCCCGGCAGTGGTCAGGAACTTCCTTGCCTAAATCAGGATGTTATGATTTCTGAGTGACAAGAAAAAAAAAAAAACAACAAGTGGGGATTCTGTCAGTCTCTGAGATTATGGTGAAGCACTGACTTTAGTGAGACAGTTCGTGTGCTTGAAGTGAAGCATATACCAAGGACCTTGCTGAACTTGACTGTAAGCAGCTGTCAAGTTAGGGAAGGATTTGTGTGGGTGGGAGAAGAGAGCTTTCTGTGCAGCTACCCCATCTCTGAAGGCCTAATGTGGATGAATTAGAGACTCCAGAGAAAACAGGAAATCTTTTAGATGAATTTTTTTTTTCTCCTAGAATGAACAGATTAAGGGTTGATTAATTCATGGTGATTGTCAGCTTAATGAAGAATATAAAGATCACAGGGAAAAATCAAGTTCTTTTTGACTTACAGGGTCTGATTAGAGCAGTCATCTGGAAAGCATAAGCTATGATGGTACTTCCCTATTTCCAAGAATAGATTAATAACTAAATTGGTTGTTCTGTTATAGCCTTTTTAAAGAGCTACACTTTGTCTCCATTTATTACACTCTAGGTATTGTAAGAGTGTATTTTCAAAGGCTGCTGCTCAGTCTAAAGATCAGCATGTATTCCGACTTTTTTCCAGTTGAAAATGACATTTATTAGCCACTGGGCAAAAGATACATTAGACACGGCTACAGCCTCTTGGTAGTGTAGGGTAGGAGTAGGGGAAGTAGAAGGGGTATCCAGAGGGAGCTGGAGTTGCGTTTCCTGCCCTATAGTAAGGCCAGAGATCCTTATCCGTACCAAGGTCTCCTGTCTCCCATAGCAGGAACCACCACCTAGTATTTCCCGTTATTTCCTGTTGGTTTCTGGCAGTCTCCTGCCTGTGGCAATGGACAAATTTGTCTGTGCTGAGAGAGAGCCACAGAGTGTGTTATGTGTTGTCTGTTATGCCTGAGCCCAGCTGAAAGTTATTGATGTTTTCTACTTTCAGCCTTGTTGTGACTGTGTTTTACTGATATCGACAGACAAAAGCAAACCAAAAATACACTTGCCAATTTTGTTGTTCGGTGCAGATCCAGCTCTAGCTTATATGTGTATTTGTCATGACTAAAAGTTTATGTAGCTAATAGTTATCACTGATGTGTTACCTCAGTCATATAATATATATGCTACTCATGCTTGAAGTTTAGTTTTGACTAAACCTGTTTTGATTAAACAGGTAACTTTTAAGGGTATTCCTGGTTCTTTTAACTGACAGTCAGAAATAATCTTGTCTCTGTCTATTTGTTTCCCTGTGCTTTTGAAATTTGTTAGAAATTCTGTATCTTTCCATCTATGACCTGATTTAGCTGCCAATGAAGTTGGCAGGAGTTTTTCCACTGGCTTCATCCAAAAGCAGATCAGGCCACTGGAGAACAGATGATAAATTGCATTCATAAGCTGGGAGTTACCACAGGCGTTGATCAATACACACACGAATTTCTGCCTGGGCAGGGTTTGCAATTTGGCATCCTGCCCTCAGCAATATCAGGATGCCCTCTGTGGTACAGTGAAAAGCACATATCTAAAGCAACACTGGGTTTTACTGTCCCTCTGGGGCTTTATTTGGGGCAAGCGGTGAGAACTTATGAAGGGAATTGCCTGGGAAGGTACATTGCTTCAGAGGTGCCTGCTCCTGAAAAGCTGCACTTTTTGCTAGATTTTCTTTTCCTAATGTTTTGAGGCCACCTAGTTCACTGAACTTTTTCCTTTTTATTGCTATCAGTAGCAAAAGCTGAAAACTTTGGCATGAGGATATTACATTTCTTCATCAAAAGTCATTAGTTCTTTACTAAAATGGTGTGCTTAGACAACTTTGCAAAAGCACGTAATTTCAGAATTCTTTACTAAAACAGAATATTCCTCAGTTTAAATAGATCTTCTGAGATCTTTCAGTCTTCTTTAACTTAATAAGACCAGCTATTAAATATTTTCAACGTCGAAGAGTAAAAATATCACTGAATATATAAAGTTAAGATTCTTTTTTAGACAAAAAGCATGACTATTATCTTTCTTTTCCCAGGGAACATTTTCCCCATTATCTGCCTTGACAAACAACTAGTCTCACTAATAAATAATTCAGCAGCAAGAGACTCTGGGGCTGTCTGTATAAAATTATGGCATACATTAGCTGATGCCCTCACTAGGCAGGGGGTTCTGGGAGATTTAGCCTTGACAAAATGGCATTGCTAAGTCCCTGGATGTCTCCTTAAAAACTGTCCCCTAAATTTTTGGCGCTCTGCAGTTAGAAACTGACTGCTCCACTGGAAAAAACAAGGACTGAAGTTTTGCTTTTTTTCCCCAAAGGTGTTTTCTTTTGGAACCCATTAAGACTGTCTGAATACCATATTTTAGAGGATTCTTCATCTGATTTAAGATTAATTGAGCTGGTGTTTTTAAATTGTGTGGGTTTTTCTCTTACCTTGCTAAAAGAAACATTTTAAGTGCCTGGCAGCTCAAAAGGGGAAATAATAAACAGCCTCATCACTGAAAAAGAAACTGTACTTGGTGCCCAAACTATCTGTGTTAAACTGTGCCGGTACAGAGCATTCAGTATAAATTCTTGAAGGCTTGAGGGTCATACTAATTTCAAGTGAAGCTTTTATCTCAAGGATCTTTCTTTTAGTTGTGAAGATTTCATTTAAGGAACAAAAAAGCAGAGAATAATTAGTACTGTACTTTCACACACACTAACCTTGGGTTAGCTATTTAAAGAACCATTTGGTGGCAGTGACAGCAGCAGTACAGTAGCCCAGGTAGCCTGAGTGGAAGCCAATCCTGGGAGCTTCCCTGCCCTGCAGGGACTCCTGCTCCTGCTTACCTCCATTTTTGGCTTCTGACTGCTTCTGCTTCCAGTGCTGTGCAGCTTGCTGGAAGGTTTGGACTATGTGAAATTACTACATAGTAATTTTGAAGTGATGAAAGCTGTCCATACAAAAATATTGCCATTTAGAGAAGACTCTGTTTTTTAATGAGTCTTATCTTTAAAAGGTAAGTCTTCAGCCAAGTTATTATGAGGGGTTTTTGCTGCAAGTAGGCTCTCAAGCTTTGTGGAACAGTGAATTCAAAGCAGAAATTGGTGTATATATCTTCTATCTTCAGTGTACAGTTAGATTTTAATACAATACTGTTTTATTCTATTTCGGGGGGGAGGGGAGTGTGTTTGCAATATGACATGGAAAACTTAGTGATAATCAAGACCATATCCGTCCACACACCTAAAACCACGACATCATGAACTCGATGATATGGTTGGACTCGATGATCTTGAAGGTCTCTTCCAAGCCAAGTGATTCTATGATTCTATGATCATACAGGGTGGGTCAGGAAAGATTTTATTGTCTTTTTTTTTTGTTTGTTTTTTGTTTTAAACTCATGGAAAACTTAAGCAAATAGTCATTTAAACAATGTCACACAGGAAAACTGGGGAAAGCTCAGATATGAACCTGTACTCTCTGAACACAGTTATCTTCTTGGTTAGCCAGGCCATGTTGCTGGTTCTGTAAAAGACTGCATTTTAGCAAATGTGCTGCTCCACTGTTACAGGTGGACACAAGGGGAAGAGACCAGTTTAGACACAAGGGTTGACTTCCCAGCCTATTGGCAGACTTTAATTTTGAGAGACAGAAGTTACAGAAGCAATTTTAGTCATGTGGGGGATCTGCAGTATCTGAATCCAGCCAAAAGTATTCATTACTGTTTGCTGTAGACACCTGAAGCTGCCACCAGTCTTGCCGCATTTACAGGAATCAGAATAATTAATGCAAAGAAGATAAATCTTGTAATGGGATGTCCCTTTTTCTGATAAAGGAGGCTGTAGGTAGGTACTGAGGTTCTTACAGATACATTGCCTGCTCCCACTTATTTCACTTTGTTTTTTTTTTTTTTTTAGAGTTTAATTATCAGTTACTTAAATTAATTGTCAGTGTTAACTGCAAAAATGTCTGAAAGCCTTTATCATATAGACTTTGAGCAGTAGGCCAAAGAACTCATGAGGTGCTTCTATTCAGTTTTCAAATGACCATATCATTTGAAATTAGCTGTTGGAAAGAAGATTCTGGAGCATGTATTCTCTCAGGGAGGGCCAACAGTAAAAAAGGGTTAGAAAACCTTACCTTGTTCACGTCTTGATTTTCTGGGGCGTGCAGACCTTGCCAGAAGCATTTCTTCAGCCCAAAAAGTATTCATCATATGAAAGACTAAAGCAAAATGAGCTGGATTAGTACCTAGTTTCAGTTGAAATTTTCTCTTCACACAGAAGTGTTGCATATTACTTTTGTTGTCCCACATTGAAAAGATGTAGTTAGTTTTATCTGTTCTGGCCACTGTGAAAGGATTTCAGGAGTCCTGTACTCTTTCTGAAAAGACACCTTAATGTAGAAAACACACTGTTTCTTCCACAAATATTCACATCTGTAAGTGTGATGTTTATTTCCTGTGATACAGAAATCAGTAAAACTATCTTGTACTAATGCTTGTTGAAAGGTAATAGAAAGGGCACTAAGAATGGATAAAGAAAAGCTGCTATTTAGCAGAAAAATATTTTTCTGAGACCAAGTTTGAAACTTGCCCTGATTACAAATTTTGAAGGCAACAGTTATGTCTAAGCAGATATTGATGTGAGAATTTTCAGTTGCTGTAGTTACTTAGGTGCTGAAGGAAAATTGATTCTTAATAATGTGAGCTCAAAAGCACTTGGCCAAATCACTTAGATGTATAAACTGCAGGCTGAATGAACATAGCAAAGAAAAATTACAAGAGAATATCCCATAGCAACAAAGTCTATTAGTTTACCATTTTTAATTAAAGATATATTCTTTCCAAAGTCATAAAAATAGAACCTTAAAACATCATCCGTTTTCCTAGCTGGGATAAGATCCCATATATGTACAATCTCCAGCTGTGATTCTGCACAAAACATTCAAGAATTATTATTTACTTCCTCTTGTATTTTATTATTATTAATGGACAGGCCCAAAAATATAATCAGGACTCAGACCTAATATGCCCAATAGTAAAGAAATAGCATAGGATATCTGTCTCGCACCAGAAGACTTAGAATAAAGGGAAGACATTAATGTATGTAGTCATGCACATGTATCTAGTTGCTGCCTTGAACTCCTTATACTATTTATCTAATAAATATCCAAGCCGGTTCCCTCTGAGATTACACAATGTATCTGAACTGGTGGATCTGGAAGCAATACTGTGTTTCTGGGTTCAGGATCTTGCCCTTGTCTCCCCCTGACCCACTATCAGAGCAGGACCAGGAGAATGGCCGACAGCCTCTGTAAGAGATTGGCACACAGCCCAAAAAGAAGCCCAGATGGTTTTTTGGCCACGTTCTAGATCTGAACTTATTTGGGGATGAAACCCTAAGCTGAACCCTACGTTATTTCACAAAAATGTTCTGAAATGCAGTGTCCTGAGGAGTCTGGAATACTCCACCACTCAGTTTCTGGTTTTTCAGAATAAGTGTCAAAAGTTTCATTTAGCAACAATACGACTTTCAGGTGGTTTTTTTTTTTTTAAAAAAAAAAGGTCAAACAAACCCAGTAATTTCTTTTAAATAATCATTGATGTTTATAGCCTGACTATAAGGTTTGCTGTGAAGAAAAAAGCATTCATCTTGAAAATTTGTGAAAGAAACACAAGGGTGTTTTCCGTAAAGTTCTATATAAAATCTGTCCAATTTTATCATGTGCTAATAAGATTTTTGAGATGTTGTTTTTCTTCTTCCTATTTACCATCCCTTAATTACCCATCCACTTTACTCCCTTTGCTTCTCTTTAAAATATAGAGAAATCAGTGCTCTCAAAGGGACAAACCCCAAAATCCTCATCCTTTCCTCAAATCCCTTCCTTTATAGAGGGTTGCTGCTCAGCGATGTGTAGACAGTTCTTGTCACCCTCCAGTTTGCAACTCTCTTTTGGTTTCTAGTGACAAAAAAGCACAGCTCTGGGAAGCAAGCTGTCACACAGTGCACATAGCCAGAGCCCACTGCAACCTTCAGCAAGAAGGCAAAGCAATCTGAAGAGTAACAGCAAAAGTTAATGCTTTCCCTTTCTGAAAACTCTCTGCCATACCCGGGATCCTCAGTGGAAAGAATAAACAACATAGAAACCAAATTACCTCTTTGCAAACATGAAAGGTTGGGCTGACCTCTGCAGGAGAACTTCTGGAACCTGTAAGACCCTGGAGGACCAGCTGGCCCTGCTCTGTTAACTGTAAAGGTACAGCGTTGTCAAAAATCACCCCTCACTGTGATTTACAGATGGAAAACATAGAGAGACATATGCCAGGAGGAGTGGGAGAGGGCTGAAAATACAGTTATTGAAGAGAAAGGTTTGAGTCTCAGACAGTGAGACCCGGTGGAGATAGCTTTATCCCCTTCAGTTTAATTTCAAAATGTATTAAGAGCAGAAAGTGTGAGATTTGGAAAAAATGCCTTGTTTTCGCTTGCTTCCCAGTAGGTTATGCTGGTTAATTACAGAAGGAAGCCTAGTAGAGAGACTCTTTTACAGATTCTAGGATGCTCATTGTCTGGGTTCGTCAGGAAGGAAACACTATCCTCTTAGTCTCTTCTGGGAACCCAGATATTGACAAAACCATTTTTAAAAAGCTGAAGCTTCATATAAAATATGAAAAGGCATGTTTGAACACTGTTTATGTCAGAAGATACATCTGTGACCCTTCACAAAGGCAAGATAGGGAAATAAGAGGGATTGCCTTACAAATAATTAATTAGGAATTCAGATCTAGCTTAAGTCTGTACATGAAACTTCCAGTAAGGATTAAAAAGGTCTGTGTTCAGAGATGCTTAGAGCAGGTACACAAGTCCCTAGAGTTTTGTTTCGTTTTTTAAAAGAGGAGGTCAGAAAGGCATGAAAATTCCATTACAGTAATGGCTTATATGTGACCTAGATGCTATTATTCAGAAAATAAATGTGCATTACAGTTCATTCAGACACTAATTGTCATGTTATTGCTATTGTTCTAGCAAACACAAATAGGCAAAACAATACTGCAAAATGAAATTAGCCTTGATAAATGTATTGTGTGATCTGTGACAGTGGAAAAAATTCTTTTTGGATGAGTGTAAATCTCCAAATCTGTCTTTAGAAATTGAGGCTGACATGTATTCTCTAAGGCTTTTCTCAATAACGGCAATTAAAAAAGACTTGCCATTGTGGCAAAGTCTCTCTCCATAAGATCCTGATCACCTGAAGTTGTGCATCTCCAGTCAGTCAAAATGGACAGAAGGGAGAATGTATTTGACTTTGTTAAATCTTTCACCTGATGCCTTTTCATAAGAGATGGAAATGTCCCATTGACTCTTTCTTTGAGGATTGCTTCTGCCAAAAGCAGGAAGGATGTTCGAAAATTACTAACTTTACATCACACTTTTTACATCTGCATTAAATTCCCTGAAAGACCACTTCCTGTTCTAGTTCCTCTTCTGACACAGAAGGACTGAAGCTCTTGCAACCACCATCAGGTGCTTTGGTTTTTGTTTCTACAAATACTGATTAATCCTCAAGGTAAATCCTGAGGACACCCTCTTAGTTTCAAGCTTAGAATCATAGAATCATTTAGGTTGGAAAAGACCTTTAAGATCATGTAGTCCAACCATTGACCCTACTCTACCAGGTCCGCCACTAAACCATGTCTCTAAGCGCCACATTTACACAACTTTTAAACACATCGAGGGATGGTGACTCAACCACCTCCCTGGGCAGCCTATTCCAATGTTTGATAACTCTTTCAGTGAAAAAATGTTTTCCTAATGTCCAGCCTAAACCACCCCTGGCACAGCTTGAACCCATTTCCTCTTGTCCCATTGCTAGTTACTTGAGAGAAGAATCTTAATCTGGAGGTACCCAAAACTCACAGTTTTCCAAAGGAAGGTAGTTAAAGTTGTGCCACGAGGAGGGTATACCTCTGGCAGTTAAGCTTCAATCTGCTTTTTCCTCTTACATTTCCTGCAGAACTACATGGACTGGGTGCCTTCTGAGTGCACCCACTGAGATGTCCTATACAAAACAGAACACCAGGCAATTTTGTCTTCTGCCTGGGCACTTGTTTGGAGATGGTTTCTCCCTGTCAGAGGGGATGTGGATCAGCATCTCCCATCTGGCTGCCCCAGGGGCCAGGCGTGGACATATCTGGGGCAAAGATGCTAAACTACTTCCAGAGCTTGAGTAAATCCTTACCAGGATGATACGCCCATTTCTGAAGGTTTTAAGTGTCTTTGGGTGTTGCCTACAGAAACTGAGCACAACTGTAAATTCTGTACTTTTTTCAGGTGTCCTGGTACCTGGGAGTAATAACAGCCATAAAACCCAATAACTGATTTGTCTGGAAACCTTGTTGGGCAATGGAGCAAGTACTTGTGCCCAATGATAATAAACTGGAGAATTGTTAGGGTTTGGTTAGAAGAGCTAAGGCATCCAAGATTATTTTTTTTTCCCCTCCTCTACAAATAACATATTTGACCACTTGCATTGCTTCACATGGATGCATTCACCCAGGATGGATATTTTGCATTTGGCAGGAGCTTGACTATCCCAATGGATGCAATACCTTTTTTTTCCTTTCTTTGCTTCTTTCTTTTTTTCGGGGGAGGGAGGAAAAGTACATCCAACATGGAAGATTTGGGAAGTGTGGGACATAAGTGTGGGGCTTGTAGAATGTTCGCTTTCAGAAGAAGCAGCAGGTGCAAGATATGGACATGGGCATTGATGCTAATACATGGCTGAGGAAGAGCTAGGATTTGGATAAATGGTGATGATTTATGTAGCAGTGTTCCTTCAGGCGTTCTCTGCTCTCTTGGAGACAGTAACAATCTGCAGGGAAGAATTTAGGTAGAAGGGAATTATTCTGAAGGGGAAAACAAATAACCCACCTAAAAAAAACAACAACAAAAAAAACCCCAACCCCCCCCCCCAAAAATACCCAAACAAAAAACCCAACCAACCCAGACAGTTGTAAGTATACATCAGAAGCAGTCAAAAATGGAATATGTTGATCTGAACCCATCAAGGAACTCAGTAAGAGCAAGACATCAGGAACTTCTTTGCTTGGTCATTGCTGTCTAGGGTGTTGACGTGATTAACAACACAAATGTTCTGGTGTATACAGCTGTGTTCTGCAGTTCTGGTGTGGGGTTCTCTTACCTGTGGGGATGAGTGAAGATGTCTGAGAATTCCTTCAGTATCATGTGTAGCAAGTTGGACATACCATTTTTGGACAGATCACTCTGCCTTGAACACACACACAGAGAGCAGACTTTCTGCATGCATGGTGTGATGTGTCGCCTTTGCTTGCTGCATGACTTTGTTGGTTACACAGGCAGCAGCTGAGGCTCTTCCTACTTGTGCTCTGAGGGTTTCCCTGGCACTGTGGGGAAAATACTGTGCTGGTGATGGTTATCATTCTAAGAAAAGCAAATCATGTCTTTGTAGTACCATCAGACTGTACTGAGGAGATGAGGGAATGATTATTGGAGTTTGGTTTATCTTTGAGTCTAGCCATATAGTCTTTGGTATTGCACATACATGAGGAACTGTTGCCATTGGCTAGAAAGCATGCTTTCTAGGAAGCTGCCACCACAAGTTATTCAATGGGGCTTTGGAGCCATTTGAAGGCTGTGCTGCCATTCAGCGTGACCTGGACAGGTTGTAGAGTTGGGCAGGGAAAAACCTTATGAAATTCAGCAAAAGCAAGTGTAGGGCCCTGCACCTGGGGAGGAATAACCCCATGCACCAGTACTGGTGGAAAGCAGCTGTGCAGAGAGGGACCTGGGAGTCCTGGTGGACAATAGGATGACCACGAGCCTGCAATGTGCCCTTGTGGCCAAGAAGGCCAATGGCATCCTGGGGTGCATCAAGAAGAGTGTGGCCAGCAGGTTGAGGGAGGTCATCCTCCCCCTCTACTCTGCCCTGGTGAGACCACAACTCGAGTACTGTGTCCAGTTTTGTGGTCCCCAGTTTAAGAAAGACAGGGAACTGCTGGAGAGGGTACAGCAAAGGGCCACAAAGATGATTAGGGGGCTGGAGCATCTTTCTTATGAGGAAAGGCTGAAGGAACTGGGTCTTTTTAGTCTGGAGATGAGAAGACTGAGGGGGGATCTCATCAATGTCTACAAATACTTAAAGGGAGGGTGTCAGGAGGAGGGGGCCAGTCTTTTTTCAGTGGTACCCAGTGATAGGACAAGGGACAATGGGTATAAACTCAAATATAGGAAGTTCTGTCTCAACATGAGGAGGAACTTCTTTACTTTGAGGGTGGCAGAGCACTGGAAGAGGCTGCCCAGAGAGGTGGTGGAGCCTCTGACCCTGGAGACATTCAAAACCTGCCTGGATGCCATCCTGTGCAACCTGTTGTAGCTGGACCCGCTCTGTCAGGGGTGTTGGACCAGATGATCTTTAGAGGTCCCTTCCAGCCCTTAACATTCTGTGATTCTGTGACATGAGAGTTTGGAGTTTGAGGTTTGCAATAATGGGGGAGCCCACATGAGAAATCTCCCTTACTAAGGAAGGATCCATTTGTGCTGTTGCCTAAGACAGTAAGAGCCTGGAGAAGCCAGAACTAGACCTGCCTACTATAGCATCCTGCTGGAAACAGGCTGCACCCCAAAATGAAATGTATCACATCCTGATCTTGTGAAGATGTGTCTGTTGTTGTTGAAGATTATCACTAGGCACACTGGAGTTCTTCACTTAGCACTGTGATGGCCGCATCTATGGCACAGAGGAAACTGAGCTATCAGTAGTGGCATTCAAATACATGCAAAAGCCATAGCAGAGTCCCCTTACCTGATCTGATAGCAGATTCTTGATGTTTACCATGTCCCCCAGATGCAAGATAAAAAGCTGTGGGCACAAGACACAGGTTGAGTGGGCAGAAGATTGTGCATGAGGCTTGCAGAGTGGGGACTGGCTCCCCCTGGAAGCTCGCAGGTGAGCATCAAGGAGGAGACAACACTGAGGGGTGTTAGCAAAGGGAGGTTTGCTTG
This sequence comes from Chionis minor, assembly GCA_013398295.1. Taxonomy (NCBI): domain Eukaryota; kingdom Metazoa; phylum Chordata; class Aves; order Charadriiformes; family Chionidae; genus Chionis; species Chionis minor. The sequence continues at coordinate 246,004 of VZSF01003838.1, forward strand.
GTGCTACCTTAGCCAGGTAACAGCCACCTGAAAAACCCCTCCAGGGTGGAGCAGCTTAAGAAATCTGGAGGGGAAAACTAATGGTTAGGTTCAAAAGGGATTTTCCTTGGGAGGTTCAGAGTGACCCAAACTGTCTGGGGGTCATAAGCTGTCAGAGGTGATCAAGCCATGGGAAGCAGCAAATCACACAGGGATTTTGTGAACTGAAAGCAAAATTGGGAAAGCTTATGGATTAAAAGTGAACAGGGGAGTGTATTCCTGCTGATGGAGCTCCGGTTTAGATTACCACAAAAGGAAAACTGCTGGTTGAATTAACAATTGTGTCTGCATTTCATATGTATTTACCTTCCTATTTTATGTGTTCATTTTCTTGCTCTGTGTTCGGCCTTTGATTCAAGCCATTTACTGCTGCCATCATTTTTTTAATGTGTCAACCTACTGTGAGCAAGCATAATGGAAACTGGTCGATGTGCATTAATTGTAAGTGTCTCCACATGAGCTACAGGTATGGCTCCCATGTAAACAAAATGAGTGGCAGGTTTCTGTACATAACACTCTCACTGTAACCATCATGTAGTTTGCTGTTTTCTATAGTGTGTTTTTTTATTTTATTTAAAAAAAGTGTAAAAATTAGTTTACCTGATTAAAAGAACATTCACTGATAGCTTGTTAGGTCTCTTGTAATTTTCAAGCAAATTCAGATGTAGATATTTTAAAGTAGCAAAAATCTAGAGTATGACAAATTGAAATATTAGCAAGACTATTGGGAAGTTTTGATAGTCTGTGCTTATGAATTTTAATGTCTAGCAGCAAACATCTCTTAAGTAGACTTCTAACACATCTTTTATGTTAAACTTTATGATGTGCACCAGGCAGACCCAAAACATGTATGTGCGTGCAGATGTGCTGAGCAGGGCTGAAGAGTTGAGATCAATAAGTGTCTAATGTACTTCAAAATTTAAGAACATTTTGGGAGCACAATAAAAATAAAACATTTGCCCCATGACACTTAACTGAGTATAAAAAAGAAGTTACAAATGCAAGACATATTCATTGCTCTTCCATAGAATAAAAAAAAAAGGAAAGAATGAATGTATGGTCTCTAGTCTTCTGACCTTAAACTACATCCTTTTTACTACAGCCATATTGTCATTGTGATTATACAGCCTAGGTGCTGGCTTTCTGAGTATGGAGAACATCACTAAAAATAACACTGGTGGTGTTACAATCTGAGTGTTTTTAGAATTTGACCCAAACACGTATTCCCTGAAAGATATATCCAGATCACAGGAGGAAGAGAGGTGAAAACATATGTTTGGGAAATTTCATCTCTGAATGGTAGGAATAGCCTCTATTATACCCCATTTCTTGTGTGTATAAAAATTGCACTCTTTATTTTGTAATTTGCATCATATAGAAAGAGCTGAAAATTGGTATTTGTCTGTTAAGAGGGTACATGATTTTAAGCTGTGTGGCATTAAATTCAGTCATTCTTTTTCACATTTTCTGCTGTGTGATTTAGTTGAGAAATTCAGAAGTACCTTGACATTCTTTGTCTCAAAGTCAACCTAGGTCTTTGGAGGTCTAGGTTACATATCAGGCCACAGGTGCTGCCATGAGCAAATAGTGAGGTAAATGCCACTTGTTTAACAGAGACTAATCTCCTCACTTTAGCTGCTGTTAGAAATTAACTTATGTGCTTGTCTGTTTTTCTCTAGCCTGAACACTGGGAGGAACATGGGAGCACAAATAAGGTACAAATACTCCATACTATGTAAAACTAGTTTCTTGGCTGAGTCCTAGGCACTGCTCTTGGACTTCATTAGCTTCAATAGGAACCATACAGACAAACTGAGGCTTATAGAATCATTTAGGTGGGAAAAGACCTTTAAGATAATTGAGAAAAATCCAAGGATATTAGTTATAAAAATTACCTGAAAGCATTTCATCAGATATTAACTGGGTTTTTTTATTTAGTCATTAAATAGACCATTAATCTTTTAATAGTTTAATTGCTCAGTTTTTACCCTGCACACAGACCCACCAGCTCCTCCTATACAGTTAACAATGGTGTAGATCAAAAAACGATAGGAATAAAAGAAAAACTGTGCAATACTGTTAGTTAACATTTAAATCACAAAATTACTTCAGTGGCTGTACTGTTCATACTGGGAATCGGAGTATACTGGCAGTGACTGGGGAAACAACTTCTCAATATTTATCTTGTAGTTACAGACTGTCTCATTAATTTTTAAGATCTGCAATGGCAGTGTTCAAGGTTCTTGTCTTTTGGTCATTAACATGACTGGCACATGCTTTGGAAATCACGAAATAAGAAGCCAGATACTTGGTTCTGATTTAATCTTTTCTCCAGCTGAAAAACCTCTGATTTTAATGTATAATGAAAGAGGGCTTAAAGCTCCATTTCTTGCTTCCCCTGGGGAGGTGCCCTTAACATTTTTAGTGGTTTGTGTTTCTTATCCTGTTCACTTCCTCACAGTGACGGTGCTTAGCAGTGTCTTTGGAACTGTCTGAGCCAAGCGTGTGATACTCGCTGTTTTTTGCCTGCTGGAGCCCACTTTTTAAAAACACCACTAATCCCAAGAGATTTTTGAGAACAGTGTCAGTAATAGTATGAGTAGCTATTGAATAAATAACCTAGTAGGGCCTGTAAAACCTAGGTGGGCCATGTGAAATGCATTATAATTTTCAACTCTCAAATTTGCTTTCAAATTTCAGTCTCGATATGACTCGTTGCAAACCTAGTGGCATGTTGCTGCTCAGTGCGTTGCTTCAGTTGTAAAGCCTCGTGATGTATTAGCTATGCCTGAGTGATGCATTCCTTCAATCTGTGAGCCCAGAAGCAGAAGGGAGAGGAATCTCCTCGTTTTCCTCTGTATTTCTTTGTGGTATGAAACCACAGACCGCCTCAATTCTCGTATTGCTCTCTATACTGCCTGCTTTGGCCAGTAGTATTACCTGACCGCTATGCACAACGTGGAAACTACATACTGAAGTTTCTGAAGGATGATATGAAAGGGTTTTTCTACAGCTACTGTGTTGTGGTGTAATATACTTGTGAATGAGTAACTAAAAGTTGCTGGAAAGCAATATTATGTAATTAAAAAATCTCCTTTACAAATACATTTGTAAAACAGAAGGACAAGAAAGTAAATTGATTCAACTATTTGCAATGTAAAGTGTCTTCATAGTATCTGTGGGGTTACAGCATATATAGTGGGTTATTACACATGCAAATTGAGTGTCTAGGCAATTGTTTCTTTCCATCCTTCCTACTGTTAATTAGTTGGCAATCTTTTACATGAGTCCCGTGCTAAACAATTACTATGCTACTTCCCTTTTCTTTCACGGTCTTGGTTATTTCAGTTCCAAGTAACTACAATAATTTAGAAACTACAGTAATGGATTTATAGAACTAAAATACTGACAATAGTACAATTGTAGAAATGGGAGTGTCCTGGAATGAGAGAAGAGCAAGTTCATATTCTTGCACTGTTTAGACTTACCTCAGATAAACACCCTGTCCTTTATTTCTTTTTTAAGCTGGTACATATGAAGGTAAGATGCCTCAACAACTAAGTGATCCTAATAGCAAAAACTGGATAAGTCAATACAGAGTTTGTCTTTGCAGAAATACCATCAGAAACCCTTTTGTGTCAAGATGAGAACTGTATTGCAGAATTTTCTGCACAGAGAAAGTGGTCTTTAATGTTCTAGTATGTTTAAAAGCTCTAGTCCTTGTCTTGACTTTTTGGAAGAGAATTTAAGCCTACATTTTTGTTTTACAAGGTGTGGGGAGAACAGGGCCATAGGGCTATTGCAAGTCTGGAAAGAGTGGTAGGAAAAATTTGGTTGGTTGTGCATGGACAGCAAGCCCCTTGAAATCCTGAACCAAAGGGGTCTCCACAGGCCTGTAAAGATAGTTAGTCACAAGACTTTTCTTCTTGTGCTGTGACAGTGTGGCCCAGATTTTTCCGCTCCCCAAGTTAATATAGAAATGAGGATGAATTCCTTAGCCAAAGCTGTGGCAATTTATGTTTTTCCCTTGCGTTCATCTGTGGCTACATTCGCTAAACAATGGTTATCCTCATGCAAGTGAGGCTCCTGTGGTTGTGGGATAGCTACTGCTATTTTGTGTAACACCACACCAGCCATGGTAAAAGCACACACAATGCTACGGATGGCTAAAGTGTGTAACCACTTGTGAGCATATTTTGTAGCTGTGTTACTTCTCCAAGGTGATAAAGACAGAGCCTCTGGTGAGACAGCCAACCTGTGGCAATGGACACAGACATGAGGCTGTTGTCCATTCCCTGTCTCCTTTCTACCTACTTCCATAAGTAAGCTCAAGGGGTTTCCAATGGCCGTGGCAAGGCAGATCAGAGTGAAGGTACAGCCCTACCTCTTACAGGCAGACAGAATGACAGAATGGTAGGGGTTGGAAGGGACCTTTGGAGAGCATCTAGTCCAACCCCCCTTCCAAAGCAGGTTCACCTAGAGCAGACTGGACAGGAATGCATACAGGTAGGTTTTGAATACCTCCAGAGAAGGAGACTCCACAACCTCTCTGGGCAGCCTGTTCCAGTGCTCTGTCACCCTCAAAATAAAGAAGATTTTCCTCACATTGAGACGGACTTTCCTGTGATCCAGCTTGCGCGTTGCCCCTTGTCCTGTTGCTGGGCACCACTGAAAAGAGTCTGGCCCCATCCTCTTGCCACCTGCCCTTTAGATATTTATTAGCATTGATGAGATCCCCTTTCAGTCTTCTCTTCCCCAGGCTAAACTGACTCAGGTGTCTCAGCCTTTCCTCATAAGACAGATGCTTCAGTGTCTTGATTATCTTCATAGCCCTCCACTGAACTCTCTGCAGCAGTTCCCTGTCCTTCTTGAACTGGGGAGCCCAGAACTGGACACAGTACTCGAGTTGGGGTCTCACCAGGGCAGAGTAGAGGGGGAGGATGACCTCCCTCAACCTACTTGCCACACTCTTCTTGATGCACCCCAGGATGCCATTGGCCTTCTTGTCCACAAGGGCACAGTGCTGGCTCATGGTCATCCTGTTGTCCACCAGGACTCCCAGGTCCCTCTCTGCAGAGCTGCTCTCCAGCAGGTCAGCTGCTAAGCTGTACTGGTGCATGGGGTTGTTCCTCCCCAGGTGCAGGACCCTACACTTCATTAGGCTGAACTTCATTAGGTTCCTCTCTGTCCAACTCTCTAGCTTGTCCAGGTCTGGTTGTATGGCAGCACAGCCTTCTGGTGTCTCAGCCACTCCTCCCAGTTTTGTGTCATCAGCAAACTTGCTGACAGTACACTCTGTCCCCTCGTCGAGGTTATTGATGAATACATTGAACAGGACTGGACCTACCCTGGGCAACACCGCTAGTTACAGGCCTCCAACTGGACTTTGTGCCGCTGATCACAACCCTCTGAGTTCTGCCATTCAGCCAGTTCTCAGTGCACCTCACTGTCCACTTATCTTACCCACACTTCCAAAGCTTACTTGTGAGGATGTTATGTGAGACAGTGTCAAAAGCTTTGCTGGAGCTGAGGTAGAGAATGTCCACTGCTCTCCCCTCATCCACCCAGCCAGTCATGCCATCATAGAAGCCTGTCAGACTGGTTGAGCATGATTTCCCCTTGGTGAATTCATGTTGACCACTCCCGGCAACCTTCTTTTCCCCTACATGCTTAGAGATGACATCCAGATGAAGCTGTTCTGTTACCTTTCCAGGGATGGAGGTGAGGCTGACTGGCCTGTTGTTTCTTGGGTCCTCCTTCTTGCCCTTTTTGAATACTGGCTTTCCTCCAGTCCTCAGGCACCTCTCCCTTTCTCCATGAACTTTTACAGATGATGGAGACTGCCAGCTCCCTCAGTGCTCGTGGGTGGCAAGTTTGCCTAAATGATCTCTACCCCAATCTTTCTCAACCAAGGGAAAGTCTTCCTTTCTCCAGGCTCTCTCTCTCACGTCCAGAGTCTGGGATTCCTGACAACTGGCCTTAGCAGTGAAGAATGAAGTGAAGGCGGCATTCAGTAACTCCACCTTCTCTGCATCCTCTATCACCAGGGCACCTACCTCATTCAGCAGCAGGCCCACATTTTCCCTAGTCTTCCTTTTGCTACTGATGTGCTTAAAGAAACCCTTCTTATTGTCCTTGACACCTCTTGCCAGATTTAATTCCAAGTGGGCCTTAGCCTTCCTCGTGTCGTCCCTGCATAATCCAGCAACATTCCTATATTCCTCCCAAGTGGCCAGTCCCTTTTTCCACATTCTGTAAACCAGACTATCAAGCTGACCTAGTACAGGGAAGAGGGCATGCCCATCTCTCTCTGGCTGCACACTGTAGCTGTCTGTGTAGTATTTTTACAGCGAGACTTGTGAGGACTTCTCCGGTCCCTGGTTCAAGTGTATGAGTTCACCCATGCCTGTACCCACAGTGGGCTGAGATGTGAGTGCACATCATCCTCTTTCTCTTGCAAAGACATTACTTTTGTGACATGGACAGCTTGTTACGTCAGCTAGGCGGGAAGCACAGCAGGCTCAACACAGCCCTGGCATATGCAGAGAGCACCTGAGCAAGCCTCGTGCCCCTTTATGTAGGGAAGTAGTCTCCAGAAAGCTGGCACTGTGAATGTTTTTTCTGTCTCTGAAAGCAGATAGTGCTGGCACTGGGAAGATGTGCTGTCAGACCCCCCTGCAGGAACAAACAGATGTGGAGTAACATTTTCCAAGTGATTTTGGAGTCCAAATGACACAGAATTACCTTCTGAAGTCACTTTTGAAACTGTTCCTTCATAGTTCCTCTGGTAATGGGACTCCTGCCTGCATTTTTATTTTGGAAACGCTGCCTACTCATGCCAGTTTGTGAGGTTGTGTCATAGCACTGTGCCTGCTTCATCTCTTGTCTTTAGGGACTGTGATCCATGTGCAGCCAGAGGCAGTGGCTGAAACTTCAGCCTAGGCCTTTATTTATTTATTTGCAAAATCAGTCTGAAGTTTACTGTAGTCTTTGAATTTGCTCCAGCTTCTTAACCATAGATCTGCTGATGCAAAGCTCTCCTATCCAGGACACAGAAGCAGTCCCAGGAGAGCATTCTGTTGTGATTGCTTTGATTGCTGTTCCCACATTTAGAGGGGCTGGGTGGGGTTTAGTGTGGGGTTTTTTTCTGTTTTTTGCAAGTCCTCTTTCTCACTTGGCCTTCTTGTGGGTGGCTCTTTAAATTTAGACAAGGAAGAAAGCTGCTGGTTCAAAGTGGCTGTTTAACTGTGTGCTTGTTATTGCATCTCCTGTTCTTCCTTCTGGTGGGTATTTTTAGCTTCTCGCATGTTGTCAGTAAGTGTTTTCTTTTTATTCCTGGAAGTTCAGACTATAAAGTTTGGATCCAGCAGGAGAAGCAGTCGAGTTGTGTGAGTGCCTCTTCCTATGACATTGCTGACACTCCTGTTAAACAAGCAGTGTTGCAAGTCTTTTGAAAGTTCAGGTCCTCTCCAGAGCAGTTGTATACAATCTAGGAAATTAAAGGAAAGTCAAAAGCATAGTTTCACAGGTGAACAACCTAAAATGTATATTTTGTCTTTCTTTGGTAGTCGTTCTGAGCCAAACCCTCTGGCAGAGGTCAGCTTTGTTCAATATGTATGTTAAACTTCTTTTAGTTTTGTGCAGCTACAGCCTCTGCACAGCATAACAGCCATTTCCAGATGGTCGTGGTGAGACTGCCCAAAAGGTACTGTTTCTCCTTCCATCATCTGTCAAAAATATTAGCAATAAAAATAATAAGGCATAATTATGATACATATCTGCTAAAGCAACAGACGTAATAGAGCCTTTAAAAAGTATATGAACAACCTGCTACTTCACAGTTTTGTAAGGCTTTCTGCATAGTTATTCTGCACAGTTTTATGCAGCTTGGCTGTTAAATAAAAGTCTTTGTGCTCCCATTGTATTTTGCCTTGGAGAGCTGATGTGGTCCTAGAGCTCAGCAGCCAGGTCTTTGCTTTTTACATCCCTTCTCCTAAGGACTTCTGAAAGGTGTTGCCTTTTGCCCTCAAAGTACCCATTTGACTGGTACAGTCTCCCGTGATACTGCTGCTTGCTTCTGATTGTGAAAATTCCTTGTAAGGAAACAGCAGACTCTGGGCCCCAAAACCATAAAAGTTTTATGTTTTTCCTCTCTCTCCATAAAACTATGAGATCTGAGGTACTGTGACCTCAGTTACTGATAACATTTTGTCCTCTGTTTTCTGTTGAATGAGATTGATTGTCAGCAGGTAACCATCTGTGCTTCACTGGGTAACTATATTAAATTTATATAAATAATCCCGTACATGGCTGATAACTGCTTAAACACATGCTGGACAAACTGAGGCCCATTAGGTATATGATGTCTAGTGAGAATGAGTAAGTAATAAATCCAGTGGCTCCTTAAATCATACTATCTATTGTTAATGATAGCTGCACACAGTGAATAGATTTGCTTGCACCCTGTGCAAAAAGGTCTTCTGCTTTTTTTTTTTTTTTCCCCCTTCTGGAGCAGATTTTTTCCTGCAGTGCTGAAACCAACTCCTTTGCTAGACTTGGCCCATTTTTGTCATACATGACAGCCTTAACATTTTCCTCAATATTTCTGTTCATCTGAGGACTCGTATAAAATATATTTGGCCCTTTCCCTAGATCTTTAAATAACTTCTGTATCCTTTATAACATGTTCCTCTGTAACATCTAAGGAGTCAACATTCCTTTGGCATTAAACAAAATCCTTTCTAGTCCCTACAACTGTTTTTTAAATTGATAATGCTGCTGTGGCATTTGCTTCCCTGACCACCCTATGCTTACAGAAGGAATTAAGTTCCTCAGACTGTGCTCCTCAGTAGAGGTTCTGGCAACCATAATTCACATACTCTTTGAGATCAGGCATTTGTTTGTTAGTTTGTTTTAATGCAACAGAAAGTGTATTGATCACATTTATCAAATGCTCTAGAGAGTGTGCATGTAGTCACTGAAACTCGCTCGGTTTGGATGTTCTTGTTATATATTTGTAACTGAAAATGCAATCGTTTTGCTCTCAAGAGTGGGGGTTTTTGCTATGCCTTTGAATCTCTGAGTACTTTCGTGTATCTGGTGGGGCACTTAACTGCTTTGTCCTTCCTCTGAGGATATTCCAGATCGTTTAACTCAGGTCTCTGGCATTCTTCAATAATTACTTGGAGCCAAGCTGCCTGGAAGAGTTTGGGTTCATTGGGTGCCTGACTGTCCAGTACTGCATGGTGTAAAGCGCCGCATAGCACAGTGTCCAATTACAAACAGTTTTCATCCTGGAGACTCTTAGTTGCCCATATCCATGACTTCTTTTCTGAAGATGACATATTTTAGCTTAATATTTCTGCTGTCAAAACACAGAGGACCAGAGGTTCACTATGCCTGGGTGAAAGTGAGGTCAGTCAGCCTTGCTGATAGGAAATATATTTCTATACCTCAATTCAGGCAAAGTAAGACTGGTAAGTATCAATAGAGACATCAAAATAGGTCTTGGGAGAATAAGAACCCCTGCAGAGAAATTTTTCTTCCTCATTTTGTCCCCCCCTTTTTAGTGTATTATTCTATTTGGTGTCCTTAATTATTCTTTGTTAAGTGCCTGTGTTTTAAGTGTTACTTTAGCTCTCCTCATGCTTATATTGCCAGCATTTCATGCCCTCTCTATTATGCAGGCATAGTAGTTTGCTGTGGCTTTGCTAAAGTCTTGAAGATTTGAGTCCACACTTCAATACTTACCCTTGACATATTTAACTTTTGTGTAAGTCAGTCATGTCAACTCATATCCAGGAAAAAGAGCAAACTGAAAAATGTGTATGATTTATTAAAGCAATAAGAAAAGGGCCTTGATTACGTTAAGTAGTGCAAAAGATTGTTGTCTCTAAGGGCATAAAACACACTGATAAGAAGTAATTGCAAAACAATATGCTTCAGTGAAAATCTGAAGGATCTCGAGTGTTCACTTTCTACATCCTCAATACAGTAAAATCCAATACAACAAAATGATAAAGTTATGAGAGTTTCCCAGTCCCGTTTTTGGGTTGCTGAAGAAGGAAGGTAGTGTGCAGAGTATTATTATTATGTTTATTATTATTATTATGCAACTCCCTACCTACCACAGACCCAAGATTGAGTGTCAGGAATCATATCTGTCTTAGGCCAAGTTAATTTTTTCTTTCTGCTTTGCTCTGTAATGGAGGGCACGATTCACTTTCTGGGGTCAGTGGAGATGTTGGCTAACATGCTTGCTGTTATGGCAAGGCCTTGAGATGCTAACTTTGATGTCTTTGGCTTTCTGCATGTGGCATTTTATTAATCGACTTTTTTTTAAAAACTTTGGCTTTCTACTAGAACTGAAAGGTAGAATATGAGGGCATTTTGGGGACAATGGTATGAGGGCGCAGTCTGACCCTTCTGGAGTAAATGAGGCTTCTGTGGTTTGGCTGCAACAGCGGGAGAGACTGCATCCAGTGACCCATTTGTTCTTCCTAGCACAGCTCTCCAAAATAAGTAGTGGTTTATGTGTCAAATGCACACAACCTGCCTCCCCCCCAAGCCTCCAAGTATCTGTAAACAGGGCATCCTACAAGCTAGATGCTCTAGAATTCGCTGTTTTACAAGGACACTTTGAACATGGATGATAATAAAAAGTTAACAAGTGAATAGCTGTGGGATTGAATTACAGGAACTCTCATAGGCAAAGGCCAGTTAGATTCCCTGGAAACAGTTCGCTGCTCTGTAGTGTGGCACTGCTGCCTGATTACACGTTCTCTAATAAGAATGTGTTTGTTCAGTCTCACTTGGGAGGCATCTGCTAATAAAATACTCTCTCTTTTGTGCAGCTTTAGCTTTTTAGCATGATGGAATAAAATGTTTTCTCTCTCCTGAATGAAAAAAAAAATTAAACTTTTTTTTTTCCTCCCAAGATTTTTAAGGATGACTTACCACTGTTGTTGTCATCATTCCTGATATTTGCAATATTTGCTTGAATGTATGTTTGATTTCTTTGGGGTTCTGATTTCTTTTTGTGGGTGAAAATGTTAACTGTCATAAGAAACTGGAAAAGAGAGTGGTTTAAAAAAACCACAAAACCAAACCCAAAGAAACCCCAACAAACCACCAACCAACCAAAATCAAAAACCATTGAGGCCAGTCATTGCGGATGAGATGTGTAAAGAAAGTCAGCAAACTATTGGAAAAACCTGAGTCACTGTCATTGGGAAAAGGCCCACGTCAGGGACTCCTCAAAGTTGTTTTAGTGTCAGGACATATATTCCTATAAGTCCCACTTTTGTGAATTTGAAAGATGGACCTTCAACAGACTGGTCAGTGTTCACAGGAGATAAACACGCTCTATCCAGCACAGAAGACTGGAAATGTGGCTATCAGGGAAACGAGCGGAAATATCTGGTCCTAGTGGTATCTCAAGACAGTAGATAGTAAAATATGCTTCAGAGGAAGGTATTTAAAAGTTTAAATTCTACTATGTAAAATAGTGAAGTAATTTTCTTGGCAGGAGAGAGTGGAGTTTAACATAATTCAGAATGTTTTGATCTTGGTATTTATAAGCCTGCCTACTTTTTTTTTTGCTTTCAAGAAAGCCTTGTCTTATGAAATACTCTGGCTAAATATTAGTTATTATTATTTTTTTAAATTTTATGTGGTGTTCCCTTTCTGTATGCTGACAGCAGTAAGTAATGATGTCTGGTTGACTAGGCATTTAAAGCAACAAATAGGTCTAAAAGTCTTCCCGTCTTCCCACCCTGCCCTCTGCTTCTAGCTTAAATACACCTATTAATTTGATTTTTCCCTCTGCTGGAAATATTCCCATCTTTCTTTCATTTATCTTTACATATTGTGTACATATCTCCTTTTTGAAATAGGCTTGGCAAATTATATGCATTAATCAGGGCAGGGGCTGGCTCCTTACTAGCAAGAAAGACTAATATCAGTGTTAATACCCAGTGTTAGTTCAAATTCCATATTTATAGGCAAACATCTTGCTTTGTTCTTGCTGCCACTTCGTATTGACAACATGGTCTTGTTTAACTGCCCACTGTGATACTCGGGTCTTCTCCTTGAGTGGTTACAGATGACAGATGAATTGCATGTGAGCAATACAAATAGCTTTTTCCCTGTGTTTCAGTCTGAGTTCTTAAAGCAGAAATTTGTCTTCTGTCCTGCTCTGGATACTTGCTGTTCTGTTAAAGTTTCACCCATATATGAAGTTGAATATCTCTGTACAGATCACAAGCTTTACCACCCTGTTATTCCTCCAAATGGTTTAAAGCTCTGATATAGTCCAGCCCGTTATTCTGTACTAGTGCCCTGAAAAAATTTGTTTATAAACTACCTTATCCCATCAGTTCCCTTGGCAAAGAATTGGGCCAAAACCCAAAACAAAAATAAAATAAATAAACTAAGCAAACATCTGGGCTAAGCTTAATTTAATCTCTACTTTCCAAGTTTTGAGTTAGTTTTCCAAATCAAGTTTTTAATTAAAGTAGCAAAAGGAAAAAAATTTCTCAGACATTGAGATCATGAGGATAGTAATTTATCTGCAGATAAATTTATGAGAAAGAAGAGGAGGTAATGCAAAACAAGATTCAATATCAGAGAAAAACAGATGTATGTCAGGCAAAAAAAATCTATGGAAAATGACGAATTACAGAGATTTCCTACTACATCATCCTGCTTCTTAAGGGAATCCATGTAGTCAAAGGGAGAAAGATTTAATTTATCATTTTTCAAGGATCTGATACTATTTCTAATGGTTTTAAGCAGAATATTATTTTCAAATGCTCTACACCATGTACTTTGAAATTGTACTGTACATAGCTACTTCAAAGTATTCAAGAAAATAATCCATTCCAAGGTATTATGACATCTGCATGGTGTCAAAAATTGTAAGTATGTTTTTAACTAGTGCCTCATCACTTACTTTGGGTTTTCATGTTTAAGGCTCATAGTCTAAGAAATTGTTTGTAATTGTCTCAGAATTTTTGAGCTATAATACTCTACATAGAGATATTAGCTTGGCATAGCACAGAAATGAGTTGTTTAAGCTTCATTGGCTTGTGTGAGACAGACATGCGGTTCAGTGTCCTTCTGAATTAATGTAAAAACTTTGTTGTTTCTACAGAGGGTCTGCTGTTACTCTGAATGGGGCTTTATACTGTCCTGTTGCGTGAGCTGCTTTGTGCTCTCTTGAGTCACTTTTTGCATCTGCAGAGGCTGTAGTGCAGTAGTACTGAAATCCACATTTCCTGGCAGCAGTGAGACTTCATATTTTGTGATTGCTGCAAGACTTGGGTCAGAGGTGCCTCTGTACGGTCAATAACATGTTGCAAAGTAAGAGACGGAAAGGAGGGTAATCCAGTTAAGACTACAGGACAGTATTTCATGGTGAGCCATTGCCACTATGTTTTCTCAAAAGTCTTGCCTACAAAATCTAGCAGTTCACACCACTGAGTGAACACATGGCACCGTGACTTTTATCTTTTTGTTTTGGGGTGCATTTGCGATGTCACAGTGGATCCTCTTTGCCTCAAATCTCTACCATTAAAATACAGAATAATATCTGAGGTACATAAAAGCCATAATCATTATTTCCTATCTCATGTTTATATTAACGCAAACTTGAAAGGAGCTGCAGGTGTGCATCCAGCCAGAAAGGCAGGGAAATGTACAATGGATGTGGAAAATGTGCAGCTCTGGTAGCTTGTCCCCTACTTGCTTAAAGGGTAAGCAGTGGTCTGAGATGGTGTGGGGAAAGAACAGAGAAATCTGCAAAGATTTCATGCAAACCGGGGGAAAAAAATCTTAATTGTAGTGGTTCCAGGTGAAAAGGTTCAAATCCACAATGACAATATTTTGCACTTTTCTAAAACTTCAGAATTCTAGTGAAATGTTTGCAATATTACTCGTTGTACTTAGTAAGTTCATTTCTCCAAATGAATAGACTTTGTAGAAAATAAAACAATAAAATGATTATATATACCCTTAAGTAGCCAGAGTACTCGAGAGAGGATTATAACTAGTACAGTTCATACATCTAGTAGTAAATTCAGTTAAGAAAATCTCATAAATCTAGTGTATTAGAGCATATTACTCATCAGTGATTTAGAGTGACAGCAAGATTACAATGGAACTCCCCTGAAATGCAGCTAATGAAGTCTTTGATGAAGGTCCAAGTCTTTGAAAAAGGTGAACAATGTTTTTGTTCCCCTTCTCAGATCTATTGATGTGCATCACTTTAACATCAAGTGATTAATACCGAATAGATTAAGAACACGAGTTAAATGAGCATTGATTGCCTTTAATCCAAGGAAACCACACACTTCGGAGGTGTTTGCTTTCTTTTCTTCTTTTTAGGCTGTAGTTCAAACAACCTACCAAGGGACTACCCACTGTCAGCCATTGAGAAATATGCCTTTTTTAAAATCAGACCACATAGGCTACTGTGCTGTGTGTGGATAAAAGCCTCTGACACAGAGTGCTCCGTGCAGACATGCAGGATGGTTCAGTGAGAATCTGAAGGCAGTGGGTTATACAGGAGCCTGCTCTGGCAGATTTCACTTCCATTACAAGAAATTAATCCCCTGTTCAACAGACCCAAAATAGAAGCTCTTTTGCCTGCCTGGTAATTAGTCTCTTGCATATTTGCATCTCATTGGCTTTTTCTCTACACTTAATGGCGCAGCTGCTTTTTGCTCATGATAAATTAGAATGGGGATCAGGAAAACATATCCATTTGGTAGTAATGGTGTGTCTAATAAACTTGTTGTCTCTTGAGGTTCTCGGTCATGATGGTAATCTCGTATTAGTTCCAGGAATGCTTCACTTCTTTCCTTCCTCACTTTCTGTTCCCTATTAGCACAGGTTTAGTGAAACAAATTTCCATATCAGCCATCTTCTACTGAAATCTCAGCTATCACTGAAGATTTCATACATCTCATCAGCCATTCTCAATTGGTGCCTGCCTGCACAAATCTACACGCAATAAGAAGGGGGAAGAAGAGCGAAGTAGGGGAGGAAACGGCTACTGCAATTTAAGCAGGGAATGTATTTTTGCTCCATTGCCTTTCACTTGCAAGCTGCACGTAGCCAAATTAATACTGCCCGTGTCTGTCTCTTCCACGTAGGGACTGAAAACTTTCCTTTCACATCATTACTTGTATGAACTCTGCTTTAGGCAATGGGAAAGCCAGGCAGGCCCTAGTGCTTAAACAACCTGCTGGTTCTCTCAGCCCTCAAGGGAAATAACAAGTACAGTGGGGAAGTGACTATAAACAAATTACTAACTCTTTAATTTGAATAGCTGGCGAGAATTTAGGATCTTAATTAGGAAGAAACATCAGTGATAGAGTTATGAATCATGGCAGAACTCTCTTGACCACCAGGTGTAAGTCAGAAGCTTCTTTGTTGAGGGCAGAGTGAGTCAAATATCCAGAGGCAGCTTGATTAGTCATAAACCAAAGGAAAATTAAGCCAACGTAGGCTGTATGAAATTTTAATTAAAAGTTGGAATTGGAACTTGCTCTGCACTAAGCTGTGTTGTGTGAAATCACTGCAAGGGAGCAGGGGCCACAAGAACAGCTCTACCACTAAAACGTTACCAAGGGATTCCATGGTTGCCTTACTTCTCTGAGACATCAACCGCAGCCAACCGCAATACAAACAACCACAGCAGATTCAGTCTCAGCACAGGACACTGGAAGCTATAATATGGTTGGGTAATAAAAATAAGCTTTTCTTGGGCAGAATGTCTTGAAGTTTACATTATCTATACCATTTTTTTCTTCAGATTGTATTTCTCTGAAAGTATTTACATTTCTGCCTTTGTTTCTAATATCAAAGTTTCTCTTATTCTGTTCCTATTCTCTACTTTGACCTGAAACTACTTCTTGTGAGTAGACTATTGATGTCAGGTCTTAGAATTTTCTTTGCAGAAAAAATAAACCGAAGTGCATGTTTTGATCCTTGCTTTTTCCCCGTGTACAACCTTAAAATGACATTACTAGCTCTTTTACTCACACCAGTCAAGAATTATTGAAAATGTCTTGGCATTTCTCCCTTTTCTTTTGACATTCATTAGGCTAAATCAACTGATAAATCTGTGGGTAGAACTAGCGGACTAATTACTTTAACCTTTCACCTTCTTAGGATCTGTTATCATGAAAAAGAAACACACTGCATGCTGTAAATGGTGAGTTTGTTACAGTACCATGAAAACCATTAAGTGACATTTACAATTTGTTGTATCTGAATCAACATTAAAACAGTTTCTTATCTTCCTAATTAACATGACACAGTGTTGAATCCTGAATTGAGCTCAGTTCAGAGTTCAAAGTTCATGGTGTAGACAGAACGACTAATCCAGCCCAAATTCTCACTGGTGTCCCTGGTGGATTGAGTCTATACAGCTCATGAGCAGAAGGACTGAAAAAAGGCCAACCATAAACACTTAAAAGCTCAGAGAAACCATAGCCAGAAGCTGTGTTGAGGAGAAGAGGAAACCTGGAGGCAGTTGTCAGAGAAATGCTTGCAGAATAAGGTGAAGAACTAACGAGTTGAACATATGTACACAATTGCAATTATTACATATTTAATTTAGGATGAGATTTTTATGTGCTATGTCAAATTTAAAGAGACTCTTCCTCTCCAAACCTTCTAAGGACCCTGAGGCACCATTTCTGGATAATAAGGCAAGGGATGGTTCTTAAAAAAAAAAAAAAAAAGCCTTGTCTCATCTGCAGATTCCACAGAATTTAAAAAAAGGCAAAACATGTGGAAAAGCCTTAGATGAATTGCTTAAGTTCTCTCTTTTTCTTAGCCAATAACAGTTTGCCCTTATTTGAGATGAGACAAAGATATCCACTGGGAATTAGCTGAAGGGGATCATGCAGTCCTCCAGGAAACAGCAAAAGAGCACTGTAGCATTGAGGATGCCCCGGGCTTTCTCCAGCAGGTACTTGTAATATTTACCATTGGTGTGAAAAGGATGAGAGTTAGTTGCTTGCTTGCTTGCTTCTAAATTGTAAAGATGAATATTTCACTGTTAATGAACAGCGGTTTGAAATAAGGTTTTCAGTGTACAAGTTTTATTTCCCTACTGACAGGGAGGGAGGGGAGAAGGGAAGAGAGTACAGCAGGTCTGTACCTCCTTGGTTGCTAATTGCCTAGAGAGGAAGAGCTTCACTCCCAGCGCCTTCATCTCAAGCAGCCCTGTGCTGTGGGCTCCACCAGTGCCACGTCACAGACATTTGGATCTCTTGCAAATTCCTGACTTTAGAAAAATGTGGAAACAAAGTCTCCAGTGGACACATAAGTAGTATTTTGTTGTTTTGGAGTTAATTAATTTTCAGGTGTCTGTTTCTGGCCTGGCAAAATGGAATTCTTTTTCTAATTGCACACTGGGAGCTTAAAGAAGGATGATTTTCTTTGAAGAACAGGTACCAAATTAAGAATACAAAGAGAAGAGGGATGCAAAGTATGATAGGGCACAGTGGGTGAGAAAAATGTTTCTTCCAATACATAAATTCATCTGCCTCACTAGCTATTAATATAGCTATTGTAGCACTAGAACATCCTCCTACTGTAAACCCTGAGCAATCTTCTTATCAAAGATCCTAGTTTAATGGAAACTAGCAGCTTTTGCTAAATTTTTCAGGGCTTTCCCTGTAAATCTTGTCAACTTGTTTAAAAAAAAAAAAAAAAAAAAGAGGGGCAGGAGCGGTTAGAAGGTGATGTTGCCCAGTGAGGCTATGGAGACTATCCATGGAAGTTTTAAAAACCCAAGTGGACAAGGCCCTGGGTAACCTGCTCTAGCAGATACTGCTTGGAGCAGGGTGGGTGGGTTGACTATAAACCTCCAGAGGTCCTGTTCAACCTCCACTGTTCTGTGATTCTATGATAACGTTCACTACTTTGCCAGTTGTGCAAGATAGGGAGAAGATGACCCCCAGGCAGCATTGAAAAGCCTGTACTCCAGATTAAACCAGTAGAAATGGTGTCAGCCTACCTTACTTGCCAGCAGACTTTATCTCTGAGAACTGATGTAATTTGTTGTAATAAAGTGGCTGGTCTAAATGCATTTGCAACTCTAAAAATAACATTTCATCTCAAAATTAGCATATTTTCAATTAAGGCTCTCCTGTCTATTACTAAACAAGAAACATGCACGTTAACTAATTGTTCTGTCATGGAAAAATATGTAAATTAACCTGATAAAGGCAGGAATAGAGCTTTCTATAAGTACAAGAGCTGTATGTGTGAAAGCTGTGAAACAGAGCAAAAAGATTGAAAATTGGTTAAACATAAGCTTGGCACTGCAGGAAGGAGGGAAAAATGAGGGAGGCAAGATATAGCCATCAAGGCAGAGTACTGACTTTTTTTAAGTACAGAACATGCTGTTGGTTATCTTTCACAATGTTAAGGTGTTTGGAAAATTTCTGAAGACAACCTGCTGAGAAATCATCTGTGTCACTGTTGCAGTGTTTGAGTACCCAGAAGCTACTTGGAAAATATATAGAGTTGTGCTGTGCATGCATTGATAATATGTGTTATCAGCCTCAACTGCTGTACAAAGATGACTTTGAATTTATTGTGAGCCTGTGTTCCTTCTCCTTAAAATATGCATTTATATTCAGATCACTATTCTTAGGCCATAGCAAACCACTTTGTGCTACCCTGTGCCACGTAGCTCACAGGCTGTGTGCTGGGGATGCTCAATATCAGTCTGTCTAGATGAGCAATGTGACAGTCTACGCAGACCACTAGACCCCTTCAGAAGTTAACACTTCCCTAGGCCATGCCAGGTTTGGACACCCAATTCCATTTCCCCTCTCCAGGCACACAGAAAAGTTGTGAGGATACTGGTAATTCACTGAGGAAGCTGTCACTTGTAGCTGTGCCTTGAAATTTCTAGTTTAAATCCTAGAAATGAATGCTCACAAGACCAGACTTTGAGCTTATACATGAGTTCTGGTTCTGGAAGGGCATGAAAAATTAACCTACTAACAAATTATACATCTCATCTGAAAAACTGGAACCAAGCAAAGAATAGCAACTATGAAAGAATTTTGGGAATCAGGAAGAAAGGAAACTTCTGGAAGAAAAAGGATAATCTGGTAGTTAATTGATATCTTTAGGTATGCACTTGGTCCTGGCTGTTACTTGAGCAGAAAGAAACACAGGCCAGATTTTTATTTTTTAATTAGTTTTGGGATTTTGTTGTTGTTGTTTAATGTTCTCTGGACTTAGAAAAGCTGCCTGTTAATAGTTATTCAACCTACGACCATTGTGGCCAGGATCACTCTGTTGTGAGCTGGGTTTTTTGTTTGTTTTGGTTTTTGCTGAAATATTACATGCCTATAAAAAAACAAAGCTTCAGTGCTTAGAATCAAGCTTTTAAAACTGGAGATAAGATTACAGGTGCTTCTTAAACTGCTTAGGCTTACCACCACCTAGTATTTTATTTGTTGCAAATTATTTGCTCATTTGTCATAATGAGAATAATCTTAATGATCTCTTTCAAAGCAAATATGATTGAGACAGATGGTGGCATCACCAAGAAACTTCTCTCTGAAAGGTTAGTCGGCTTCCTAACTAGGAAACCTCATTAGCTGTCATTCTAACTCCAAAGATTGCACCTGTAGTAGGGGTAATTGCTGAGCTGCACATAGACTTGTAGACATTAATCACCTTTCAGCCAAATGCCTTCTGTCCAGTAAGTTCTTGCATTGCTCTCTACAATCTGTTGCTAAGTGTTGGTATTTTAATATTTGCTCTTTACAACCTGATTTATTGGCTCCCTAATTTAACTTCAGTACATTTAGGCTGAAGCTTAATCTGGGTCCTGACATTTGATCTGCCTGTGCAAATAGTGGGTTTTTTTCCCAGATAAGCTGAGATGCCTGTGCGCACGCACACACTTTCCCATTGAGAGACTAGCAAGTTAAACTGTGATGCTCTAGAAAGGTATCAATGACCCTTACGGTGATCTGTTTTAACTGAGCCACTTCAGTACCATAGACTATTCCATAATACATTTGGATTGGGTGATACATTGCGTTGATGCTTGTCTCAAAATCCCAGATGCATATTTTTGCAAGAATTTGGACCTGAATGTTGTTTGTTTGCTTTCCTTAGCTCAGGCCTTAATATTCTGATCAATATATCTGTAACAGTTTCACCTTTCTCCTTTAACATTTACACTGTTCAAAAGATAGTACCCTCACCACCATTTCTTTTATGGTAAGAGACATGTTTGCAGGTAGTGTCAAGATGATAGAAAAGCTAAGGACTAGTCATAGATACCAGGTGGGTGGATGGGCAGCCAGCCAGCCTAATCAAGCTGAGATCATAGGCGCAAGATACTGCCCTCCTCCAGTCTTTTCTCACCATGCTACCCCTTGCGAAGAACTTCTCAAAATACACAGTGTTGTAGCACTGGGCTCTAAAGTCCTAGTGTCCAGCTTTAACTGTGTTTGATTATCATGTTAAAACATCTATAAACACTCTTTCTAGGGGTGAAATGTCTGCACTTGAACAGGTTGATGAAGCGCTATAATACATATTTACTTATTTATGCATTTTATATGTATTTATATATTAAAAAAATAAAGGTAATCCTACTAATCTGTCCCAATTTTAGTCTTTAATTTTAATTGGATATGCAATAGATATGCACTGTGGGCTTGCTTACTGAAGACTAGGAACTTTTTTTTCTGGTACACTGTGCTGAGATTCAAGGCAGGGAAGCTTTTCCAGCATCTTTTTACACTCTACCTGACTGAGATCTCTGTGTTAGCCCATCATTTTTGTCAACATCAACCTGACGCATATTTGAAATACTTGTGCTTTAGAAACTTTATGCAATATTAATGAGATACTTTGGTTTCCTTTAGCTGTAGAAACTTTAGCATCAAATCACCCCAGCTCTGCAGTAGATTTTTTTTAACAAGAGTTTAAATGGTAATTAGAGTATCAATAGGAGACAATTAATTCCTGTATGTACTTTAGAAATCCATTCTAAATATCGTCCAGTTTCAAATCTACTTTTCTTAATTTAAATCAATATTTAGATGGCCAGGCTAAACTCTCCATGAGAAAAGTTCCCTGATGCAAACATGACCTTCCAAGTGAATCATCATAGAATAGTTACTGTACTTTTAATCTTACTACCAAAAAAGACTCTTGATACTGCTTTAATTAGTACTTGTTTGTTTATTTAATTGCTTACAGTGGTTGTATGTTTCAAGATGAACTGGCCCTCTAATCTGAACAATACTTTCCAGGTAAGAGGCTGGGCTACAGCTTTATTGGACATTCTTCCTAACAGAGACTGGGACATTCCATCTTTCACCGAAATGCTATTTTCTGTTACTAATCGAAATCAAAGAAAGGAATACCAGAAGAAATTACCTGCTGTGGTGGTCTGATGAGGGCAATATGAAGAGCAGGCAGTCTGAAAATGTCAGATACTGCTGTTTTAAGAAATCTCAGTTTGGAAGAAGGTTGTGGGGAATGTTTTCTTTCAAACAACACATGAGGGTAAACACAAACATACTTGATGGTAGTAGGATGGCTGTTTATGAAGGTTGGTGGACGGCTTGCGTAACTTACTTGCCAACATTGACCCATAAATTTCTGGATTGATCAAGAAGCAACTAAACTCTTTATTAGATAAATAATTTAAACTTGGTTATTTGGTACAAATTTTTTTTTAAAAAAGGGGGGGAGCTGGGCTGGAATGGGGATGGTGGGGTGTCTTTTTTTGGCTCTTTACCATACCCCATTGAATCAAGCTGTCGTATGTCTCTTGGCCTCATTTTTCTGCTTATGAAACCTCTTAGAAAACCTTGCCCTGGAGTCCAGCTGCCAAGTGGCAACTAAAGCAACATGATTTCTTATCAGAACAAGGTAGACCTCCTTGTATTGTCATAGAATGGTGAAAATTTTACCTCCTAAATGTTGCTGTTTTTTCAAGCTTGAGGAGCATTTGTCCACATGTGACACTATAATAACGTGCTTCTGTGTATATTTGGGGTTGTTTTTTTTAATGGCTTGCTTGTTTTTGTCTACATTGATCTTGATTTAATGCCTATGAAAATAAATGGAATTATTCCTTCTGTGGCTTCCTGCCCCACCCCCCTGCTACTCCTTTCAAAGATTCATTTAAAATAAAGAACTTTCCCTACTGTGTCATCAGGAGAGAGTTATTCAGGGATAAGTGTCTCAAACAACATATTATTTTGGCTATATGCCTTGTGTTTTCTTTTGATTAGATTACAACTTTTGACATGCTTGAAACCTGTCATAAAGTTTGATCACTACTTGGTAAAGTCATGGCAAAAGCGTATCTGCTCACCAGCACAGGCGTTGAAGTCTGCAATTCTCTTGGGAGCAAACTGGTTTCTGAGACGAGTAATGGGGTCATCCTAAAAGATTTTTAAGAATAGCAAACTGATTGTTTAACTACCAACACTTAAAGAAAATAGCTCTTCCATACCTTCTCATCCTCAGATAACTATTTCTTCCTTGAGGGTGTGTAATATTTAAGTTTCACAGTGTTTTCTTAGGGCTTGGATGCAGACATGTGATCCTCATGGCATTGCTCTCTTGCTGGAATTTTCTTTGTGATGTATCTTTTTCTTACTGCTATTTATGAAAATCTTGAAAAACACACTCTGGATTCTTTGAACTTCACTCATTGCTCACAATGGTGACTACCAGACCCTGCTCATTTAGGGAACTGAGTTCATGTGTTCAAACGCAGACGGCCTTTATACTAGCTTTGCCCAGGTCCAAAATAATCAGTTGCAAATCAATTATCTTCCTAGTCCTGAGTGCTACTACTTGCAGCCCTTGCCCATACTGTTAGCTCCTGCCCCTCCGTGGACTTCGCATAGAGCAAGGCAGATGCTTGTAAAGTGTGGAGTCAGGATGCCAAACTGGAGAGACAGATGAGGCTGATATTTTTGCCTTATGTCCAGTTGTAAATAACACAGACTTGTTGCAAACTAAGTTGCTGTCGCTGCAGCAAACACAAATAGTTTGGGCTGGTTATAGGGAATTGGTGATGATGCACAAATACCTGCACTTCCATCTCAAACATTAAGTGACTAATACTGCCTCGCTTGACTTCTGTGTGTCACTAGTAGTCACAGTGAATAGAAACTCGAATCTAAATAACTGTGAATGGATAAATTCAAGTAGAAAGACAAAAATACCACCACATAGAGCAGCAGAGCCTGAGAGCTAGGGTTACCTACAGACAGCATGGCCTAAAAGCTTTGTTAAGCTGGCAAGAACTTCAGTAGGTAGATAGCAGTAGTTCCCTCACAACCTTAAACACTGAGAGAAGGCAGAAATACTTTCATTGGGATTGTTATAGGCCAGCGGCATAGGGATGTTATATTGTAGTCATGATGCAGTGTCATAGGGAGCATTCAAGGGTTTCTTATATTGCTGGGAAAATAAGCATTAACAATCTTTAATGCCTCTTATTCATGGAAGTGCTTTGAATCTTAATACAATTGCTATAAAGAGACCTTGGAGAGGAGGGATTGCCTCATACCAACAATTTCTCAGTTTTATTATCCATTAAAATTATTTTATGTCTTGAAACGTCTGAGTCCATAAGAGAATAATTTAACTTTTCTGTTCTCTACATGTGTGTGCATGTTGTGTTCCATGTCTTTTCTATCCTTGTCCCACAGTCAAATTTTCACAGTTACTGTTGCACCTGTTAGAAGTTCACTGCCAGTAAAAATGATGCAGAGTTAAAGTCCCTGAACAGCAATGTTAGATGCATCATTTCTGAATAGATGTCACCAAAATGTAGCTTAAAATACTGTTGCGCCTAGGAGTCTGAATGCCACTGTAGGCATACTTTTTCCTCTATCCTACAAAAACATTTGCCAAAAGATGAAACATAGTACACAGTACTGAGTAGACTTGGTGGTGCTGCGGGGGAAAAAAAAAAAAGAGATGCGTATAAGCAGGTAGTTGGTTTGATGTCTCTGAGTTTACAGATGAACTTTGTCAGAATCATGAACCACAATAATGTGTATATTTTTTTCTAATTTGAAGAGGTGAGGTAATTTGAGCGGTTGCCCAGACAGGAAAGTATTCCGTGATGCTGATCATGTATCATGACATCAAGACAGATGATTGAAGGAGTTAGGTTTGACACCAGTGATCAAACTCAGACATGTACAGAGAGGAATTAATTACATATTAGCAGTCTGATGTGGTGAGAGAAACGGGCAAAGCTGCTCTGTGAGATCTTGTACTAGTTCAGTGATGCTTATGAGGATGATGAACAGAGTTGTCTGAAATGTGCTAACTCCAAATTGAAGAGGCCCTAGTTTCTCAAGAGAAACCAGTAACTGTCAAAGATCATTCCTACTCTAAGACCAAAATGGGCTGGTATATGAGGTGCTATATGTACAATATCCTTAGTTTGCATACAAAATTTATCATCTGTCTTGAGTTCTTCTGGGCTCTGCTAGTGAGTGTTGTGCTACTGTTGCCTTGGTTTCTCACCTGGTTTTCTTACAAGCTGAAGAATTTGACTCCTTCATGGACAGAAGAGTGCAGAATTTGTGCAAGCCATGTGTTTTTCAATATCCCTACCTTCTTTGTCTACAATACTGACTTGTAATAAATCAATGCATTGAGTTGTCCCTTAGCCACCATCTTGAACCTTGCATCATGTCTTCTTGATATAAGCAAAGGACCTCCCAAGGCAAAGACGGCACTTCCGAGTTCTTGCTAAATGATATTGCAGATCTGATGGGACCAAGTGAGATAAGCTACTATGAACCTAAAGGGGCTTCCTGCCTTCTCATTTCTTGCTGCACTGAACTCTGCCTGAAGTAATGTGCTGAAAGATGTTTGAATTACATCCCAGTAAGCCCCTGTAGTGCCTGAAAGAATAAATTGCAGTGTGTGTGTAACAATACACATACACACAATATAGTTTAGTAATAACCTGGGAGGAGTTCTGCATGAATCTTCCACATCATGGAACCACCTCTGCCTTTTTCTGTGTTCTACCTTTCTGTATATATATATATATATTAGGAGCACAAATTGTTCTGGTTTTGCTTTTGTTCCTTTCATTTTTTGCTTAGAAACCTGAGGTACCTGGGATTACAGCAGCAGGTACAAGCTAGCAGTTAATTTGTATACTTTCAGTGCCGGGAGAAACATAAACTTGCAGTTCATAATTAGCTGTGAGACACTTAGAAAACTGTACTCAAGTTGATGGAATAATTTTTTCATTTCACTCTTTATGGTGCTTCTACTTTAAATTCTTCTTTGGGGTCTGCTACAGACTGTGCTGTGGATCTCATACTGGGTTCCTGGTTTTCCCAGGAATCATTTGGCAGTTTAGGGCCCTTAGGGTGTGATCCAATAAACCCTTGCTCTCCTCTGAGTAGTAGGATTTGCCAAAAGCTGTCCTCAGGAGCTGGTTATGCAAACACGTCTTTCTCTGCACTGTGGTGGCCAGGGCATATATGTACAATTCATTGTTAGATATCAGCAGAGTTTCAGTAAATTTTTAACAGCATGAATACACACTCTAATGTATTATCCAAACATAGTCTTTCTATCAATATGCCTGTGTTTATTACAGCTGAGGCTTGTTTAGCTGCTTTCTTTTTTGTCTTTTTTTTTTTTCCTGTACTGATCAGGCATGCTTGTAGCTGTACACATATAAAAATCTCGTAACCTCATATCCTAATCTTCTTCTAATGTTAGGGATATCGTGGTGATAAATGTCATTAGATCCATACGGTGCATAGGCAAGGCTTGTGTTTTTTTGAGGTAGGTTTTTAAGTATTTGTTCAAAATCATACTGTGCTGCATCCATTTTTATCACCTTATACAACCAACTACACCAATCAAGACTACCTGGTAGGCGATCTCTGTTTTTCTCACGTCCAGAGGTCTTGCACTGTGTACCCATGGAAAAACATGAAATGAACTTCTGCTCAGATAGCTCTCTTCTAACTACAGTGTGCAAAAGGAATTGTTGTGTGACTTATTTTGGTTTTCAATGAACAAGGGAGCTTAACATCCTGCTATGCATTTTGCAGCATGCTTTCTAATGTACAGGCCAGATGAGTCCAGGTGCCTGTAGGGAGCTTTGGTGAAGCTAACAAACTTGGTGATGCAGAGATATCCAGCAGATTAGGACCTCTGTTGACACTGAAGCTGTCCCAATGCTCAGGCTAACTTAAACAGGAAATCAGTAATGAACTCCTGTCTTCTATGTTTATTTATCCTTGTGGGTTTTTTCCCAGAATTTTCTCTTTGTTTTTGGTATTCAAGCATTTAAGCCTTTGCGTTGTATTTTTCAGAAAGCACTGAGTCATATTCTGTGAATGCTGCTGTGTAAATCATGTATTTCAACTGATTAACAGTTTAAAGCCTTCTTTCCTTAAAGCAGTTGCTAAAATTACTAACACCACAAAAAGACTGTCTGTAAGCTATGATAATGTCTTTGAAATAAAATGTGAAGTTATTCACTTGGAGCTTAAGTTTATGCAAGCTATTCTGGTTTTGTTCAGGGTGCATTCTCAAGCAGATTAGATTGTGTTAGTCCATAATTAATGAATGTGTGGTGCTTTGAGACCTATCGATGAAATATAGCTGTAACAACTTCTCACTATTACATTTGTTCACAATTAGAAAATCCAGCGTCTCACAATTAGTCTGGATGATTTCATTAACTATAATCTTGATGTGGAACGTTATGAACAAGAGCTCCAATCTGAGCGCTTTCAGAGTTCCTACTATAGAGATGATTAAGGAAAGTGTGTCTGTTTTGTAATGACATTTTAAATGCATTTTTACTTGGTTATTTTGCAGGAATCAAAATAAAACACTTCCATCTTCCAAAATTATGCAAAAAATCTTCTACAATCTGCTGTTTCTCTTGTTGTTCCCTTCTTCCTGTTCTCATAACTGAATATATTAAAAGTGAAGTTAATGGCAAAAAAACTCTAAAACTCCAGCTTTTCTGAAACTGGACAAAATTTGAAAGCATTAAAAAAAAATTAAAAAATTGCATCCTGGTTGGTAGTAAGAAGAGAGAGTGATTTGTATTTTACAATGCAATTCTAACTTTTTCTCTGCAGCAGTTCTTGGTCATGTTTTCTTTTCAGTAAGGTGTAACGTTTTCTAGCATGTTTAGTCCTGCATCGGTAGGAGGAAATTCCTATTTCTCTAGAACACAATTTGGCTTTTTCAAACACTTACAGGTTCTTGTTTGAGTTCAGACATTCAGGGTGCAAGCAGGATGCTTCAGTCCTGGTTGAGAAAGTAACAATACTGAGGAACTGACCGTACATACCTTCAGCTGGCTGTTCTTTTGGCCCCTCTTTCTTTCTAAGCCCCAAACAGAATTAGAACAGACAGTTTGTACCTTCTGAATACATCTGCAGGCTAACTCCTATCAGCCTAACTTTTGTGTTGATTTATAGTAATGGGTCCAGAAACAAAAAAAGGACAGCACAGGGGGCAAACACACTTTTATGATCAACTCACCTGAAAGATAGGGTAATACTTTCGCAGTGAAAGTGCATGTAATGTGTCTGAGAGCGTTTGAGTTGGGGGACCTGTGGCTGCTTTGCACACATTTCCCCATGCTTTGCTTTTCCTGGGCTTTAAATGAGCTAATTTTCAGTGGGTGTTGGGTTGAGCCTTGATGCCTAAAGGGGTGCACAACTGAACATCTGTCTATTCGAAGTACAAAAATATCTTCCTACCATTTGTTTGGGTTAGGTGCATTAGAGCTGAGCATGTGAGATGCAGATGTGGAAATACACAGACATCAGCAGCAAGAAGCCATCCTTTGTGTACCTCAACGGGCAAAGGACATGGTGAAGCCAACTGTTTTGCTCACAGGCTATAGAAAGTTACAAACAGATCCTCTTCAGTTGCTGTCATCTGATGCAGAGACATAGATGATGATTTACGCCAAAGGCTTACCTGGTAAATTTGTGGTCTTTGCACAGAGGGTGCTTTCCTCTTGAACTTTCGTTTAACTCTTCATTGGCAATTGGAGTACTCTAAAGCTTTCTAGGCTGTACAACTCATCAATGGGCTTGACTACCATTTGGTGTGAACTGGTATATATCAGCCCAGTGTGAAATATCAGACCAACGTGAAACTACTTTGCTAAATAACAGGTGGCCAGATGGCTTATGTTTATTATAGCTAGTAATGCATTGTAATGGTACTGAACTTTCAAAGAAGAGCTCCAGAATCTAATGTAATATACATCTGGTCTATCTGTAGCTATAGAGAAAATGTTATCACTCACTCTGACATTCCGAATTATACAATTTCAAAATATGTTCCTCAAATTTTCTATGTTTACTTGACTCTATCAGTTCATACATCCCAAGGTCAGTGTCTTCACTGTTTCACATTATAGCTGTCAGTGACTGTGCCTTCCCCTTCTTGCCTTTAGAGGTAATGATTTTTCATGATGTTTGTTTTACACTTGTATCACAAGGTATTGAACATGGGTAAATTAATGTAGGGACCCAAAAGGATGATGATGGGAACATGCTACTACTTCTTGTATCCTCCTGGGATTGAAAACACTGCTCCTGGAAAAGGCAAGATTTTATTTTCTTGGGAAACTCACTTTAAAATTCTTAACAATGTCATCTCTGAGTCTTCCATAGGCCTAATTCAAGACAAATTTCTTTTTTCTTCTAATAGCTTTTCAAAACTGTGAAGAAATGGACTTTTCTGTTACTTTTCATTGTATAGCAGCATATGTCATTGGGCCACCCATCATGCTTTTCAGCTCTGTATAAGCTGAAGTGTTTGGAGGTCTGAATGACATAGACATTTAATTTAGAAATACAAGGCACACTACTGCCCCATGCATATTTATGGAACTTCTCACCCGTGACCTCATCCCAAAGGACTTTGAAGAACAAAGCAAAAGTCTAGTATTGTGACAATAAACTGTAATATAGTTTATAAAACTGAGGTTACTTTTTTACCATTTCAAAGCCTCTATCAAACAAGTGTGCATCTTTATTTTAGTTTAAAAGCAGAACAGGAAATACTCTTTTCCTTTCTTCAAAGGTAGAGCGAGCTAAACAGTGAAGATGAAAACAGACCAGTTCTAATCCTAGGGCTTCTAGAAGAAAATTAATACATATTTTCAGTTCTTTCAGTCATCTGTCATTCATCATTCTTGTGAATTCAGCTTGAATGTAGCCTAAATATCCCAAAACTTCAATAAATAAATAAAAGGCAGGACATGGCTTTTCTTTTTGGTCTTTGAGCTTCGAGAGAGAAGATGGGACATGTAGTCACGTTTTTCCCCTGCATTATGTAAATATCCCTTTTGTTTTAAGAGTCAAGGGGTTTTTTTTGCAAATTACATGTATCTGCTAGTTGGAGCCCTGAAAATGATATAAAGTTCTGAGAGAAAATTATGAGAGTGTTTTTGGATAGACGTGGAAAGGTAGGATCCTCCCAGTTGTTCTTGTTGCAGAGCATAGGTAAGAAAGGATGTTGATCTTTTCCTTCTCCCATATAGGTTAGATATTTGTAGACATACTGAAGATGGGCGGTAGCAGATGCGGTACAACACCTACTAGGAATT
This sequence comes from Chionis minor, assembly GCA_013398295.1. NCBI lineage: Eukaryota > Metazoa > Chordata > Aves > Charadriiformes > Chionidae > Chionis > Chionis minor. Next base: position 275,705 of record VZSF01003838.1, read on the forward strand.
TTCGAAAGTCATTATCTGCATCTTTAAGTAGCTAAATACTTGTAAAAAAATTATAAGCTTCTCTGTTTCTTAAATCATTTTGATTTCTCCACTGTGATACCGTCTTTCTTCAGTGCTGAAATAAAAGGGTTAGAGTGCCATAGCAACAGTTTCCATTGTGTGCTATAATGACCAGAACCCAAACCTGCAAAGCGTTGCACTATCAGCCTATCTTCAGCCTTCCATGTCTTTCTCCCTTGCAATTCAGCAAGCCGTGTTTGTCAGCTTAGGTAACTGTTGTCTCAGAGATTTGTGCCATGCAAACCACTTTTTATACCTGTTTAGCATACTGCTATCTATCGCCATACAGTTCTTAAGCACACGCCAGTAGAAGCATGCAGCCATTTGTGCAGTTTGGGGTTCATAACTGTAGATTCATAACTGTAGGTTCTTCCCTAAGACTAACAATCTTTGTTTCTTTTTAAACTGAAGACTTGAAACATGACCGTGGATTTCTTCTGCTCTCTTTTTTTCTCTATGCTCTGTAGGATTTACTGAATGATTGTATCGGGTAGGTAGAATCTGGCCTTATTCTCCCAGAATATCTGTGACATCCATAATAAAATGTTGACTTAAAAATTTTGTAATTTCACTCCTTTACACTGACTATTCCATAGACTGGAGATAGTAGAGCAACTTCTTCACGGGTGTGGGTAAGCACAAAACTGGAAACTTTAGGGAGCCTTAGGCATTTACACAAATACATACTATAACTCTGTAGCGCAGTATGTAGTTTGCATTAGGATGGTACTTGTCCTGTAATGCTCCAGTACTCTAAAATGTCATCATCACGCAGGCTTCTCCATCAATGTAAAGTTGCAAGACAAAGACAAAATATTTTTGTGAACAGAATTGCCAAATATAGCTTTTCAGTCACACTGGTGATCGGTCTCTTCTTTCCTGTCAGAGTGCATCTTCCTGGAATATGTCTATGAAAGCAGTCCCTGGAGCAAAGATCCAGCTAGCCCCGCACACAACCTTTGACAGTGTCAGAAGCTGATTCATAGCGGGGTATGGAGGAATAGGGGAAGGACATCATGCTACTTCTTTCAAGGACTCTCTCAGCTTCCTAATAGCCTGGGGCTCCGCCACAAAGTTGGGGTTTTGTTGGTGAAGATGTCTTTTTAATTCCTGCAAACTGATTCAGTTTCCATGAACCTGTTCAGTTACAGGCCTTGGGCCTGTGCTAGTGTTTAGCACGTACAATGTCATGCAGCAAGAAGTTTCAGTTAATACATGTGATCTGAAGAACTGCTTTTTTGTTCGTGTTGAGCCTGCCGTTTGCTAACTTTGGTCAGTGACTCTGCTCCTGAGGACACCTGACGATCATTCATGCTTTCTCTTCGTGTCCATCTTAGAAGAGCTCTGTGGCAGTCTCTTCCTGCCTTTCCCTCTCCCCACATCCCTGCAGTGACCTCCCGGGTTGAGAACTGGGACTTCAGAAAAATAGCAATCACTTCTCACTCTGTCACAATTCTTTTTTTTTAATGAGGTAATATGTTCATCATAAATGGTGTAGCTGTTTAAGAAAGTTAATTGGGAAAGGTTATTAGATGCCCCTAATCCATAATCACCTTCTTAAATTTTCACACCATCCTCTCTTTGTTTGTCAGGTAATGTTGTTCTGACATACTTTGAGCGATAATCACTGTTCAAAACAAGCCCCTATCCTTCACTGTTCATGTTTCAAAAAATTTAATCGTATGTGTCCCAAGTGTTTTTTGTGTAGTCTTACTCTTTTGACTGTTTTGGTAATGAAGCTACATCCTGGTATTTGATCAGAGTGACTGGTGTCTGCTGACAGGGACAGGGCACCTTTCTGGCTGTTCCCTTTGTTTTATGGTCCTGCAGTCTCCTAGAGTTTGAATGTACAGAGAAACTCCATTGATAATGAATTCTTCGTTCCTATCCAAATGCTGTCTTTCTAGAGAGCTCCAGTTCCTTTACAAACCAGGTATTTTCTTTCTTTTAAGAGAAATAACTTGGTGGGAAAAGGGAAGGAGAGGAGTAGGAGGAGGGGAAAGACGGTGGGGAGAGAGAAAGAAAGTCACTGTGTCATGTGGCCTTACATAGGCTGAATAATTTCTGTAACTGTAGATACTGCATTTACTTTTTTCAGTTTTCTTTCTGACATCATTCTGTCGCTTGTAACTTTCCTTGATAATATTTCACTAATACTCACCTTCCACTTTCGCTAGGATAATTTACTTTGTCCTTCACCCATCCCATTTTCATGTTGAATTCTGGTACTCATAAGGTAAAATTGCATTCTGTTTGGGTGTAGTAAGGAAACACCTCTCTAGTTGTTGTGAATTTGAGCAAGCCATGTTCAAAATACATCTCAGTAATCCTTGGATCAATCAGGTGGAAGGCACCTTACAAGGTAGTCTAGTCCAATCCCCTGTTCAAAATGGAATTAGTGTACGTTGCCTTCACTTCATTAGAGAATTTGCATTGGTGAAGCACAGGTGGATGAGTCTTTAGCCACCATACTTGAAGATCATGCACTAGCAAGTTTGTACAGGATGAAATAAAGTTGTAAATTTTGCTGGCGTGGTATGAATTGGTCACTGTTGGCATCTTGGCTATGATCATAAATTTGTGCTGACAACTCTCTCTGCCGTCAGCTTGCTATCTTGTGGGAGCAGCAATCAACATATTTGCAGGGACTGTTCATTATCTTCCTCGTAACTTCCCACTTCTTTCTCCATTAATCTTTATTAACAAAAAGAACAGGATATGAATTTTTCCTACGAACCTTTGCACCTTGCATGTTCCTAACTGGAAAGTGAGGTGGAAGCTTCTAACACAGCTGTATTGTTGTTAGGCACAGGACAACTCCTAAGCAAGCTGCACACGTCTCCTCACCCAAAGGATTTACTTCTATCTGCCTGTCATTCTCAAAGGAAGTCATAAGGGAGAAGAAAAACAATTTTATACGCAATGTGTGACATCCACCTTAGGCCAAATGCCTTGTTAACATGATCCTGAGGATGGGATGGTGCAGCATTAAGTGGCGACGTGTTTTCCAGTTACTTAACTCACTTGCTCATGTCTTGGTTAGCTTAGGGCGTATACACACTGTGAATCCACAGCAGCCAGTGCTAAAAGTCTGACTGCGGCAAACTTCTGCCTTGTGCTTCAGATCACTTTCATTTATATTGCAGTGTAGCCTGAGATACAGATATCTCCAAGGGCTGTGAGTGTGCTGCTAGGAACAGAGAGCTGATACTGCTAATAGGTTGTGTGTCAAGAAGAGGATCTTACTGGAATTGTGTTAAAAACTTTATAGATTTGGGGGAGGGAAAGGGGAATAGAAAAAGCTTTGCGACTATGAAGCAGCTTCTTCACAAACTACTTCTGTATTTTTTTTGCCAGAGTTCCCTTGCAATTCCGCTTTCTGTCTCCAAACTCCCTTCAGCATGGAATGTGGAAGCTGTAAGGCAGAAAGACAGATTTCATGTGGTTTTACACTCTTTGATTGGCTGGATCTTTGCTATGCAGTCAGTAGTATCTTTCTTTCTGAGATAAAGCGTAAGATGAAAGGCAAGAGAAGCTCTTACTCTGATAGCTATGTGAAGAGTTTTTAAAATATGGAGAAATACCGTGAGCACCAGAATACCATCTCTCCTTCCCTCATTTGGTGTTTCCCATTTTGAATTAATAAGGCTCTGTGCAATGCAATGTCATTTTGAAATTGACCCAGACTGTGCAGTGAGCGTGGACTAGATCACCTCCAAAGATTCCTTTCAACCTAAGTTATTCTAAAAACAAACAAACAAAAAAGCCCACCCCAAACCCCTAGTCTTAATCTTATCTAGGAGGGGAAAGTAGATACTTTCTTATTTTTCTTTTTGCTTTATGTTATTGCAAAAAGTTAATGCCTAGCCTAGAGTTTTTCCAAGTACCAAGGGGCACAAGATGTGAAATCTAGAAAGGAATCTAAGTCCAGAGCTTATGGTCTCTTGAAGTCTGGCATTGTTGTGCTATATTCTGTCAGGGACAAGATTCTAAGGAAAGCAGATTGTTTTTTGAAATGTACGATAGCCACCAATTCCAGATTTTCATGCAATCCCCATACTGTGCAAAGGCTCAGGCAAGCAAACAGGCAACTTGGATCGGAAGTCTGCTATGTTTTCTTCTCCCTGACCCTTTTTGTGAACTGATATGCATGTCAGAGGGAGAAGTAAATCTGTAGCTGTATCTTTGAGTGTGTGGGACCTGAATTACGAGCAGACTTTTAGGCGCATTGCTCTAGAATGTACTATTAGTTGTTCTGACAGATGGAGAGTAGCTGAGGGATGTTCCAGTGGATATAATTAGATTTAAAGGGCCATGATGAAGATGAAGGAAATATGGGGCAAATATTGGGGAAAGGTTATTATTTATTCAGTACATTATAGCATCATAGAAAACTTAAAGCTTACATTGGTACTTGTAGAAACAACAAAGCAGAGAGGGGGGACTGAAGCACAATGACAGCGAATCACTGAGATAATATTATGCAAGTTAGAAAGGTGGGTGAAAAGTACATGTAATAAAATAAAACTGTCTTGGTTGACTCACTCTTTTATTGGCTACTAGGAAGAAGTGGGACTTTACGGGTGTTCAAAATCATGCTGAGAAGTATTTGAATCCAGTCCTCCGAACACCTCCAGGGTATCAGCTGGCTAACACTTCCCAGATTACCTCAGCCTGCCTCTATATTGGCATCATATCTGAAATGAGTAATGCCGATTTGGAATCAACAGCAACAACAAAGGAGCAGTGTTAAAAATTAAGATGATTCTCAGCCAGATTGTAGTTTGAAGTATCTGAAAAGGAAAGTGTTCATCAAGCTTTCCAATGGCTGCCATTGCTACTAGCTTGACCACTGTGTCTTCTGCCTTGCTTCTCACCAGGAAAAGTGGTCACTAGGTACCCTAAGTACGTACATCTTATGGTATTCCTAGAAAGTGTAGTTTCTCTTTCTTACTTTGATTTCCTCCAGGAGTTAAGGAGGAAAAAGTTTCTGGCATCAATGTTTCCCATAAACAGAATTCTTCTTTTGCCTAGATCTTGGTTTCAAAATGTCTACATCACATTCCCTTACATCTAATACTTGCAGGAAGGAATCATGTGTCTTGAAGGATGTAACTTCAAAAAACATACTGGCTTATCGAGAGCAAGGTGTTTCCAGGCAGGGGCTGTGCTGTATAAGCAGCACAGTGTGCTCCTGGTGTCTACTATTTTTGCTTTGAGATCGGTTTTATTTGTTTGTGTCTAAGTAGAAGATACTTTCAAAAGTACACATCTGGGGTAAGTAGAAGAAGAGAGGAGAAGAATGGGGAGAAGCAGAATTTAAGGGTCTCTAATCCCGTAAATTACTTGCCTACAATTCTCCATTGCTAGGGCCTGGTGCTCTCAGAGGGCAAACATGAGAATGCTACTGTGCAAGAACATGGTACTTAGTATTCACTTTGTACAAATGTGACTGTGTTAGACAAAGACAAATACAGCCTGAGCCTCTACATATGCAGGTCTCTTTCTTCCTACCCTACCAAAGAAAATCTGACCTGGGGGGTGAATAGAGCAGTGCTTTGTGTTTCTAATTCCTTACTTTCTTTTCCTGTAATGTATACTTTTCCTTCTGAAAGTTTACCTGAACTTTTCTTCTGCTTGTGATCCTTATGCTGACGGATGATGACAGAATTGTGTAAAATATTGCTGAAAAATTTTAATACATGGTACATCATCTATCATGCAGGGTTTATACGTTCTAAAGTCATTGCCATTCTTTATTTAAACATAATGTGAAATCATAGCTTTTTGAGAGCTATGAAATACTACCCACATCTTTTTCAATATCAATGATGTAGTATGAGTCACTGTTTCATTTAATTCAGCCACTGACAGCTGTGTTCATGCAGCCTTAAAACAGGCAGAGTAACGTTACACAGTCCTTGAACAAAGCGCATTGTGGGAAGTGTCACAGAAAGCCTCTGTAGAGTGACTGGGCAGCCGTCTTGGAGGGCTTTGTTTGGGCAGTGGAAGAAAAGTGTCCGTTAAAGGAGAGAGCTTGTTCAGCTTTGTTATGAAGCTGGTTGATTTGATTGAGTAACCGGAGACTAGAGTCTGAAAAGGAATGACAGAAATGAAGTCGTAGGGTGATGCTCTGTTTAAACTCACTTTGCCTTGAAATTGTTTTTGTTGCGCAACCCTTTTCCAGAACCACCTGTCCTTCCTTCTAGTCGTTGCTACTGGACGAGAGTGGTGCTGTGGAGGTAGTTACATTACAAAGACATCTAGGAGGTAAGGGAAACTGGGAACTGCTTTCTGTTCCCTTGCATTTAGGGCAGTCAGTGTTGCTCATAAGCAGGTAGTGCTTGGACATGACAGTTGCTCAGGCTCAGCATCCTCCTGCAGCAAATAAGATGCTTAAAAGCACTGTCTTCAGCCTCACAGGAATTCAGTCGTCGTGTCTGAGACCTTTGAGCCTAAGACCTATGATGGCTGGGGACGAAGAGACCAAGTGTATGTCTGTAGATGGGACCCTGAGGCACCTACAGTATACCACAAGTGCATAGCAGGGGGTAAATGTGAGCGTACGTTGCGTACCCTCAGCGTACATGTAACCTCAGCAGATGAAAGAGCAATTTTTGCTGCTTTCTATTAAGGAAATTAGGAGATTCTATGGGATGTTAAGAGGGACAGACAAGACTGAGGTTTCTCAGTCTCTGACCCTATCTGAGACATCCTCACTGGCTTGGTAGAATGACTATCGCATTCAAACAGCTGTTGCTTGCCAAAATCTCTTCATCACTGGAGATATTACACATTGACTCAGGCTGGCCACTGGGATGGCCGTGGACACAGAAGGTCTCACATCACTGGTAAAGGAAATGCTGAGTTTTCAGGTAACGTCCCAAACAAGGCATTAGTGGTTCAAGATAGGCAAGAAATTTCTTGATAATGGCTAAAATCCTCTGCAACGTTTATGTGCTATTTATAATCAAGACTTTTTAAACCCTACAAATTGACATATTTGGCTGCCTTGAAGATGATTCCGCTGAAAACACAGATTGTGTGATACAAAGATTTGCCTCATCGAATTTATGAATATCAAGTGTAGGAAAATCTGCTTTGCTCAGAATTTGTAATAATTCAGCATATGTTATTTTGTCACAGACTCTCATTTGAAAGGATGAAATTGCTCTTAAACTGTTAGCATAGAGGGCCCACATATAGAGATATCTGAGAAATAATTTCTCTTCTTGTACGAGTTTTTTGGCTACCTCTAGGCTTATCTCTTTGGGTTGCTTATTTCTGTTACAGAGGATTCAGACAGGATATAAGTCCATTATAGCTGAATTGTGTTATACCTTTTTGTGGAATTTTCCTTGGTGAACGAAATGAAATTTCGCTGAAATTAAGCTTGTTTCATTTTATTCCCTTTATAAGGGAAGCTGAATGCTGGATACTCTTATACTGAGTGCGTAAGAGTACACAAGAGGAAGTGTTCACCTATGTGTTTTAAGGCTGTGTGGCCAATCAACATTAAAAAATATGCCAGATGAACTTGCCTGACTATCCTGACATCGATTAACATCTTACGGGTTTTTTTCCCCATCTAGGAAGTTGTGACATTTGTTTGCATCATTTCTGCTGGCTGAATCCATAGCTGCTAGTTATGTATCTCATAGTTCTGCTGGCTGAGCTCTCCATGTAATTGCTTTCTAGTCTCTTTTAAGTCAAAGTCAAGTTATCACAGACCTACTAACTACATTATTTATTTTAACCAGGCTAACTGACTGAAGAGGGTATATGTGCAAATGCCTATGGTACAAATGTTTCAAAGCAAGTATGTTCACAGTTGAATTGTGTTGATGGTATGTGGTACACAGCACACGCAGCATTGTATGTATAAACTCTCACAAAAGCTGTGTACAGACTAGGCCTGGATTCACTGTCTTCTGTTCTTTTCAGCAGTTTCTGCAGAGCTTTTATATAAATCTTTCCTTTTCTTTTCTCACCCCCAAATAATTCTGAATTTTTCCACTCTACAAATATTCCTTTCCACCTCCACTTTCCTCCCCTCCCCAACTCCCAGTGTTGTGGATGGCGCTGAAATTATCTTTGCTATTTTTATTTGATAACTCGAGTCTGCAGTACATAGCACCTTATTTGACAAAGCATCGCATTTGTGCACAAGCATTGAGAGTGATACCAGCAGAGATCTGAAAATAGTGTGTGCTTGCTAACTTTTCTATTAATTGTTAAAATCTCTTCCCATTACTCTCTCCCACCACCCATGGTATTTATTAAGAAAAAATCCTCTGAAGTCTGAAACTTGGAAGTAATCCCTTAATAATTTTACTGCATGTTTCTTGTGCCAGTTTTAAATGGAGGGCAATGAAAAAATAGAAAAGAGCACTCTATTGCAGGTCAAGGTAGCAGCCTCTCTAACTTTAGACCTCAGTCACTTACTTTATTTTCCTCTCCCTAGTTAGATGTAGAAAGCTCTGACTTCTGCTTCGTGTAGTTTGATGGTTCCTTTTTACTGTGTAGCTTTGCAATTCAGAGGGTCTTGTATTACCTACTCCTTGCAGCTTCAGCTTTGTTACTGCTGAATTAAACCTGCAGCCCAGGAAGAAGTTGCATGGACGCCATCGTTATTCTGTCCCTGGCTTAGGGAAGAGGAGTAACAGAGGGAAGTTTTGGAAAGCTGTTCCAAATCCCAAATCTCAAGCCAGCCCTGGCTCCCGGAGGAGTCAGAGCTGCTTCTAGGCTGTATTAATTCATGCTGCAGAGACATAGTCCCAATTGATTTTGGTGCTGCCATAGACGTGAGGAATTCCTCTGCACCCTTTAAGCCTGACGCAGGCCCCAGTGGGAAGAGCAGAGGGAAGCTCTGACATGGCTTCCCTGTACTTCTAGAGTTTTCCCCTGCAACTGTTTCTATAATGCTTGCAGACCTCTTCCAAAACCGTATCCTACCTCAGCTCCATGCTTTGAATCCAGGATGAAAACTGGAAAATATTTTGCTGTTTGATTGAAGACTGAAGAAATTGAGACTTAGGGCCCAACTGCCCCTGTTTTATTTACAGAACCCGGGTCATTTGCAATGGTTTTAATGATAACACTCTTCAATTTTGAGACTACTCTGTATCCAACTGATCAGTTCATAGGGACAGAAATGAAAGTAGAAGCACAATAAACCTAATTTTTTTAGAGTATCCAAATGAGAAAACCACAGCATCCGAAGTCTTGTGCCAGGCATTCCAGCAATCCATTTTCTGATTCACAGTGACAAAACTCAGCCCTAATAAACTACTGCCATGCAATTAGAGTCATCTCATGAAGATTAAACTGTTCTGCCCTCTGAGAAACACTGCATTTATCTCATTAAGGATTCTTGCCACTTTACAATTAATAAAAGGCAAAAGCTTCACCCCTGTTGCAAGTGGGAAATAACTTGAGAGGAATCTACGCCGTCATGTTGCCTGACAAAGGCTCACCTGCATCCAGAGGGCTGTTGGTAGCACTGAGCCATCAGCACCTGCGCTGGATGCAAGGAATTATGTGACTGTGGCTTCCACCAGGGAATTTTTAAATGTTTTGGCAGGACTGAAATGATAGCAACTGTAATCAAAAGAGGTTGTTTTTCCCTAGCACGAGTGTTGACTCAGAAATGTCTTTTATGCCCATTTTGTCTAGAGTACTTCCTGTCTCCTTTTCACATTTTTATTTCCTTTGTGATGAAAGGCATTAAAAAAAAAAAAAAAGGTGCAATACGATAACTAAACCGCTCTGATTGCATAATGTGGTGGGCAGGGACTTTGATAGTAGGTCCCTCCACTGGGCAAACTCCTAATACTTACCCATTTCTTCCTTTGCCATTGTAACCCACAGTGGGTCTGCACTGATGGCGATTTCACTACAGGTTTACACTGCACTTGGATACTACGTTGTAGTACAGGACTTGATCTCTGCTACTGACTCTACAGATACTTGGAGCAAGTCACTAGATCTTGTCTTCAGCTTGTTTGTTTATGAAAGGAAGTATATCAAACCCGATAGAGTTGAGGATGGTGAAGAAGTCTCAGTTTTGATTTGGTGACACCTATTGCAAAGCACGAGCTTGTTCATGCTAGATGCAGGAAAAAGCTGCGTCCACTTCCAAAGTGCTGTGGTGCAGCAACCACTGGGAAGTAAGGAGGAAAATAAGGTTTAGGACTAAAAATCCATGTAGTTTACATAGACTGCTCTGATCTAGAACTGGTTAATGGTAGTGGACATCTTTCCAGTGATTCATATGAGAACTAGATGAGAATTCAACTGTCCACCATGAGAATTTTGAACCACCAAAATGAAAAACATAGCCTTAAAATTAATGTTACTCTATTTGTGTCTCATAGTATTGGATTTTTATGACCTTCTTATCCTATTGCTCAAATACTCTTAAAAGTTTGGTAAAGAGCACATGCATAAACCAGCATATAGTATAGTACTAAGTTTCTTGTTAATGGTGATAATTTGATTCTTTGAGCCTGCACATTTGAACGGTGGTCAGTCAAGTGTTTGAATATTTGTCCATCTTTACTGGGAGAAAGGATTAAGAGCATATAACTGGGAGAAAGGATTAAGAGCATATAGATGGATAAAATTTGTTCTTTTTTATATGATTTCAAGAACATATATAGTTTCTTCCTTGTTCCATTTGATCCAGGGAGCTGGGGCTTTGGTTTTTTTGAATTAGACAATAACATGAATTAGAACATAGAGAAAACTTCTTGAAGTTTTCAAAATGCAAATGGATATTGCAAACAGGGCAATGCTGTCCTTAAACATCCTGGTAGATATGTACCCTTTTTCTGGAGATGAGATGTAAAATGTTGCATGAAACCTTGCATGTATGTGAGCTGGTGGAAAATTATCATCCATCTTCCGTGAGGAAATTGTAGGTGTTTTAACAGGCTTTTGTTACAGTGATTGCAACAATAAAAATGAAAGAATCCCCACTAAATTGGTGATTTGCTGTGATTCTTAATCCTGATCTATTTCTTTTCATAAATTCAAGGAATTTTGCAGAAGGAGGCCGGAATATCCCCTGTGGAAGGCGTTAATTAGGGTAGTGAATGACATGACAAATACTTGACACACAAAATGCTTATGTCTGCTACCATACATTCACTGTCTGCCAATTCAAATCATATCCTTTCTTTAGATCATTTCCCGCTGGTAAAAATGTATACAAACAATTAACACTTTGCAATGCCTTTTAGGCCTTTTGGTTACATGCTGAGTTAATTGCTCGTTTGTTTTGATGGCCACCATGCTGCTATCTTTAGATGAAGAAACATGGTTATTTTTAAGTCAGAAGTGGGGCCCTTCAAGGAAACTTGTCCAATATATTTTTACCATACGTATAGTTAGAACATGCTGCCTTTGATTTTGAAGCTGTAGCAACACTTATTCTCAAGCACTAATACAGTAGAAGAGTCATAGCTGATAATCAAGTTGGTCCTTGCATAGTGCCTAGGGAGTACAAGACCAGCTTTCTGGAAACTCAAAGGCACATATTAGCTTTTATTTATTTTTGGGGGCTTAGCTACCCTGAAATCTCTTTCCCTCAATTCCATTCCAGGTGTATGAGAGGTGGTTCTTTCTTTTATGTCTCATCTTCTCTGGTCTTTTCTGCATGTTTGTTTCCCACAGAACACTGCTGCTCTAGCAACCTTCATGAGAAAAATCTTATTGTAGCTGTGGTGAAAGCATTAAGCCTTTCACTGCTGTTATACTTGTCTGTGAAGATGAATGTCAGTAAAAATCTGCCCTTTAATTTCTTCTATGCTACCCTTAACTTACAGGAGTATATAGATAATAAGGGATTTGGACAGTTTTGCTTCCAAATTTGCTCCCAAATTTGCTCTTCACAGAAGCAGAAATTTTTAAAAGTTCCTATTCGTGGGTTCATCATTTCAGTGCATTCTTACAACCCCTTTAAGGAGACTTTCCCACTCATAAGAAACAGAGTTTTCTCATTTTAGAGTTTGTATCTTTTACTTGTTTTCTTTTTCTTAACCACTTCTGCTAATTGCTGGATGTACTTATTTTAAAGAAAACCTATGCTTCACTGTTTCACTGTGTTTTGTTCTTGATCCCTTAATTATGCTGTAATAATGTTGTAGCATCATTGTGGATAGCAATGAGCATTTAGAAAGAAAAGCTCTTATGTCTTGCCTGTGTATTTGGTGATTTTTCACTGTTCTGCTAGTATTATCCCTATTCTATATCCAGAGAAGCATAAGTCTGGGTTAGCTGAAATAGCACTGCATCAAAGCCTCGTTTTTTGAGAACTCGCCCATGGGGACATCTTAAACAAAAACTGTTTTAAAGTGTCCACAGCAAGGTTTTCAAAAGAATAAAACTGTATTTTTAGATTCATTCAGTATCTACCATGGTGAGCTCATCTGAAAAGCTTGCTGTTTCTTGCTGGCAATCAAATGAATGTCAACCTCTGAAGAAATTAATCCCCAGTTATGTCGGCTAAAATCTTTCAGATTTAGATGGTAAATTTAGTAAAGTATGATAAATAGTTAATCAAATCTACATGCATTTTACTTCAATATTGAAGTGAAAACAAGAAATCTCTAACTGCGAGAAGATGCACGGCTGTCTTTTGTTCACAAACAGTATCTCCAAGAGGTGTCAACAAATCAGTGTGGGAGTTAGCCAGAAGAGTTAACAGGAAGTTGCTGCCAATAATCGTGTATTAGGATAATCTCTCACTTCTCTACAGCTGTTTCTGTGACAGGTGTCCTTATTTGGCTTTCTCTTGTACATTTTTCCATTATACAGGATGCTGCTGAATAGCTGTGAAATACAAAGAAAGCCCAGATTTTAAATGCTTTAAGTACCATGTAAAAGAAGTTGCTGTAGTTGGTGGTATGTTAAGTGTAGGAAGAGATTTCATGATTAAAGGATATTACTTATGATTCCTGTGTCTAGGTAGGACCTCAAGGTATGGTTTAGGCTCACCTTATCCTATATGCTATATAAACAGTTAGAAATATCTTTTCCCTGGAGTTTAGGATAGAAATGCAAGATAGATGAAGACACGTTTGAAGATGCAAAGAAATGCTTGGATAATAATGAACAGATTTAGCACATCTGTGACCTAACATTGACGTTTAGTTGTGAATGCGTAGGAGACAGGAGAGGGAAGGGCACTAATTTGTGCCTTTTTGTAACCATTGGAGTGAGAGTTTTAGGGAATTCACTGGAGGTGGATAAGAAAGTAATACTGCAGTTATTACTAAGTTGCTCTTTCCAACCTTCAGACGTAGAATAGGGGAAAGCACACAGTAAGATTATTTTAGTATTTGCCAGGGGAGCAGTGAAAGCCAGCAACGCAGGCTGAGAAGTTCCATCCCTCCTTGCTTTGCATGAAAATGGAGATGAAATGTTGGGCAGGAGTAAGTTGGGAAGAAGCTGACTGAAAACAAGAGGAATAAGTTTTCCAGTTGTTACAAGACCAAACCATAAAGTATGGAGTAGCACAAGGATAGGGAAGGTGACATGCTAAAATAAATAGGCTAGAAAATGTCTTTCTTTTGATATTCCCACTAGGAACACATTAAGACTGTGCTTCCCTGGGCAAGAGATACAGCTATTTGAATTGCAGACTTAACTGTTCATGATTTTGGGGGCTTTGTTCTGGCAGCAGGAGTTTCATTTCCTAACAGCCTGTTACTTCAGGTATGCTTAATTTGAGGTAGAATAAAGGTGTAGTTGTAGCCTATAGTAATTTTTTTTTTCCAATTTAATTTGTTACTTTCTAAAACCAGACTCTGTTCCTTTCGCATAAAATTTTCAGTTCAGCCTGCTTATAAAAGTGGCATGGAAGCCAGGTAGCTGTTAGGTCATCTTGATAATAAGTCTTATATCTCAGTAGACTTAGAAGTTCAGCAAATTTTCATTAGCATGCAAAATGTCATTAATATTCCCTACTTCCACAGAAAGCATAATGACTTCCAATATACACATCCACATTCAGAGATCATTCGTTGTAATTTCTCCAGCGTATATAATATATTTACATGCAAGAACAAACTGCAGTTTTGAAGAGTGGCACTTACTGTGAGAAGTAAGATTTTGAAAGACAATTAAAGTAGTTACATGAAGCGCTACATGTAACCCTAGGGAACAAGGGTATCTTGGGATTAGGCTTGGGGAATTTATCAGCTACATTAGGACAATTACCTTAAAAAATGACTATTTGGAGTGTTCTCATTGACTGGTATGGCTTATTCTAGATTGATGAAATGAGCCTGAAATATTTTTGGTTTTCTATTATTGTACACCATTATTTAAGTAACCTCTACAGTCTGACTTGTATTTCAGTGTGACAGCTTAAGTATCTGATGCATAATAGATGTTTAAACCTATAAACATGTTTAAATATTAAAGCCAATCTCCAGAGACATTTTTCCCTTTTTCTTTAATTTCTTGCCATGTCCACCCTCCTCCCCCGCCCCCGGCCTTTTTTTTAAAAAATTGTTTGAACCAGTTTCTCTGGCATGACCCAAATCTCCTCTGTCAACAAATACAAAAGAAACAGAGGAATTGTTGACAGCTCTGTGATTCTCTACTTGGCTGGAGACTGACCTTGCCACAGATTAGGCCAACTTCAAGACTTCTCTAAAACTGTTTGTCCAAAATTTGCATTAAAAACATTTGATGGGGACAGGTGCTGTCTTCCCACCACACCTATCTGTTTATGCTCAACATATTCCAAGTCCAGACATACATTAAATCAATCCCAAAGGACAATAAAACCAGCAAACTTTGGGAGCACCAGGATGACTCTTCTCATAATGCCTTGTTCAGTCACTGCTTTATGATTTACTTTTTTTTTTCCTTTAACATTTATGGCCACATTTCTTTTTTTTCAGCTTAAACTCTAAGGTACATTTTAAGTGTCTAGCCACAATTGCTATGTTTGCGTTATGTCTTGGTTTAGTCACTAAGAGAAAATACTTTTTTTAATAATTTATTCAATAATATTAATTAAAGTATATATTCTTGCAAGTGCTAGAATACATGCCCTTAACCCTTTTCCATTAAATACATCAGCTTCTGCTGGCTTTTTAAGTCACTTTTATTCACTGAAAGACCACAACTTAATGACAAGCATTGCATGCCATTCTTTCCTGTCTTGAGGCCATTGGAAGAGGCAGTCCCATGGTGGAAGACATAGTCTAGAAATCAGACACAAACTCTACTTTCCAGAAACTTTCTTCCTTCTCACCTTTATGTCACCCCCAGGGGGAAGAAAAAAAAAAAAAGGAAGGGTTTAATTGCCTGCTGCCTTCATTTATCTGAAGTGCAATTTTTGATGCACGGGTATTTATAAAGAGAGAGGTTTTTGGTGACTTGGGTGCCTCTCTGGAGACTGTTGAGGGCAGTTGGTTTTGGAGAAGCTTGTTATAAAGTGTTGCAGATTAAGTACATAAAATGGCTCATTTCTGAACTTTTTTGCAAGTTATGTTGCGGTAGTTCTGTGGAGGCTATTAAAGAGTAATTGCAAAGTATTGTTATTTATATCCTTAGGCTGGCTTTGCACAGACTATTTGTATTGTATCCATGCTCATGTCTGGCTTATATTACCTTTAATAAAAGGACACAGGTCTTCAGGATGTGGAAATGGAAACCCATATATTATGCTTAATACACGTATTTTAGAGTGATTATGTTATACAATGAAATTTAACAGCATAGAAGACCACACGCAGGGAAATGATTTAAGATTATTTTTGCAAAACAGCATTGGTTTAATGTGGGGTATAGAGGAGATATGATACAATCCACTAGAAACTCTCTGTTCACTGTTTTATTTACAGTCCCCCAGCAATTCTAGCTTTGGGGTCCTGTAGCCTAAATGCCCTATCTTAATTAGATTTTACTTTTGGTAATTAGTTTTCCTAATGCAATACAGTCAATCCTCTAAAATTTTCTTTTGATGCCTAGCGACATATTATGTCTAAAGCTGATGAGTGTTATAAGCTTATGTATATAAAAGATGATTTATGGTCAAGCTCACTTCTCTATACCAAAATAGTGAAGAAAGGAAGGACTAGAAAAACAATCTTCTTGACATCCCCAGCAGGAAACCCAACTTGTTCTTATTCCATTACAAGGTTAATCTTTTGCAAGACCATGAACCATGGAGATTTACCCACAGCACTGAGCATGGCAAGTGTTTTCCATTTTCCATCTTTCATTTATTCTGGTTGATATCGACATTTGTGTGCAGGAGTGTGTCATGTGCACTGATCACCAAATAGCAGCTAGAGTAGAAAAGGGATGCAATTTTTTTAGATTTTTTTTTTTTCACACACAAAAATTGAAGCTTGGACTTGACCAAATTAATTTTTCAATTTTTTTATTTTGCTGAACTGCAATTACAATATTTTGTTTGATGCTTCTTTCAGTAACATTTTCTGTACTGATAATACCTTATATGTCTAACTATATTTTGCTGTGAATAGCATGTTTAAAACAATCAACTTTCTTTGATGAAACCTGGTGTTTGGATTTTTTAAGATTTCTTTGCACACCAGGGAGCTTCCTGTACCCCATAAAAGTTTGGAAAAGTCAAATTACCCAAAATGGAATGGAAGTGCTAAGTCCATCCCTTAAATATGTTCAAATGTTTTGTTAAATTATTTTAGCTGTAACTTGTTTTATTATACTTGAGTATTTATCTAATTTGAAAGCACTACACAAAGGTTAATAAGGTATGTGATTTCTAATAACATTGAAGTAAAAATCCAAAGGATTTCTATCTCCTAGAAAACTTATAGGATAGTTTGTCAGTTGGTGAAAGTGGAAAAATTGGAATAGCTGCAAGGTAAAAAAATCTCAAGTCATCCAATTTAGAAATGTTTCAGCAGTTCCAATTAAAATTCTCAAAGAACGATTCCTTTGAAATTACACAATACTTTGAGGTATTAGAGTACATTTTCTCATGAGCATGAATTTAAATAAAGAAAAATATCTTTAGAAATGCAGGTCCTTCTGGATCTCCATCCAGACAGAGCATCCATCCCACGGTATTCATCTCCCATGTGATACTCCCATCCCTTGGTTATAGCGAATCAATAGAGCCAGATGGATGGCTGCAGGACACATTACACAGCGACAGTCTGAAGGTGTGCTGCACTTGGGGCTAAAGCCAGACAGAGATGCTCTGGTCCCCAGCTGCTCTTTCCACTCCCATGTGCTGATGCAGATTTTGGGGGCCACAATGTAAATCAGATTAAAAATAGGCTTCCAGTACAGTTGTCATAGCCTGGATCAAGCCCAGTGATCCAGGTTAGAGCACGATCTCCTGGCAGATGGCATGGGAGGTGGAGGACAGGAAAAGGCAGGTGCTGGAATGTGTTATATCGTTCTTGCTATAGAAGGAAGAGTACTGTATAACCTTACCCTGAAATAATTGTGCTTCTAGGGAATGCAACACGTGGGGGAAAAAAATCAGACCCTGAACTGATTTTTCTTGGCTCTGTGCTGTAAGATGAGGGACGTTTCAGTATAGTGTTTTATCAAACTGATGCATAGTTAATGCTTGTGGATGAACTGGAAAAATCGAAATATTCCGGGTTGAACAAGCACAAACCACAATATTTCCTTTTCTTCATGTAAAATCAGATTTTTCTTATTGAAAAGATTTTGATCCCCCCACCCTCCAAAGAAATCTATACTTTCTGTTAAGAAGATGTTCCAATAGAAAATTCCCTACTGGTTCTAATTAAGTGATCTAAATATAAAATATAATGGACACATTAAATTAAGTTTTTAATGTTTGTGGAGCCTTTGCCAGATCCAGAAAGTGTGCTCCATTTTAAGTGCAGAGATAGTGCTACAACTTGTAATACCCCTAAAATGGGAATGAACTAAAATGAACTCATTACAACATTGTTTATGGCAGGCAGAAAAGAACAAACCACAAGTATGTTACTCAAAATGTTTTGTTTTGTTAATTTTTTTTTGTCATGTTAAGGAAAATAAGAACAGAGAAGAAAAGAGCAGTTGTGTTCTTGCTTGTGGACACAATCTAATATTGTGCCTCAAAAACAAAAAGCAAAGCAGCCCATTTCCTGAAACTGAGAAAATGAGACCTCAGTATTTAAAAGAGCCCAAGAAAAGGGAATATTAAAGCAATTTCTCATTTCATTTGCATACCACATTTCTGCAGCTGTAGCTCAGCTATATCGAGGTAGGGGTTTGTGGTAAATGTGTTACAGAAAAGGAAGGATTAGCAGTCAGCCTGTGGTGTGGATATTTGACTAGCGAGGGGCTGGTGCTCTGCAGTCTGGCTGTGACCCACGTGCCCAGCTCCCTTCTCCACGGAAAGCACACCAAAGGGATGGAAGGCAGAAAATGGTCTTCCTCTGACCTGGAGTTAAGATGCTGCCAGGTAGAGCTCTCAGCTCTGGGAAGCAACACCCACAATTTACCTGCAAACTTCTAGCCTCAGCTTGTTTCCTACACAAAACTAGAGCAAACATTTCCCTTGGCATCCTCTCTGTGCTGGATGTGGATGTGTACTGAGGGTTTTAAAGTCTTCCTCGTCTTCATAACATGCCACACTGTTGCTCAAGGCTTGGAAACATGGTCCATGTGGGTATTTTA
This sequence comes from Chionis minor, assembly GCA_013398295.1. Lineage (NCBI taxonomy): Eukaryota > Metazoa > Chordata > Aves > Charadriiformes > Chionidae > Chionis > Chionis minor. Next base: position 294,422 of record VZSF01003838.1, read on the forward strand.
AGTGGGCATTTTTATCACAGGTGATGTCTTCCATGGATTTTTCATCCATTCACCTTCTTATTTAAAGACATTTTCTGTTACAGATTTCAAAGGCAAGGAAGCATGGGATGGGATGTTTAATCTGTGAAGCCAGTGAGAGGATTAGTGTAATTTATTATGTTCAAGTAGCCAATACAGTTATTGAGCACAATTTTACTGCATTCAAAGTTTGTTACACAACACGCAAGAAACCTCTTGCTATACTCTTCACCTTCATTCTCTAGGAAAAGTATGGGTTTGGTGAAGCTCCATTGCAACATGGGTTCAGCTGATTTTGCATTGCAAGAATGTCATCTCTTTCACCAAGATCAAACTTCATTTTAGAAGCTTTCTACCTAAGCACAAAACCGGGGAGGTTTCCTTAGGCAATGTTTCGATCTCTTAAGCAAGTTCTCAAATTTGGGGCAGTGATAAAAGAACCAAACCCAAGCTCCATATCAAAGGTAAAATGTACAAAGGGATGGGGACAAGTTTCATTTAAAGCCTTGGCTAGAAATATTGATAGTTAACAAAACTAATACTGATTGTTAACAGAACTAATCAAATCTTTGTAATTTACACCATTTTAGGCTTAGGGGGAAGAAAGAGCCTTTCTCTTATTTCCTAGCACTTTCATATTTGCTCAAAAACTTGGAAAAAACTATGATCGGCTTAGTGTCTTAAATTAATAGAGGCTCTGAGAGGAAGACTTTGATGTAAATCCATTCAGCCCTGTCTCTACCAACACTGTGATCTCTTTAATTACAGCCAGTGTGTTTTATAAATATTTGTTTACAGCTTCCTGCATGAAAGCACAGGGAAAATATGGAAATAAATTTATATAATTACAGTTTAATGATCTGCATTTTAATTGATATTTTACCAAATAATTTTGGAATAAGTCAGGAATACTCCAGTAATGCTGGTGTATGGTTAGACACTTGGGCTTTGAATTCTTCTACTTTGTTACATTAACACCTATAAGGGCATGAAGACAGGGGCATTAAAATATTTTTAAATGTTAGGGTTTTTTTTTTTCTCACTCATATTTGCAGTACTCCAGAAAAAACATGTCATCTTTTCTTATGTCTGGCTGCTTCTGATCAGTCAAAATGCATTACACAGTGTTTCAAAGAAGCACTTTTAATTAAAGTTGATAGTGAGGTCTTATACATACTTGCAAAACATTTAGTTGTGCTGTTGTTACTCTCTGAGAAGCTCTCTTCCTATTTCTTCTCTGAAGACAAAACCACACTTTCTTTGACTTGCATTTGCCTATACCTCCAGTTTCTGCCCTATTTTCCCAACTAATACTTACTTGACAGATAGTCATTTACCAAATACAAAGTTAAGAAAGAGGTTGTAGAGGAAGTTGACAGAACTGCTTCTAAGATATCTTTTTGCATTGTTTATGAGCATGACAGTTGCCACGTTGGCTAAGCGAGCAGGAATCAAACCAACATCTCTAATGGCCTGTGATACTACTGTTTCATCCTTATTTGGAGCTGTAACAGACTCTTTTCCCCGTCACTTTGGTTCAGAGGACAGTGATACACTCAGTAATGCTAGAATTAATGCTCTCCCCATTAAATGGTGTTGAAGACTAATTTTTCAGGGGGTTTTGCTTCATTTCCTAGGACAACAAAGTGTTGACAATCACAAAGTCTGGCTACCTATCTCCTCCCCTCTGCTTATCCCTGGTAACTTTGATACCATTAGCAAATCTTAACCGAACTTGCCAGAAGCATAGAGCTTCTTTTTGCAACAACAAGCTGGGTGGGAGAGGGTGATCCAAGCTTGTGTCGCTCTGGCAGAGGTGGTGACCTTGCTCTGTGTTAGCGACGTCTATGCAGGTTCTCACACTTCAGATGCAGACCTGCTGGAAATCAGGTCTTGTTAGGTATGGTATTGACAAAGCAATTACCAATCCATGTTTTGCTGCTTTTATTACAACTCTTTTTGTGTGTGTGTTGTATTTCAGATCAAACACTGAGAAAAATGCCAAATGAATGCAGCTCATTGTTTTTAAAGTGGTCCTCTCTAGTATTTCTTGTTTGCCTATCACTATGTTCGTGAGGCCAGGGTTATCAACTTATATGTATTTCTTTTCTTTCTTATTTTTCTTTGCTGCCAACTGCTAAGGCCCACTTAACAATTGCTAAGAACACATATTTGCGGACTTCTCAATTAATACAGGTGCCAGGGTCTCTGTGGTTTTTTGGTATAATAACAGTAAATCAGAATGTTCTCAGCAAGTGCACCAAATAAAAATGCAGCTCTTCCCACTGACAAGGATAAAACCATTTGAATATATGCCTTGGCTATAGTCATTTTCCAGATATGTAGAGGAATTGCTACCCTTCTGGATTTAAAAGATCACACCTGGACACAAGACTCAGTGGGAATTGACTGAAAATTGTGTTTGAATTGGGTTCAAATTCAGTAGAGATAAGTTTGTAATGTTGTGACTTTTTATGTGCCACTTTTAGTTTTCTCTGAAACCTTTTTCTCTTCTGTAGCTTGCCTCCACTGTCCAGTCTTTCCTTTTCTCTTGTAAGCTCTCATGCATTTCAAATAGTAATCTTACTCTATGGAGCTATAAATAGGAAATTAGAGCTGTCACTTCTGGGCATTGAGATTTGTAATGTGTGACTATTCACTGAGCTCCACCACATCTCTCTCAAGTCATAGAAGACTATTTGAGCGCAGACTTGAGTGGCTAGTATGTACTGTTCCCACGAAATATTAGGCTTGGAAGAACCACCTGTGTCACATGAAGTGCATGATGAGCAGGAAGCATATGCTCATTTTTCTGCAGGTACTTTTCCAGCTGTGTGCATGTGTAAAAAGAGGTTACGTACTTAAATTATGCACAGAAGTCATCCATAAATAGCCTTCTCATTTGGTTAAGAAAGATCTTTCATGCAACACACACATCTCTCTTTTGCATATAGCTTTTGTAATCCATGTCTTGGGTATTATCCTATACCTGATTTTACTGGATACCTTTCAGGTTAGATATCCTTTTTGCTTTATTATCTTTCTCTGTGCTTTACCTTTTTTATAAGATAAGTTTTCTATCCCAGGCACTATATATAACTATCTCTAGGCATATTGTAGCTGATAATCTCTGGCTTTCGCCAAATTCCGCTTCTTGTGATTACCTTTGTATCTTGTTTATAGATAATGTATTCTGTGCTTTGTCATATGCTAAGCAGACAGCCTGATGAAAAATACACAATCACCAAACAAACTGGTACTTAAAAACAGGAAAATCAATGTTGTAACTAATTATCTGTACTCTCATTTAACCCTATCTGATATTCTATTAGATTTTGATCCAAGCTTCTAGCAGTCATATATGCACCCCAGGAAACAATTAGTAACGAGTAACACTTCATTCTTTTGCGCAATGAAAATATAATCTCATCACTCTGAGACAGTGTTGCTTACTATTGGCGTTCCATCTAGGCTGGTAAAAAGTATGCTCAGCTGCATTTGACCAAATTGAATGTCATGAAGTGTCTAAAGTTTAGTACCTCAGAAAGATATTTTGCAAAGGACAGGCTAGTCCATAATACATATTTTTTGCCTTTCTTGACGTCAACCTACTGACCAGTGGTGGAAAAACATAATGGAGTAGAGGGAACATCATTGTCGTATTCTAAAGATAATTCATATCAGATCAAATTTAAATACAACAAGCTGAACTGTTTTCCTGTACTGAAATCACCAGCCAAGTTTCCAGTGGGATCAGGCGCAAAGCAGTTGACTTGCTTGATGCAAGCTATAATTCTTAAGAAGAAAGAGAGCTCAGATTATGACATTGTCCTGTGACTAAATATAGGGGAAAACTAAGCCTTTCCATCTCATTTATACTATTGCAGGGTTGTGAAATTCGCAGAGGATGGAAAGACAGATCTGAGTGTGAAAGCGCGTGATGTTTTCTGAGCAAAGGATGTTAGTTTTATAAATCTAAATATAGAGAGTGGACAGACTGTGTAACAGTCACAAACTCCTAAGCTCAGTGTGAGAGAATTATAATTACAATGCGTGTAAAAGCGTTGTTTATATAATGTCAAAAGAGTCCTGATCCACGCCAGAAAGAAAGAAAGGAGCCAGCATTTTCAGAAAGTCTTGTTATTCACTGATGGAAGCTCCTAACACAGGCAGACAGATGTGTCCTGTCTTGTGAGAATGGATTTCCTACACAGAATGTAGATATGTAGGGAAAATGAGATGATGACAATATGCAAATTTTTTTGAGGACTCGGGGTACAAGGATTAGCTGGAGAAACTGAAGGTAAACAAACACCACTCCTCTCCAAAATTGTCTTAATACAGAAAGTCAGATTGTATTCCACAGCCTTTTAGACTTCTTCTCTGACTTTTCTCCTTGACATGCGTTTGCTGCACCAGGAAGCATGGAGCAAATTCATCGTATTCTTCTCCTCCTCTTCTTTCAGGCAAGAATTAGTCTGCATGACGTTTTCTTCTATGCTGCCTCCTTTGTCTTCTTGGGTGTTATTAGTTTTACACTGAATATTGTAGTAAAGCTTAGGTAGGTTTATTGAGAGAGTTTTGTGGGGAGGCATTGGCCTTTTGATTGTGAAGATTGCACAGCTGCCAGTAAAGAAGGTAGATGTACTGTAACTTTGCACAACTTCTTACCCAGCAAAACGATACAGACGGCCATAAAATCAGAAGTGATGAGTGTGAGAAACTCCCTTTCAGTCTAGGGGGAGGGTGGTTTCTTCACACTCTAGTGGTCTCCCTTTCATGCTGCCAACAGCTATTTCTCTTCTATTGACAAGAGAGAGAAACCAGGACTGCTCCTACATTTATTGCTGTCCCCATTCATTTGTTCATACTGTGGGGAATCAGGCAAGAAGCTCTTGTTCCTCCCTTTAAATGCAGAATTTGTCTGCCTGGGGCTGAGCGGGGTGGTGATATCGCATTGAATATACCCCACTGCACTGATCCATTGCACTGAGGGAGGGCTGTTGAATCATATGCCTTTGAAATAAAAGTTTTTTTCTCTCTCTACTGCTAGGGGTTTTTTTTTCTAAATCCAACAGCATGCATTGCTAGTGGATTCGGTGTGAGTTGCTAGTTAGGAAACAGTTAGAGAGAATTATTTACCTAGAGGGAAACTCATTTAAAAATCCTTCCGAACCAAAAAACTGTGTCTGTTCTCTAGTGTTTTCTTTTTTTTTTTTTTTTTTTTTTAACTTTGGTCATAAAATAGAAAAATAATGCCGAAAAGCTAAAGGGGAAATGTTGTGATAGTGAAGAAAATAATTTGATAGCCCTAATGAGTCATAGCACTTGCTTACCATCTTTTCCAGTTTCTTATTAGCAGCCAAATGGACATACGCACAGGAACATTTCGTCACGCTGACTTACAGGAGACCTGTAGGTTCAGCTGCTTATGATCGCTCAGCCAGTCATCTCATCTGACTTTGTGTAAGTGACCCTTCAGGATGCTATTGCAATGGTGGGATGTTCTGGCCATTTCCAAAAATAAGCCCTTATGAATGTCCATAAGTTTTTCAATGAGTCATTTCAGACTCTGAATCACTGAGATGTGCTACCAGGGGAAAACAATAGCCCCAATCAGTCGTAGTTAAATTTACGACTAAAAAGCTAGAAACCCCAAGGCTTGTAGAAACAGGATTCTAATTTGGTGAAATACTCCAAACCCAAGATGTAGAGCAATGACACAACAGCTGCCTCTGAGCGGCTTCTTGTCAAGCTGCGTAAGTCGTTGTCTGTGGTTCGGGGTGTTGAACTGCAAAGCTGTCCTGTGTTGCTCTTGGGAGATGCAAGTCTTCAGCCTCCTTTCCTACCCGCTGTTTAGCAGAGCAAAGATGGGACACTCACCTCTCCTGGGAAGCATTCAGATCTACCAGAACTTGTTTAATCTCCAGCAGATGCAGCCAGTAGCCATACGGACCACTGTGACTTGGGCACATATTTCAGGCATGGGCTAATGTGGAATCACCTGCTAGCACTCCCTGGCATGGTTGCAGCATGTCATTTGTCCTAATTAAGGCAAATGAGGAATTTCATCTCCCAAAGATTATTTTGCACTAGCTCCATGAGTTGGTGACATCAGCCACAACCTAGCAGTGTTTTAATGAGATTGTTGGCATCTTCAAATGGACAAATACAATAAAATAGCTCTCTTGACTACAGAAATTGCTATGATTGATGCCAAAGGAGCGCAATAGCTCCCAAGGCCATGGCGGACCATTTAAATTTCTGCTACACACTACTGTTCTTCAACTTCATCCATGAATTGCAGGTAAAGGCAGGGAAATGTCATCCTTATTGATTATCAGTTTATATATGTATGTGTTTTTCTCAGGAGGAACACATTATGGTGTACTTGTTGTAGGGCATAGGGATATATAATATTTTTTATTCCCTCTTCTTTAGATCATCAAAAATAATTGTCCATTTTATCTTCCTAATGCTTTTTTATCTCCTTCCAGCCATAGTGGGACTATCTTCCCTGTTCCTGACTCTTTTATTAATCAGACACATTTTTGTACGTTGTTACATAGAGGTTGTTTTGAGGTCTTTTCCAGCATTGTAATTCTGTAGGGGTGGATTTTTTTTTCTGTTCTAGTATTCTGTAGGCCTTCTTAAAATGCATGTCAGATGTGCCCCTAAATGGCACCTCCACATTTTTTAAAGTGCACAGAATGTTAAGTGTGGGCATTTGTCTGTAAGCATATTTTATAAATACTTCACTGTGCGTGGAGAAGTGTTTTTTCTTCCGTGATTAAACATTTTTCATATATGGTATGATATTCCATTTAGAGGACCTGAGGGCCCAGTGTGTTAATGCCTGTTAGTGGGTGCTAGTAAACTCTTGGGAATGTGCAATCAGAAAAGACCAAAGCTTTTAATACACTTCATATAAAAGTGCGGTTACTGAAATACATATGATTTAGTTGAATGTGCAATTACTACTTGATTGAATGGCATACCTGATGGTAGTTTTTAAGAAAATGTCAAGAAATCTGGAAAGTAACCTGTGAAACGAGGCTATGATAGCTGAACTGGTTTTGACAAAATCAGATGTAATGTTAGATTTAGGCAAAAGTTTTCAGCCGCATTGTTTACTAGCTGAAAAATCAATTTCCGCATGACCTAAACAATCTCTCAGTGGGGAACTAAGTTCAGAAGAAAATTTCCTTTGGGAAAATTGAGGACCTTATCATAACATTCCTTTTCATATTTCATACAGCATTTTCAAAGTGAAAACATTTTCTCTTTTCATATCCACATTTTAGATTGTGATAAACAAAACTAAAATTTAGGAAAGAGATAACTAATGCCAACAGAAAATTGCAGGTTTAAATTCTAAAAAATGTTTTGGCTTTTCTTAATCTAATGAGAAGTTGGAGGAGGAAATATTACAGTTCAGAGCACCTCATCCAAATTAGGTTTTGTTTGTTGCTGGCTGTTTCATGGTTTCAGTCACTAACCCCAAATAATCAATTATTTCGGCAGTTCCGTGTTTCCAGGTGCTGTGCTGAAAAATAGCTTAAAAGTTTTGACACTTTCATTAATTATTCCTACAGTTATGGACTTTTGCCTTCGCATAGAACTTGTAAAATAGCTGAAGGAAAGCTGGCTGTCTTGCTTTTATGTCTGGGACTAGAAGGATGAGTCTAAGAAACTCATGAGATGACCTATTTTACTATGCACAGAGAACTTGTCAGTCGGCAAAAAAAATATAAAAAAGCTGGAAGACGTTCAGAGAAGTATTCAAACAGCCTTATCCTGCTATAACTGATTCCTGACCTTCCCATCGTTTGAGATTCTGCCTACCTTTGATGAACTTCTTTCATTTAAGCAAAAATAACCTCCTTCCCTCCACCCCTCCCAAAAGGAATAAACCGTGGAGAAGAATATCAATGGTTAGCATTTGTTTTTTTGGCTGGGAGTTCAAATTAATTCTTCTATGTGTTTTATCACATTCCTCATGAAAAGAATGCCATTTTAGAAAATTGTTCTTGATTCTGAAGTGATATAAAACTTGCTATAATAGCAAGCCTGCTTCTTTAATCTTCTTTTTATGTTTTTGTCCTAGTAAATACACTGGTTTGGCTACCTTAGGACAAGAGTGAGGAAAAAAAATCGATAATAGGAATTCATCCTACAATTTCCTTGTCAATCTACTTAGAAATTAGCTGTCAGCTTAAAAAAAAAGAAAGGATAAAAACCCCAACATGCATTCATGCTAGCACAAAATAATACAAAAACACTAGAAGAGCTTATCTGGGACCTTGCTGTTTATCCTTCTGGCTGTGAATCCATGGAAGTGAAAAGCATTTTGACATTTCATCGGTAGCGTCTGTGTCTACACAGTCCTGTGAAGACATCCCCAGCAGCAAGTTCAAGGCCAAATGCCTCAACTGTCTGCCTGTTGTGAAATTCTGGGAACTGTCATGCAAGCACAACACCTGACGTGCTGGGAGTCCACAGAAGATATTTTAAGTGCACCTTGCCCCTGTTGTGCTGACAATAGGAGCTGGTATGAACAGCATGGCTGATGCTTGGTCAGAAAGGCCACTACTCCTCCCTCCCAGGGCTGTGCACCCTTCTAGCACTGTGCTGGCCATGCCCCTGGAGAAATCTTGGGCCTTACCACCCTTTGCCTTACTGGGCGACCCACAGGGCTGTTGCAACACCAGGTTTTCCACTAGAGCCATGCCTTTCGCAGGTGCCTTTCCTACCGCCTTCACCATGGGAGAAACATGTCCCATCCACATGTGTCACCTGAACGTGCTTTGCAGCTACCACCTGTGGGCGACAAACTACCCTACAGAACTCACCGCTTGCAAAGGCAACTGGCACACCTCTAAAGGCCTTTTTTCTATGCAAGCTGCCTTTGCACAGAGGCCAGATTTGCTCGAGGATCAAACTCTCAATGTCTGATGCCAGGGTAGCGTTGGCCATACCCCTGTGCCTTTTTGCAGATGTGCCTGGGTATTTTGTATTACCTTGGGCCTATTCATCTTCTTTGCATGGCCATGATTGCTGCTATCTCAGCCTTGACTTTCTCCCTTCTCACCCTCATCAGCAGACCCCAATCCAGACAGTCTTACTTGCTTCAGATAGCTTTTTGGTGAAAAGCTGTTAAAAAGTTTAACCATTATGGACTTCCTTGACACACACCAGTCCCTCTTTGCCTAAACTGGGCCGTGCTCATCTGCTCTGCTTCTCAGAGCTGCTACTGGTGTCTGCTGGCAAACTTACAGCTCTGTCCCCTTCCTCAAGCAGTTTCAGGTAAATCTCCTTCCATCTAATGGTGGTTAAAGTCAAGTGAGGTGACTGAGTCATACCCATAGATGCCCTCAAGAAGCAGGGAAACAGACATTTGTTAGAAGGTCAGTTTTCTACCCCAACATTTTTTGATTTTCTTTTTTTTTTTATTTTTTAATGAAATATTAATTACCTTTAAAAGTGCTTGTATCTTGCCCGTTTCAGTCAGTGGTTCTTAGACTGGTTGTCTTTGGGAATCTAATCTGAATGAAAGTTAGGTGGTCCTCACATTCTGGACCAGATTTTCAAAATTGATTAAACTCACAGTAAGCATTTAGGCACCAGGCTAAGAGACCAGATTTTCAAAAGAGCTCAAGAAGCTGGGTTGGGTAGATGCTTAAAATTCCACCACAAATGCTACAGCAGGTAGATGTTGAGAGTTCTCTAGTTTGCAAAACAAACATACAAACAAAAAATAAGTTCTTTTTCTTGGTAAGGGAATAAATAATTTGAAAAATCCTCCTATATTTGCAGACACTAATTCCTGGCAGTGGTACTGCAAATACTCTTGGATTGATTGTCTGATATACTTGGTGAAAACTCAGTTCTTCCTATCATGAATAGAGAATTGCAAGAGTCCTGTGTATTTTGGTAGCACAGAAAGTTTATATGCCTTTGTTGCCAATTTTTTTATATTTTATTTTTCAGAATTTAAATCAAACTTGTTTTGCAATCCAAAAAAATATTCAGGTCAGTGCATTTTCAATTCTAGTTTAATTGGAGGGCAGTGTTTCTGGCTGGCTTTGTTTGCTTAATGGGGTTTTCAGTTCCTGGCGGTTACAGTGGTTTGTGATGTCTTTTACTTGTAAGTACTTAAAGGTGCAGTCAGCATACCAGCTTTTTTTCAGGCCTTGTTATTCTAGTATAAAGCTACTGTATTCATAAAGGAGTCAGTGCATATTAATAATGAGCAACGGTTAACACTGTTGTGTAGCAAAGTCACCCTCTTCCTCTTCCTGTCTTTTTATTCTGTCTCCAAATTTCCCTTCTCTCTTCAAATATTCTGCTTGGGTTGAACAGTTGCTGGTGCCCAGTGAACACAAAAATAGTGAGGTTGGCCTACAAGGCAAGACAGATCTCTAATTCATCACTGGGAGGGCAAGGCTTTAGCAGAAGCCATCCCTGAGCTACAGGATTAGATTTGCACTGGGGATCATAGGCCAGAAGGCTGCTGTCAGTGGACTACAAGGTTAAGGAAAAGCTGTGCAACTGTTGATGCTAGCTGGAAATGATGACTCACTTCCCAAGCAAAATGCAACACAATCTAACGTTGTAGTGGAGGATTTCCTTAGAGTCCCCTTGATCTCAGATTTCCTTTATAGATTCATCTACTGCTCATGCATCATTACGTGGGTATGATGCCAACTCTAAAATAAAAATTAACAGAGTGGCTCTTCAACTCCACTCACAGAAGAGGAAGGTTTCAGTTTTGTGTTGAGGAAATGTATTGTTTCCACAAAGTAGTAGCATTAAGAAAAAGTTTCCATCAAGCAACTAAAATGTCCTGTATTCAGTTGGGAAGGAATGGGGACTGAAGAAAGAGGAGATGGGGAGAAAGTGTAGACAATGGAATCAGAGGACTATAAGATCAGAACTGAGCACCATTTTAGTCCCTTTTTGATAATTTAAAGAAAGAATTTTGAAATTTCTCACTCCTTTCCCCCTTTCTGCCTTTCCCTCTTTTCCTTTAACAAGAATCAATTCTTCTCACATGCCCTTTATTCTGTTTCTTTGTAGTCTCTGGCACATTCAGGATCCTTGCCTTCAGTTCTTGTAGCTGATATTAGCAGCTATTTTTCAGGAAACTTTCTGTAGACACATCCTCGCACAAATGCTCTAAGTCTACTGCTCAGGAGAGAATTATCAAGCAGCAAGAACAGCGCAGCAGGCAAGCATTTCAAAATGGAGTCAAAGCTGTAGCGAAACATTTGCCTCAAGCTAAAATAAGCCAGGTAGACTAGAACTAAAGCAATTGCATGGTGCAGACACATGCTGTGTAGATGTAGTATTGCTATTTTATCATAAAATCTTCCACACTTCATTGTCTGATGTAAAAAGGCATCAGCTACTCAGCACTATCATTCTCTACTCTCTCATGGTGGATTAACAGTATGTACTGGCCCAGGGCTCCCCAAGCATCATCTGGGTACGTATACATATAAAGTCACCCAGAGTGAACCCAATGCATGCTGCATTTATCAGACATACTGTCCATATGAAAGTTGATTCTATGGTGAATGCCTCTGTGTTTCTATTTGGGACTATAATTTAGGCTATTAGATGGACATTTAGGTTATATACAGTTGTCCTGGGGCAAGTCTGTCCCACCCAGAGCATCCAGTCTCTTTACATGTGTGATGTACATGTGACTAATGCCTGTAGAAAGGCTGTCCAGACCTCTGGATTTTGGGTAATCCACTCAGATTTAGTGCTCCAAGGGGAAGTCTGCGTATGTTGAAATCCCAAGGGAGTAGCTTAATGCCTTGTCTCTTCTTGAACAAAATGTGTAAGGGACAAAACGTGGTGCCAGGAAAATTCAGACTCACGGTAATTTTATCCTGGGAGAAACAGTTTTATCATTTAATATTCCCATGTTCTGTATATTCACTAGCTTTCTGATTTCAGAAGGATTTTTGAATTTTTTGTATCTTTTCATTTTTAAATTCTGCTGCCTTCTTTCTCTCCCCCATTTGTTTTTAACCAAAACTATTGCTATAGGAATTTTGGCCAAAGTGCCCAGCAGGGCAGCGCGGGTGAAACATGCTGAGCATCGGCTGAAATTAATAAAAGGGCTTTCCATAGCAGCAGGGATCCTGGCATGCTTGTGCAGCTCCACTTAAGCGCCTGTGAGCTGGATGGTGGCTTTTAAGCCAGAGGCCTGGTGTCTAACCCTTTGCAGGCAGTGGGAGTGCAATCATTTTCTCTCCGTTAGAAGTGCTCTGCTTGTCCTGTGTGTGGACCTGTTGTGTGGGTGGTGGAAAGGAAAGAAAGTCCTGTCACTTCTGCAGACTTCCTTACGCATCCTGCTTCCCCCTCAAGAGAGTAAGAGTGAAGGAATGGTTTCTGAACGACCTAAAATATAATGATTGTTCTTATTGGCTGACCCCCTCAACTGGCTGCTTGCAGAGAGGAAAAGTCTTTAACTGAGAGATGTCAGAAGGGTAGCTGAAGTTGTTTTTCTCTTTTTAGTTGGCAGTATAGAGGCATAATAGCACTTGAGCATGTATCTTTCTGGACGATCTTTAAAAATATCATCAACAGTTAGCCTTGGAGAGAGAGACTTGTACCATTTTTCTGTAATGCATGCATAAATTCCTTCTGACTGGCAGATGAAAACAATTGTTTGTTTTAATTGTGCGGCAAAGGAGGAAGATGTGTAAATACTTACTTTTACCACCTTTAACCCTCCTGACCATATATAATGAGATTCTAGTGTTTGAGAGCGATTGAGCTTGTTCTGGTCATACTCTAAATAGATGAGTGTAGTAGCTGTTTCTAAGATTCCCATTCTTAAATGTTACAACAGTACTTGAGATGACTCAAAGTTCAGCGTAAATGTTATGTGCTGACTGCTCTGTGTTGATATTACTGTGGCATATTTTCCAGTAGAAAAGTAAATAATTAGCACATGGGAAGAGGTTATTTTGTTAATAAACAGCATACAGTGCCAATTCATCCAATATAAACCTATTGTATCTGTCTGTCTAGACAGCACATATACGCCGTAGGGCCATGGCCTCATAAATTCTAATAATCTGGATAAGGGTGGCTGCTAAGTGGCTGGAAACCTGGACCAATGCGGGAAGAGATGATTCAACAGTTATGCTTCTTCCTCAAATTCAGCAATGATCCAAAGTAGCTGTAGGGGATACTCTGCCTTTCGACATGCTGCTGGAATAATAACATTTAGAACAAAGGCCCTGATGAACAACAGGCATAATGTAGTCTCATATGCCTTGCCATGAGAGTGGAGTTTCCTATCCACCCTAGTGAGGATAATTGTATTAATTCCCACCTCAAGTTCTCCTTCCATTCAAACTGAACATGATGCAGTATTTGTAAATGTGTAAATTGCAGCAGACCTACTCATGTCATGTGGGAAAGGGCAGTTTAATCCAGTTTAATACAGTGCAGCACCCTTATAAAAAGTTTCCTAGCAAACCTTGTAGTACAGGTGGATTTAGCTGAAGAGTTGGTCTCCAAACCTCCAACGACCTCGTTGAGAGGAGATGAGGATCTGGCTTTTCATACAGGTGTCATTGAGAGGAGGAGCCAGAGACTGGAGCCCACCTGCCTGGTGAGTTCACTCTGAGTGTAAGGAGGGAGACCTGATTATCAAGAGTAGGGTGATGAGCGGTTTTAAATCAATTCACAGTGACCCAGACAACATTAACAGAGATGTTTCAGCCCCTGAACTTCTTGCTACTTAATGATGAAAGAACAAAAGCAAATTTGAAGCGCATACAGAGCCCAAAGAGACACACGTTTTGAGATGGCGTTTGCCCCAGTGTGAGACATGAGGAGGGAGGGAGGGTGTAATAGAATGGCAGTGAGGTTCAAAAGAAATACATAAATGAAGAATGCTCTTTTCCTAATGGGACCAATGGGGATGAGTTTCATTTTTCTTGAAGGTGCAGCTTTTCAAAATCTGTGACACTCTCTTAGGCTGTGGCTTCTTAGGGTTGTTTCTTTTTCCTTCCATCTGTCATGCAGTCATCAGATGAAAGCGTAGTTGCCGCAAGCTTGAAAGTGAAGCTTCCTTTACCTTAAAAGTACGATTTTTCACTCTCCTTTGTCATGTTTTGAATCACTGTGACAAGCAAAACTGCTAACCTTAGCTCTCCTCCTCCTAATTAGGCAATAGCATTAAAACTCTTTATTAATGCCACCCCTCCCGGGTGGTTGCAGATATATATACTTCCACTGAGTAATTGCTTTCTGGCCCTCATTTTAATTGGAGTCAGTGGGGGGGCCTGTGGAATTCCAGTGCCTTCATCTCCCACCAGTTCATTGTGCCTGTGACACAAATTTAGAAACAGGGAACTACTTTCCAGATCTGCATCTGAAAGAATGTGTAAGGGAGGGGAAAAAACCCAACAACATTGGTGAAATGTAAAAGAAATTAGACTGGGAGAAAACAAAGTCTTTCACTTTGGTTCCTTCTTTCACTTGGAGAGGGGCAAAGGGGGGTGGGGGGGAGAGGGGAACTGTTGAAAAAGCTTTCTGGCTTTTCTGTTTTCTGGCTTTTGTCTAATGTGGTGCAGCTTGTAACTAGGTTAACCAGATCCTGAAGGAGCTTAAAGACCGTTTGAGGCTAAGCTTAAATGTTAGTTAAGGTTACACCTATTTTGCAGAAATGACCCTCAGTTTTCTGGGTCCTTGGAGTCTCAGACCAAGTATGTAGTGAAAGTATGTAGGGAGAGATAATATCACGGCACAAGGAAAATGCAACACACAATGTTACAAAGCCGAATATTAAAGGAACTGCTTCTCCCAATTCAGATTTTGTCTTTAGCTTCAGAAAAATGTTTTAATTTTATTGAACATTCATATTTCATTGGATATGGACACTTTTTGAGGAGCAGAAAGAAACCATTTGCTAGAAGAAAACATTTCCATCAAAGAAACTCCAACAGGCCAATAGGTTGGAAGGAGAATATCTCTTCATACTTGATTACATAAAATGTAGTCAGGGGTTTTTTATGCTTAGAGGGAATATAAGTTTTTGAGATATGTGCTTTAGCTAGGTATTTCAAATGAAATGAATAGTAGAGCGATGGTAACAGTATTGTTATTATCAGTCTTTGGAGTTAATATATGCTAAAGTGGATGAAGCAATTCGTATCTATCTAAGCTATTGTTTCAGACAGTGACTGCAGACACCCCTACTCTTATAGTGTTCCAATTAATGTTTTCTAAATTATAGTCATAATCATAAGGACTAGAAACTATAATTATTCAAAAAAGCGTGCAGATACAAGAGCATGAAAAAAAATCCTGTCTCTTATTTCAACTTTTTAAAATAAGAAGTTTTGTTCAATTCTTTTTGTATTAAAGCAGAAATAACTTCATAAAACTTCAGGAATATAATTGCCTTTTTTGGAGCTTTATTTTTTTCAACATCTCACGGTTTTGTCAGGTTTCAATTAATGCCACTAGAACTTACGTTCATCCTTCATTCTTTTTCTCCTTGCTCAGTAAGGCCAGCTACTGGACTACAGTTTCATGACAACCTAAAAATTCCCCAGCACCAGACACATAGATACACAAGGCTCTGCACCTGAGTGTCATTCAGTGGTAATTGCGGTGCTAATGTTTTGCTTCTTGTCTCTGATAAAAGGCTGATTACTGTTGCCAGCTCTGTGCACAGTTGGGTGTTTCTAGAGAGGACAGTAGCTCCTCATCACGTCTGTCTAATTAGGCTGATTGGTTCACAGTGCCGAGCCAACCTGATTAAGAGGTGTGCTTGGCTCGGTGTCCTTATTTCTAACTGCTTTTGCCTTGTATTAAATGAACCTTTGCTGAGGCTCTTCATGAGTCGCTCTTCCAGCTAGAAGCAAAGATGCATGACCAATACAATGCTCAAGAAGTAAAACCTGCCTTGGGTGAGCTTTGCCACAAATACACTGATGTCTTAGTTTTAAGTTGTGGCTGTGTCCAGAGAAAAAAGGGCTGTGTGGTTCGCAGATTAAGGAGTTGGAAGAACCTTCACGTAACAGTTATCTGTACATGGAGATTAGCGCAGGTTGGTTAATCTCATTTTCCATTTAAAGGTAGTTTGGCCATCCCAGATTGCTTTAAATCTTAGAAGGCATAAACAAAGGATGAGAGGACTGTAGTTGTTTCAGAGGCTGTGAAGCTACAGCAGATGAAGTTTTGGGCCCCAGTTCTTGCAGCCCTTTCATAATTCAATATCCCATTCAATTCTCCTCCAGGGACTGAGATGTTTGCTTAGGACCATTGACCTCAGAAATGCAGCTTCCAGTGTTGCGTAAGAAATAGATTTTTGTAGTAGCAGAAGCATGAAAATGCAAGAGGGAGGGTATGGTTGACAGGGTACAGTGGAACAACAAGAAGGATAGGATACGGTTGTGCCTGGAATAAGCTGTCTGACTTCTGGTCTGCAAAAATCAAGAGAGAAGCAGGGGAGAGGAGTAGGACGCCGCATGGTATGAGGCAGAATTCAGATGTTGGTTTGTCTTTTAAATCCCAAATTTTGAGATGTTTAGATTTCTGAGATTTATTCACTCCATAGTGGTGGCTGTAGGAGCTAATTCGCTGCTGGCTGTAATTCTTGTAATCAAAACAACTAGTACAGCACACCATGCACAGAAAAGCATTTGCAGCATTCATATATATATATATATAAAATTGGATTTTGAACTCTCTCCTAAATGTAGAATTGCCCTACTCGCAAAGAAAATGTAGCTCTTACATTGCAGCCTTTAAATTATCCATTGACTTTGACAAGCAGTCACAGGAATACTGTGATAACATTGAATTTAATATGGACAAATGTTCTTTTTTATTGACCCTCGTAAAGAAAATGGCTCTAGGTGTCTGGAAGCCTAAAACTATCAGGTGCTCTACTGGGTTCAAGTTCTGTTGTGGTTAAGTCGCAGTTAATGTCAAGTGCATCAAAATATGCAGAAATCACGTTCCTCTGAAGCAGATGAACCACCTGACAGATTTACATCAAAATCACAGACACATTCTGCAGTTTCATTTGATTGCATGCGAGAGTGTTTCATAATCCAATATTCTGCTGTGCGAATTTAGAGTGCTGCCATTAGCTTTGAAAGCACTGCAGTGAATTCCACCATCTGTGTATCTGACCCAACAAAACTAAACCCAAACCCCACATTCCTTGTCAAGACCTGAGTTCTTAGTATTCTGCTTTTTTACCTTTACTTACTCTCAATGGATTTAAAAAAAATAAATATCAAATTGTTCCATTTTGGAAGGCAAAGAAGCTGATACAACTGCAGCACTGTGCAATAATTGATCCATTTTCTTTTTCAAATATGCCTTGGTATGTCTAGTTGACAACTAAGAAGAATTTTACATTCAGAATTAAAAGCTCATTTGAACACAGTATACCCAGTACATTCCCTCCTTTTATAGAAAGACCATTGCTCATGAGCAGTTGCCTAGAAAAAGGCTTACTTCAGACACACAACAGATAAGAAAGCAAAGTATTTCCAGCAGCACGCTCCTTTCTCCTTTCATGAGCTCACATGGCTTCATCAAGCTCTAATGACTCACAGGTTTGAAAGGCTTTGCCCACGTCATAAATGATAAAGACTGGAGAGATTTGTCTGAAGAGATGAGATAAATTATGCACAATTATTCCAGTCAAAGGCCAAGGTAGACTGTGGGTGGGAGAGAGTGGTTTGCGCTGGTCGAAGATTGAGGGAATTAGGAGTTATGTTTGGTGGTTCAATAAGTAGATAGAGGTATTAAACTTCAGAGTGTATTACCTAATTCTTCATGCCAGCAAGACTAAAGCATTACACCTAAAAGCTGGGCTTAGGAAAGACTCAACAGTCATTGATAGAATACTTTACATTGTTGATTTAGAAAAACCACCTATTCCTCTTCAGTTTGAATGACAGGCCTTCATGCTAGCATAAAGCCCAAATGGCTAATGAGTCCATGGTGGATAGGTGCTCATTTCTAACAAATAGGAAGCAGTTATTCCTCTCAGCTCCATCTAAGGAGGCAGCTAATCACTGACCAAACCCTAGCTTTATCCTTAACGTGTTCTGAAACCTGCCTGCAGTCCATTCCTGAGTCCACATGGTGTGAACACAGACCGTACAGGTTTTGTGTAGGCAAATCACTCTACAACTCCACGCTCTTTTCTTTCCCACCTAGGGAAGATCCTCTGGCCATAGCTCAAAGGGGCATGCACACATACGTCCAGAACCTTCCCCCCTAGAAGCCTTGCTGTCGATAGCTGTCTACTGGGTCTGTGGTGAGTCTTTAATATAAAGGCCGAGACACCAGCGGTGCTCTCACTGAGCAACAATTCGCCTCCTCCACATTGGGAAAACCTATCTGGCTGGTTACAATGCTGCCTAAAGCTGACAGCCATGATTCTCTACATCTGCTGATAAATACAAATAGAGATTATAGTGTAGTGGTATTCTCTGAGTAAAAAATAATAGTGGGTTAAATATGTTGGAGAGCCCTGACGAATTGTTTGTTAGATAAGGCCCCCCCCATATCAAAGCTACCCTTATGGGGAATATATAAATCATTTACGTGTCCAGGACTGACAGTGGAATATGAGTCGATAACTAAGGTGACTAATTAAAGCAGAAAATTCTTGTTTCCTGAACTAACGTGTAACATTTGAAGAGAATTAATAGGAACCCCTGAGGCTGAAATAGGGACATGGCTTTTAAACTGTGCTGAAATGCATTGGAATAGTTACACTTCTTTGTGAGACAGACTATACAGAAAAATACAGAAAACAGGAATGTGTGTGCTAAAAACAGGGATTGTCCTTTCTGAGTAGTAATGTCTGACAGCTAAGACGAATTGGTTCGGCTTTGTCTTTTAAAATAGTAACTGATATTTTGTCAAGTTGCTCCCTCATGGGTAGACTCTTAGGAAATGAGAGCGATGATTCCATTAATTTTTGTCTCTTCTCTGGTCCCAGGTGATGTAGTTAATATAGTTTCTGTAATGTCAAGTTAATACTTATTCCTACTTTTGGTGCATTCTTCTATAAACTTGCCCTCAGCTCATGTTATACCCTCTGGTAGCAGAGAAGTTAAAAGTTGAGAAAGGAGACTTTAGGCTTGATCTAAAAAAAAATTATAAGAGCTATCAAAACGAAAATTCCTCATGTCCTCAAATGCAAGTTAGGTTCTAGCTTACCTGCTTTCCAATGCTACTTCATGCTTCTAAACCCATTTGTGTAAATTAACACAGCTACCTAAATCAGTTGAGCTACGGCTGTTTAAGCCAGCTGACGACCAACCGTTATTAAGCCAACCCAATACCTAGACAGTTCACAGAATTTTTCCTCTTGTATTCACTTTTGTCTCCACTTTCTTTTTTTTGTTTGTTTGGGGTTTTTTTGCTGTTGTTTTTTTGTTGGTTTGGGGTGAGGGTTTTTTGACTGCCAAATTTTTAAAGGAAAAAAGTGTTGAGAACACAGTCCCATAGCACCTTGACTAGTGAGAATGACAAGGTATTTCAGCAGAAAACCTTGGGACAAAGTTGCCAAATGCAAACCTGTTCTTGACTTGCATAATGCTTCCCAAAAAGCCTGGAGAAATAGCTGGTCCTCAATCCAGGGAACCTTTAAATGGAAAATGTAAAGGAGCCTATTAATACTGGTCATCAGAAGATCTCTTAACTCAGCTGTTTCATTTCTTGATGTACGTGGAACAAGCCGAACACCTATGCAGAGAAAACTTACCTTTTCAGGAAGGAATTTCACCTAATCTCTGATTTCTTTTTTATATATCAATCACAATTGCTGAGCCTAAATATTTAACAGAACAGTTATTGATATTTTTCATGGCTCTCGTAATTTGTGAGTGGTCTTCTCAGTGGTGAAATGAATACATGTGTAAAACTGTATTTCACCAAGTAAGTGTGTACATTTCCAGGAATGCTTCTCTCATAGTGACTGAAAGAGAACAATAACCAGAGTAATTTGGTACAAATGATAGAAGTAGTGCTGGAAAGACATCAGTGTTTGAAAGTAATGCACCCCAGGATTTTTTTCATGTTTTCATGCCACTTGAAAAAAAAACCCACAGTAAAAACATAGTCAAAATTGATGCTGATCTCTCAGGTTAACATTGTCATGAGTGAAAACTTCAAGGAAGTTTGACAGTATTCCATTTTTTCAATTCTGTGCTCTTTTAGGAATTTTAATTTTTTCTTGGATAATTAGATCTCTGACATTAGATGCCTATAATTAACAGGGAAAATGGTTTGCATGCTGACTATAATAGCACTGTCTGATCTGTTTGCCAGATAACTGTTACGGCCTGGTTTTTCAGAATCATTTTATTCCCACAGATAGCAGCAGACATGCCTAACTGGAACCACCTGGATTTGTACGCAGGGATGAAATCCTGGGACCTTTTGCTGATTTCAATGGTCGTAGAATTTTGCATGCATCAAAATTTCCCTTTAAGATAATCCTCTTTCAAAATATTTATTCTTTTGATAGTTGAATGTGTATGATTCCCCCTTGTCAATAGAATAATAGGACTGAAACTTCATGTGCAAAACTGTGTTGCTCAGGGAAGATGTTTTTTAGAATTGGCACAGAAGCTTTTAGTGTAATTTTCAAAATGTGCCTCTCTGGGTGGGAGGGAGATGTGTTCTCTTTAAACTAAAAATTGGCTTTCTCTGTCTCTTGTTAACCACAGTTCAGGACTCTGGTGTCATTCATGTCTTTTGGAAAATTGTCCCCAAGTCTTTTTTAATAGCCTATTTACCAGCTGCTAAGCAAGCAACACCTAACAATAAAGGACTGGAAAAACATTGGTTGCAGCTGCTTGTTATCATGTATTTTATGCTACTTACAACTTACTTTTTGCCTTTAGATCAGATAAAGTTTTGGTTCAGCAGAACAATTTTTTCAATCCTGACTTTCTAAGAAGTAAAAATATGGTCATGACATGAGTGAAACCAACACCAGGTTACTTTTATTTTTGTTTCTGAGAATGGGGTCCAGGAGTAATTTTTAGGTGCTTAATAATACAAAAACAATAATAACAAGGAAAATAGACCTAAACTGCTTTGGACCAAAGTGGTGTTAAGATTTTCAGCCAAGTACTCAATTATAATGCATCTTTTCTGTCCAGGTCAAAGGCAGGCAGCTTTCACATCTGTGGAAGAAGAGAAAGGTCTGTAAAGCGTTTTTGAAAAATCCCGTGATGATTTGAGCACGGTATATTTCAGTTCATGGAGAAATGGCTTTTAAGACATATTGCAAGCAGCCTTATAAGTCCACTGGGTGCAATGGGATTAAAAAGATATCCCAAAGAAGTCAAAACCTTTACCAACTATCTGCAGTTAAAGCATATCATTCAAAGCTCTGCACATTCTTTGCTTTTCTATGTGGAAGATAAAAACAGATTTCCTACACAAAGCTCTCATTAGAGGGTCACACAAATACATAGCAGACATCTTTTTCTAAATCAGATCATTCTCTACACTACTTCTTTTGATGTATGGAGTCCTTACTGCAGTGATCTTTCCCCTATCTTTCCTGAGCATTACTGCCTATTACTGTCTATCATTCAACATGGCTACAATATATGAAGCCATTACTGTGCTAAGTGTGCAGCATGTGAACGTGCGCGTGTGTGTATATATATATAAAATTTCTGTTTAACTTCTACTTTTTTACTTCAATGTCTTTGGTTAAGCTTTCAGTCTTGAAAATATAATTGTGGATTTAAAAAAAAAAATTAAAANAGCCAAATACTGCACAAGTTAGATTTACAGTGCCACTGGGATAAGTAGACACATACCTACTTCTAAAAATTATTATTTTTTTATTTTACTGTAATACCTAAGACCAGACAGAAAGCAAAACTAGCTGCTAGGTGCTGTACAAATTCAAGACAGAAGGACAATACCCAGCCTGAAGAGCTCATGATGTAGATACAAACTTTCTGTGTCTGCAGGAGTTCATACCTGAGGGCTAGTCACATCCTCTTGGAAAGACAATCTCATGTGTTGTATTCCAGCTTGATTACTAGTACTTTCCTTTTCATATTTTTTCATGAATTGAAGTTTTTTTCTGACTGAAGTTATATCTTCCTAATGTCTGCATCTCTTGAATGGTCTGATCATACGGACCACCAAGTCTTCTGGATTTTCTTGTATCAGGAATGTCCCAGTTTGAAATAATCCCTGACATTATGAGATGACTGCTATCCCTTCTACCGTAAACCATTGCTTTAATTGTTGGTCCCCTGTATTTATATATGTCCAACCACCTGTGCTCAGCTCTGTTAGTTCTGCTTTTGCCTCAATTAAAGCACCCTAAATATTGACCCTCTATAGGAATTTGTAGTAACTTGCTTATCCTTCAGATTTCAGCCAACCTGATGCTCATTTCTCGGTAGTCTTTTCTTTCCTTATGGTCCAGTAAAAGAGACTAATAAGATACAGAAGTAGTATGGACTACAAAATGAAAATAAAATTTTAAAACCCTGCAGAGATATATTAGCTAAATCATCATTCATGTAACTTTAAGTGTCTAAGTTATCTTATCAAAGGCTCCAGGGAGACCTTATAGCAGTCTTCCAGTACCTGAAAGGAGCCTACAAGAAAGCTGGAGAGGGACTTTTTACAAGGGCATGTAGTGATAGGATGAGGGGCAATGGTATTAAACTGAAAAAGGGTAGATTGAGATTAGATATCAGGAAGAAAATTTTCTCCATGATGGTAGCAAGGCACTGGAACATGTTGCCGAGGGAAGTTGTGGAGGCCCCATCCGTGGAAGTGTTCAGGGCAGGGTTGGATGGCGCTATGAGCAATCTGGTCTAGTAGGTGTCCCTGCCCATGGCAGGGGGGTCGGAACTAAGTGATCTTTAAGGTCCCTTCTAACTTAAACCATTCTATGATTCTTTGAATTTGAGCAATTGTATGGATGCATCTACAAAATAATTCAGTACCTGCTTTACTCAAAGCCCGAAACCATATAGTTCGGTTACTGGGCATTTGAATTTGAGATAACCCATTCCACGTAAACAGAAGGAGAGGTCCAGCTCTTACTGGGTCCAGTGTGCAATCCCTTTCTGCCTAGACACTCTGAGGCATCAGAATGACAATTATAGAGTGGTATTACTGCAGATGGTATGACTAACAAACATAAGGAAACCTTAAGTGATTTTTTTCTTAAAACCAATGAAGAATAGAAATAGTTATGAATGTGGAAGGTAAAGGCACTCATACTTTGGACAATTTCCCCCTCATATTTCTTTTATTTCTCATCTTTTCTGGTATTTGTACTTCTAAAAATCTCTACTATCCTTGCTAGTGAAATCATTAGCTCTTGCAGCTGAGCTTGACCCCTTTGAGTAATAAGGGGCAGTGATATGTACTTTCCAAAAGAAGCAGTGACTCCAGCATGCTCTGTGTTGAGATTTCGAATAGAAGCAAGTGACCATGTTCTTTCATGTTTCTTTAAGCAACAAAATATAACAATTGTATACACTGGAGCACTTTTAGAAATGGATATTATTTCTATTAAGAAATCTGGTTGGAAAGGTTCTCAACTACAATGCTTAGTGGTTTTATCAATGCTGTAGACTTAATAGTGAGGTCTGATTTTTTCTATATGTAAATCCTTTTGAAAAGGTGTTGATTATATTTGATATGCTCATAGGATAGTGGTAGTCTCATCTTTACCAAGAAGACAAACTTATCTTCCTATTATCATTCTGCGCTGGACAATAAGACTTTTTATTGCTTTAAATAAAATAATACAAATCATTAGAGATAACGTCTTGCAGTGTTTTTAAGGTTTACCTTAATTTTTTGCTCAGTTCAAATTTTATTTCCCGTTTTTATTTTGAACTGGTGACTATGTAGAGAGTTAACAACCCAGCTACCATCAATATCTTTCAAATTTTAATTCTTATCGAAATTCAAGGAACAAAATCAGTATATTTGGACTGTAAGATATTCACTTTCCCATCAGATTTATAAAAAGCTGACCATTTATTTTCTTTATACTTGTTTGAGTGCTGTAATAAATCATTATAATAAGTTACATAATTATGGGCAACCCTCATCATACACACTTCTATTCCTGTTGACACATGCACTAATCTGATAGAGTGGAATGTTAATCTTGATAATGATAATTTCTGATATTTCTACAAAGCTTTTCATCTTATAGGGTTGAAGGCATTTAAAAGATTTGCTGTGCGTAACTGAGTTCTACCACACCCTGTAGAAAAGCCCCACTTTCCTGATGGAGGTCATTGGCACACTGAGAAATCCTTTTGTCTTCCAAAGCAAAATATGATAGCACAACTGTTGCAGGTTTGCAGTTGAGTGACGTTCATTTTGCATTCAGCATGCATGTTTGTG
Source organism: Chionis minor (assembly GCA_013398295.1). Classification (NCBI taxonomy): domain Eukaryota; kingdom Metazoa; phylum Chordata; class Aves; order Charadriiformes; family Chionidae; genus Chionis; species Chionis minor. The sequence continues at coordinate 318,869 of VZSF01003838.1, forward strand.
CCTAAATATTACAGTGACAGGCACGCTGTAACTACCTAAGACAGGAAATACTGTGCATACACAGCCTTTTAAAAATTGGTCCATAGCCATAAGATATCTGTATGGGAAAAAAAAAATGCATATACATATCCTTGTGTTCACCACCAGCTATGCTGGGAATGTTTGCCAGATCTTATTTTGGATTCTATTTACAGTCTAAGCAAAATGTTGCTCTCAATGCATTTTCACTGACATTAGTTAAGAAATAGCTCATGATGACGGTATTCAATACCAGAGTGAATGGACAAAACAGGAACCTGACACAAGTCCAGTAAAGCCCTGTGAGCTGTAATACCCAGCCTGGAAAGGCTAACAACCGGACAAAGGAATTTAAGGAACAATTCCGGTCAAGGAAGGTGTAGGAAAGAAAAAGGTGATTGAAGCACCCTCTTATCAAAAGCCTTTCAGGAAAAAAAAAAAAAATGCACAAGATCCAGGGTGGTGACCCTGTGGGGGATTCCTCCCACCCTGGAAAAGGCTGAGGAAAAAAAGTAGAGCTGGCTGAGATGGTATGATTATATGAGAACCTTCTGAGTGTTACTGAGAGCCATCAGGAAGGGTCTTAACGACTATCCAGGGAAACAGAAGTGAGGTTAAAGCAGAGTCCAGAAAAAGTGGAGATGATGTTAATTGTTGTATCTTTGTTATCTCTTAAAATATTTGGAGCATGGATACCCTGAAAGAATTTAGTACATGGCTAAATCATCACTGCAGCAACCCGTTGAACTGAGTCAGGGCATTCCTGCCATAGCCATATTGGAGTGAGTCAGTAAATGGTTACTAAATGGCAGGAGTTTCTAGGAGCATCTGTGAGTTGCAGGAAATGGTGCTACTGATTCCACGGGCCTCTTCTTTTTATATCGCATTCCTATAAAAAGTGAGAAGGAATCATATTGCTAGCAGAGATGTAAAATCAGGTCGGGACTGTCGCTGGTTATTTAAAGGTATTGCAATGCTTTTTGTAAAACTGAGCATATTACATGCTGTATCTTGGCTAAATTCCATCTTTTATAATTACATCCTCTTCTCCCCTTCTCAAACATTTCTCGCTGTCACAAGAGGATGCAGCATTCTTCTTTCTCCCGGTCTAGGTGTCTCGGTAGCAGTGTTTCAATCTCATCATGATTTCTCTGACAGACAGATTCAAGGTGCCCAAAATGCAGCATGATTTTCCCATCACTCCCTGTGGCGCTGCTGTGGAGGGAGAGAAAGAGGGTTTTGAAACTAATACTCAGGCAGAGGTTCCATTTTCCCCCCTGCTTAAGTACAAGTACAAATCTGTTGGTTTGGCTTCCTCCACCGTTACTCGTTTGCTACAGTATAATAAATCCCTGGAGCAGTGGGAGGCTTAAAACTTTAACTCTAAAACATAGCCAGTCAAAATGCAAACCATCAGTAACCCATTAGTACTGGGAATGCTTTCAGAGCATTGACCAGCTTGTGCTTCCAACTTGATGAGCTGGTGATTATAGCCCTTAGATGGCATTTTGATAAGCAGAATCCAGGGCGAGTTGGTACTATGTTAGCTGCTCGATGAACTGCCAAGACCATGCTAAAAGCAAACAAGAGGTGTGTGACTATAAACAAAAAACCCCCCAGCCACCTGATACTATTTTATTGTTGTTTTCTCTGTGGGTACAATGCTTACTGGTGAGAAGTGCCCACTAGCCTGTTACTTGGAAACACAGGCAGATGCTCCGCTAGAGCAATGGTCTGGTCTTTGCAGTCTCGTAGCCAGCTGTGGGCAATAGTGGATATTTGAGAGGAGAGCCTAGTGAAGATGTCCACTGGTACACCTGGCCAAATGCACCATGCCAAAAGTAAAACTCCCATTCACAAAGGGCACTAGAGGGATATCCTGTTGCCAGATTCCACAAAGACAAAACTGAATTGACTAAGAAATGAAGTTACTATTTCTCACCTGTAACACTCACAAATTGGGCTGAGGCACGTGGGGAGAGGCTGATCAAGTTTCACTGCAAGTGCCAGAACTACAACCTTTTTTTTTTCTAATAGTTTTCCGTGGTGCTCAATCTGCATTGTCTTGGAAGTTGGACTCTCAGTAGGCTTAATTCCTCTTTCCTTCCACAGCTGTGCTTTGGTGGCAACTGGCCTGATTCCTCACTTCTTCGTACATTTCTAGGGAGAGGCACATAGTGGTTTAAAATAGTGCCATTTATCAGTAGTGTTGTCTCTATATGCTTCCTTATGCCCTTTTTGCTCAGTCGTATGGGCTGGTTTATTCACCAGGCATTGAATAATGCCACCTATAGCTCCCTCTCTCCTTTTCACTTCTTATTTTTCTCTAGTAAATACACAGGGGTCTAAAGAGAAGTAACATCTTTTGGTAAGTACTGATATCATATCTTTTTTTTGGTGAAATCCAGCTCTGCTCACGTACCACTTTTGCAGAAAGGTGCTCAAATATTTCAGAGGAATGTCTGTACCAGAAAAAGAAGGCAAAAGAACATGGCAGGGGACAAAAGCCCTTCATCAGCTTAATCTCACCACCGTGGAGCTCTACAGCAGGTAGGACTTGGCAGTACAGCAGTGTGTATTTATTCCTGGTGTCAGGAGCCTCTGGGATGCTCTTATTGTGCCGTCTGCAGATAGAGCTCAAGAAGAATTGCTGGAGCCCTGGTGCAGAGGAATGCTCTGCATCACACCCCGACACCTTTGCGTGTGCGGCCAGAGAGTGGGAGGGAGGGAAGATGGATAAGGTGTAGCATCCATGCAGGCAGCCTCGGACCACCCTACAGGGGAGTGCTTGGCAGTGACTCCGCCAACATTACAGTGCCTTTACACGGTGCAACAACTTCAACTGGGGGCTGAGAATTGGCTCTCATGTATTATTCATCCAAATTGCCTTTCCCCACTCCAGAAATCTACACTCATCTCTTCACTGGAGAATCTGTTCAATTTCCTCTTGTTTAGCACTGTGCTGCAGTGCTCACATTTCCGCCGAGTACCTTCACTTAGAGACTGATCGGCAGTAATCACAAGTCCAACTTCTCAGGAATGAAGCGTGGGAGAGAGAGGAAGATGTAGGTTCATCTAATTTGATCAGTCTGTTTTGTTACACCGAATATTTGATTTTCAATAGCCAGCTCCCATGGAAGGAAACAAAATTATAAGAAATGCAGCTTCTTTTCCTTTTTGCTTTTTTGGTAAGATTTTAGGCTTGACTCATCTTTCCCAGGCTAATTGTCAAGAAGCTGACAGATCAGTCGTGGTTGACAAGTGAGTAATTGGGAGAAGAGAGGGAGTGCAGCAGGTGTCAGTACTAATTTGGTAAAACAACAACAACAACAACAAAGAAAGAGTAGAGAGTGGTATGATAGTCACTTACACAGTCATGACGTTACAAGCTTTTCATACAAAATGTATGCAGGATTTTATGACACTTAGAGCATTAACTATTAACCAGCCACTCCAGGTCTATTTCAAAGGCGACCTACAAGTTAACCAGGAGAAGATGCTTTTGAGCTTCTTAACAGGAAAGACTGGTTCACAACACCGCTGCGGAACTGGACAAAACTTCGTTTCATGATTCTCAGCTGTCACATTGCTGGGCACGCAGAACAGTCCTTGCAGGGGGCAGACCCCATGCCCTGGCCCTGACTTGGCTGGACCACCAGGGAAGGACACAGCTGCCAGAGCTGGAGTGTTCAATTGCTGTCGCCCTGTCAAGATCTCCATTGCCCACAGCTGCCCTAATTCTCCCAAAATGTGACTCTGCCCAGTCCCCACTCATTGCTAAGAGGCCGATTTTACAGCAAAGCCCAAATCTCACTTGCTGAGTACAAGAAATGAGCTTTGCACCTGGAGAATTCCTCTGGCTCTGAAGAGAACTGTCTAAGACTCTGCTGTATTTTAGAAATCAAACCCTTGGAAATAAATTCTTTTACTTACGTGCCAAATCTGCCCTTCTGAGCTCTGTATTTCCTTGCTTCAATCTCAGTTGTCACTGACACTGCCTCAACAGCAACCAGTGTTCTCTTTTTGATCTCTGTAATGGTGTTAGTGACTACAGGCCAAATAATAGGTTCTACTGGCAGACTCTTAAGACACGCTTTTGCTCTGAAGTAGCTGTACAAATAGCATTGCAGCATTTCATGTTTATTTTCTGCTAAAGATTTCAGTATCTTATATCCTCTATTTCAAAGAAATAAAGCTTTTTTCCCCATCTAACTACCAGTCCTGAAAATTCACTGGGGATTCAAAGAAAGGCTGGGTTTTTTTCCTGGCTTCTGCATAGTTATTAAGAATACAGAGGCTGCAGGGCAATTTCTGCTCTGGCTTTCATCCATATAACCCCTACTATCTTGAAAACTTGCCTTCACTTTCATGCATGGATTATTTGAGGTGGAGGGGGCCTGCAAGGCAGCCCCAGGTAGCGGTTGTGTTTCTAAGGGATGGGGCTGGAACAGTATCTGGTACCCTCTTCAAGAGCTACAAGACACTGAATCTCCTTTCTGACTCGGACCTCAGCAAATCACCTCCAAACACCTGTACCTACAGTACAGATCAACTAGGCGACAATTTTTTTCTTCTCACTTTCCAGGATGTAAGTATTGCTTGTTGGAAACATGTTTGGGTTGCTTTTTTCTGTTTTGTTTAAATGAAAGAAGCGTCTCCACCAGCCATATGGAGCAGCTCCTGCTTTGCAAAGCATCTATCTGGTGGGGAGCGCATCCATTCAACCTTTCACAATATGGACCTTAATTCAGCAGCGAAGAGAGCTGACAGGCACCTTTGCAGCAGATTTAAGTCAGAGGCAAAAACCTGAGCAATATAAAGCAATCTGAGCCAGCCAGCAAAGTCGTGCTGACCTTCTGCCGGTACTACTGCAGCCCCAAGCGTGACTTCGGGTGCCGCATCCTCGGGAATGACAGCACTGGGGGAAGCCAGCAGGCCCTTCCCGCCGGCATCCTCTGCTCTGCTGCTGCCCGATGGAGTGTTATCACTATGACAACGTACAGGTATAGGATGCTCACGGCAGCGGGAGCTCCAGCTGACCCTGATTGCGTGTGCAAGGCTCAGAGCTGGGCTTCCCTGCCCGGGAGGGGAGCAAAAAACATGTTGATCCACAGGTGACTCTCCCCTGACTCTGTCCTGTCACTGGCTAGCAAGTTTGGGATGTGAGGCAAGGTGGGAGCTTTAGAGACACTGGGTAGCTAGGATTTTAAATAATTTCCTCTGGGACAAGGTAAGGGAAAGCTCATTTTTCTCCTCTGTTTCTAGAGTCCTTCTTCAGGAAAAGACTGGCAAGAATATAAAGCTGCCCTTCAAACTCTGCCTTCTCCAGCCTGTTAAAAGGTAAAATCCTTCCAAAGCTCATACATGCTGCCTGCCTCTTTGTGTGTGTGCGTGCGTGTGTGTGTGTGTGTGCATGCGCGCATTACTTTCTTTCACTACTATGACAGCACATGCTCCTCCAAAGCTATTCACAGGATTAGAAATACAACTCCTCCCTCCAGTGCCCCGTGTGCGTGTGTGTGCGTGGCTGGGGCTTTCTGCTTCGGCTCACTCCCCTCTGATCGCGGGGCTGACGGTCACGACTCCGCTCCACACCTCCGGGCTTCCCGCGGAGGGGAAGGAGGAACAGGGAAAACACAGAAGCAGGCACACAACTGACCTACAGAGCCATCGATAACTTACTGCCCTCGCAGCAGAATTGCACAGGGGAGGGGAGGGAGGAAGGAGGCGGAGGAGGAGGAGGAGAAGGAAAAAACTGAAAATCCAGAGAATTCTGGTCTTGCAAATGTAGTGAAACTGAGCGGTCGGAGTTCATTTGCTCCAGAAGAGCAGAGAAGAAAGAGGACATTAAATGAAAAAAAGCGAGAAAGGTTTGTAGCTTTTTTTCCTGATAGTAGCAGTGTTTTAGAGGTAAAATGATTCCTCCGAGCAGCGCGACTGAAGTCAGCGTGGATAGTGTGGAGAAAGAGAATGAAGTGGAGAGCACAGAGCAGCCCCCCTCTCCAGCATCAACTACCAGCCAGGAATCAAAGGTACTCAGAGAATGAGATCTTTTGGTTTTTTTCTACTCTGTCTTTGTTTTGAAAAGAGATGTGTTGCTTTGATTTTTATTTGGAGCCCTGTGCCAGGATCAGCGGTAGAGTGCTGTGAGCCACCTCTGATTGTGGGTGCCTGCTCTGACACTCCTAATTCTGAATTCTCCCTGTCACCTGGGCAGCTCAGCAGCCTGAAATGGGAAAATACCTGCCTTTTGAGATGTTTGGGGTTGGGAATTTTTGCTTGTGTTTTCTCCTCTTTATTACATTAAGGATCTGGGGGAGTGGTGGGGCTCAGGGAGGGGTTTGGTGCCAATAGATGTTCTTAGCTGTTTTCACACCAAGCACCAGATCATTTAAAGGATTTTGTTCACAGTTGGAAAGATTGATTTTTCTCACAGGTTCAGAGAAGAGAATTTTGCCTGGGGCTTGGGGTGTTCCACCTGTCTCACCTTCTTTGGCAGACCCAGCAGTGAACTTCCACTGTTTAACAAGCCAGCAGTTGAAACAGGATATAAGTGACAGTTTTGGCACAATAACCCTTATGTACACCACCCGGAAAAGGATTTTTTTTCACAGCCTTTTATTTATTTATTAATTTTTAAATGTGGTTCAATCTACCTTACTGAAAACAACTTCCAGCTCAAATGGCATGGCTCTGAATTTTTATTTGACTTGTGTACGAAAAGTTTTTCTGCCTGGATGTGTGTTACTTTGAAGACAGAGAGGTAAAGGGAGAAAAGTAGTAACCTTACGTAATGAATGTTCTTTGCAGCTTACCTGGATAATGATCTTTTACTAATCCTCTATTACTTACTTATGATTGATACCATGATAGGACCTGGCAGATCTTCCTGTGGACTTCTTAGTGATGCTATGTGCTGCGTAAACATGTAAAAATAGGGAGGTCCTTGTTACTAGAACCTTACAGCTGGGTTAAGCTTTAGGAGGTACTGTATGAGCAAAACAGCTGCTTGCCAGGGAAGGTTTGTGCTGGCCCAAGTCTAAAGGCAGTGGCTGCCTGGGTCTAACGTAGGAAGACTGCTACGTTATTCAGCAGTTATAGCTAGGTTTCTGGAGAGTGAGTCGAAATTATCTGTCTGTGTGGGCAGAGTTCTGACGTGGGTTTTTGGATTTTTTATTTTTTTTTTTTCATATTAGATGATATACTCCAAGGAGCAGAGCTAAGGTATTCCCTATGTAAAACAGCCTCTTTAAAAGAAAAGAGCTCTCCCAGCAGCAATAGCGTACACTATTCACACTATTCTCAGTACATATTCAGCACTACTGGGACACTGCTGCAGTCTTCCTGGTTAATGGAAAATGAAAAGTAAATGGGTTGTTGGTTTAGCCCCAGGCTCTAAAAGGGTCTGGTTGATCAGTACCTAAATCCCACCCTGAGACCACTTCTCTGGAATTGCTGAATTGTTATTTGGCAAGTGGGAAGCTCAGCCCCCCAGTGAAGTCCCAAAAGTAACTGGATCCTTCACCACACTTGCCAGCACCATCTCCTCATGTGTGCTGGGCTGTGCACAGGCTCTGGCAGGCTGTGTGCTCCCAGCGACGGTCCTCACTCAGTCCTGGGCAAGTGGTTATGAGCTGGAGATGCCACTCACATGGTCAAGCACTTCATTACAATGGTGCTCGAGGGACTTCCCCGCTGGGTCACAGAGCACTGTGCCCAAGACAAACTGACTAGCGTGAATCCTAAACTGAGAAAAAGTGAAGTGCTGCATGTAGGGTTCCCTCTTGCTGTTTGTGCATCCATGTGCTTGCAAGGATGGCAACAGGAATTAGGCACATCTGGTCAGAGAACAAATAGACTACAAACTGGTTTACAATCAAATGTTATTATCATCAATTTTTCCAGTCTCGTGAGCATTTGAAGTGATACACTGGAATAGGCAAAAGCTATGACTGTGCAATTGATGCCATTACTTGCAAACAGATATTTTTAGTAAACATATAATCTGCATATTTACATTTTAGAACTGCAACTATGATCAGAAAGCATGCTGTATTGTCATTTCAGTAGATGGAGTCAAAAGAGCCTTCTGATCACTGGGGTAATGAGATAAGATTTCTTTGGTCAGAGTAAACAGCAGGAAGGAAAAATTCTCAATGATTTCATAAAGATGTTGTTTGTGCCTTTTTTTTTTTTTCTCTAAGAGAACTGATGTGCCTCAAAAGCTAAAGACTTCAACAAAGGCATAAGTCAGTGTGTGTCGAGGGTCTGTGCCCAAGCTTTTATCCCATGGTGTCCCTTGCTGAGGGAACTGTCCTGTGATTCACACCGAGATAAGCTTTCTTCAGGTACTCTCTGTTGCATAGGTTAACAAGTTCACGTCTGCTGCAGTTACTGCGGAACAGTTTGTGCAGTATCTAATTACCCCACAATGACTTGTTTCTGTGGCAAAACACTATTATAACTCCAAATATAGGAACAGAAGCAACATGGATAATAACAACCTTCAAAATGCATTTGAAAACATTTCAGCAGAAAAACAATTTTGAAAAACTAATGTAGAACTAATGTAGCAAGGTTGCTTCCAGTTCTGCATAATTGTAGACAACTGTGGCAAATAGTCCCTTGTAATACCAAAGTCCAGAAAGAGTTTACCTAGCACACTCCAGACTGTACTCAGAAGATGACACGGAGGAGATATTGCAATTCCTGGGTAGCATGAGTTTGAGAGGCAGAACTTTGGCTGCTACCAAGTAGCTGAAATTTGGAAGAATCACTCTTGTGTTAGTCACACGCCCCTGTCACAGGAGAGCAGCTCACTCTTTAATAAATGCTAAAGCCTCCCACCACCTTTTCCTATGGATTAGCAGCATATTTACAGGTGGGCATACTTGAATGCCAAAAGCTTAAAGACCAAGTTCTCATGCATTTCCTCCTCATCATGAACACCTCAACACCTGGGCTTTAAAACAACCCCTCAGAATGAGAAAATTCAAATACACTTTCAATACACCACATTTCCTGGGTCCTAAGAGCAAATCCATTTACATGTTCTAAGTACATTTGCCTTATGACATAGTATATATATTGCTATAAACGTAACTGTGCCTTTTGGACTACGTGTCCTCAAGTACTTTATACATAGAACCTCCAGTGTGCTGTCTCATTAATATAACTTCAAATAGGTGCCCAAAGTGTAGTAAACATGCTGTAAATAGGGTTTCCTGTACCACTATATATACTGCTACAGTGCTAAAAACCCTAGAGCTTGAATGGTCAGGAAAGTTGCAAAACTAATAATTAATTTATTAAATTATTAAATTAACTTATTGGCCCTTGAAAACATTCACTTCACAACTAAGTATGACTTGAATGGGCACCTAAAGTTTACTTGGAGAATAACTTTATGAAAGTATCATGCAAATGCATGTAATTACTAATTCTGTTAACCTTCAGAAGTTTCTAGTTATGGCGCCCACCTGTTTGGGTCCTTCATATCTGGCTGACAAGAAGGCAAAGGACTAGTTTGCCAAAGACTTTTGTAGATTTACAACTCAGCAAGGGAGGAAGTCATTAGTTAATGAATCCTAAGGGAAAATTTCCTCCTGGTGGTAGCAATTAAAGACACACTGCACATTATGCAATCACTAACTTAGCAATGTAAGTGGAAATCTAGTAGCAGCAATCAGATATCATATTTCTGATGTCTCTTATGTAAAGGTACCTTGGAATTTAGTAAAGAAAACTAAAATTTGAGGGAATATGTGTCTAAAGACCTGGCAATATTTTTTTATGTTTTGGCATAGTTGGCACATAACTGTTGGCTTTATTCTTCTTATATTTAACTGACATTTCTATATGAAGAGGAAAGAGCCCATCTGCTGAGTTCTTTAGTTGTGAGTCATCATTATTGCTGTATTGTGAATAATGGCTGGAGGTATTCATAGACAATAGAGTCTATCTTAGAAATTCCCTTATCATTTTTAAGTTGGGGGCGGGGTGGGGGTGAAGTGGCACTTAGCATCTATAATGTGTGAGCTAGTACCAGCAGTGTTGGTCAGCACTGCTGATCTTCAAACCGTTAGTGTTTCATTTCAAGTGTGTTAAATGTCTGTCAGGTGTTCTCGTACACCCCAGAAGGGGTATCAAGCCCTGCCCCTGCCATTGCAGGCAGTCTGTTATGTAGAAGTTACTTATTTGTAGATATCAGTGCATACCTGTGAAGGCCAAATGTGGGGTTTTTCCCCAGCTTTGCCCATTCCCATCTGCTTTTTATAAAGTCAGGCTATAATTATGATGTACTGCAGTCATGCATCTTTGGTGTGACAGCTTCAAAATTTCCCTCTGAACCACAAAATCACAGGCCTAACAAATTGCTTACACTCAGGTCAGTTAGGTAAGTTGAATAGCTGAAAAATGAAAAATAATAATAATAAAAAAACCACTAGATCTCCAAATAAATATGGCATCTGGACTATGTATTTCACAAAATAAATTATTCTATCTCAGTCTGACGCTTCCATACACTGACTATCCAGTGGCTAGTATTCAGGGAAATGCAGACTATTGTCTTCAAATTCAAGTATGGCAATTCAGGAGATGTAGCACAATTGTGCAAACACTAGCTAACCCAATGTGTAGCAGATAAAATGGAAGTTGCTGAAAAGTAGCAAGTCAAAAAAAGGATTAAGCATTGAAGTTCAAGATGTATAATTCATTTATGTATATTCCCACATTGGCCAAGAAGATTGAACTAATTTTCCCCCATCCCGTGGTCCAATAGACTAATATTGCATACATGAGGTTTCAAAACCAGGTGTTAATATTAGATACTGAACTAACGTAAACAGCTTGAAACTCTTTGGATTTTAATAGGATTGCATGGGATTTAAATCATGTAGGATTTGTGCTATGCTGTTAAGCAGAGATCTCCCCATGTAAAGAGTTAATACTTGATAAGGCTCCATAGATGGTTACTCATCAATTAATATTTTAAAAGGGCAGGGAGTATGGTGTACAGTTAGTGTTTCACCCTCCATACCAGTGATAAATATCCAGTATGTAAACTACTCCTGTAGTCTTCAAAGGAATACCAAACAGCTTAAAAAAATCCTGTGAAAGAGGAATAAAGAAAACGGTTCTCCTTCTTAATCTTACCTCCATGCCACTGCATAAAATGGTGAGTGCATACTGTGAAGGTAAGCATAAGGGAAAGAGATAAGCTTAAGTATTTTTATGTATTTTGATGCAGTGTTAGAACAAATTATGTACAGGAAGATTTCGTTAAGAGCGAGAAAGTAATACTCTATCCTATCAATTTCTTGAGCAGACTTGTTGTTGTGTTTACATTTATTTTGACTTGTCTCTCTTTCTTACTCTTTTTCTGATCAAAACACTCTGATATTGTTTTCGCTTTGTTATATACATCAGATCAGTTCCTAGGCACATTGAGATATCTATGGCAAAATAGAAATGTGATCAGTTCATTCTCTCCTATCCACACTTTCTACCTTGCCAAAATGAAGAAAATGTCTATTACCTTTCAACAACTAAAGATGACTTGATTGAAATCTGGTGTGGTAAAAAAATGTATTTACTAAAAAGAGCAAATTTTCACTGAAACAAAACAAGTTGTCTTCAAAGCTGAAGACAGTCCAGTCCTACCACTTGCATCTCTTACACTGTATTCTGTTTCATAAAGTAATCCTGTTAAACTCAAATTTTACCACTACTTTTAAAAGGCTCTCCCAACATCTGGGTGTTCTGATGACTAAGGGATGCCCTCTGCCCCTTACCCGCTTCTAATTCAAGTCTAAGTTTATTTCTGGCCAGCTGGTGTGGCATTGCAATTTTGATAATGTTGCTTTAGCTTAAATGACTCTTTTTCCATTCTTGGTGCAGGTTTCCATCACATAAGAATAGACTTTTATACCTCTTCTCAATCTTTTATTTTCTGGACTAAAGTCAGGTTGACATAAGATAAACTGTGTTCTTCATCTCATTCTAGTAGCAAATCTGTGCATCTGTTTCAGTTTTGAATAACCTTTCTTGAAAAAGGGTGACTGAATTTGTGCATGAGATCCTGTACAGTATCACTAACGCTTCACTAACTTTCCCAGAAGCCATGCTTCTGATGTCTGTTAAGGTCATTACTGTATACTGTTTGTGTCTTCTAGTCACCCCTTGGTCAAGTAGAGGTCGCCTTTCTATTTCTCTGTAATTTCCAGCAGATCCAGGATAGATTTGTCTGTCCTTATCTAAAGTGGTTTGGATCAAGTCTCAAGTGCACAAGCCTGCATTTCCACAGCTGAATTTCATCACGTTTCCATGACTTCACCTCTCAAGCCCCAGGCCTCCTCTGTTTTGACAATGCCTCCAACCTCATGTCAGGGGGAAATGGTCTTATGACATGCCTAATCTTTGCATCAAATTGACCTAAAGGGGGCCTACAGGAGAGCAGGGGAAGGACTTTTCACTAGGGCATGTAGTGATAGGACGAGGGAGAATGGCTTTAAACTGGAAGAGGGCAGGTTTAGATTAAACATTAGGAAGAAGTTTTTTACTTTGAGGGTGGTGAGGCACTGGAACAGGTTGCCCAGAGAGGTTGTTGAGGCCCCATCCCTGGAGGTGTTTAAGGCCAGGCTGGATGTGGCCTTGGGCAACCTGGTCTAGTGGGAGGTGTCCCTGCCTATGGCAGGGGAGTTGGAACTCAATGATCTGCAAGGTCCCTTCCAACCTAAACCATTCTATGATTCTATGAAATTCAGTAATAAAACTACAGACAGTAAGATTGACCCTAAAACTAGGCCAGCGTTCTTCTTTGAAGAACTGTACCAATGACCTTCCATCAACCTAGTACTTCTCCTTTCAACAGTAACCATCTTCCGTTGAACTTTACTTGAAATTTCTTCACTACTCCACTACTCCTTTTCATTCTAATAGACTTCATTTTGGTTGCCTACTCAATAATTTTAATGAAACACAAATATAAAGAATCTATCTTTGACCTTAATACATATTCTTTGTCTAGAAAATTGTTCATCTTATCCAAGAGAACTGTTCTAGGAGGATCTACCTTTTGGTTTTTTTTTTTTACATTTTTGTCAAGCACTATCAAGGTCAGATCTACAAATCTGTATTTGCTGGGATCACTTTTTCTACTTCTTGAGACAGACTTATGTTTTACTTTGCATCATTTCTGGCCGGATAAAGCTTATTAAGAGAACTTGTTCCTTGACTTGGAAAGTAAATTTTGTAATGGAGATTAAGTGGTTTCTTTTCTCCCTTTCACCTCTGCAGGAACATTGAACTACTTTTTTAATATGACATCCACTTCTGAACCTCTTTCGTATTATTCCTATAATTTGGTTCCAGGATCATTGTTCTGGGAAGAAAGTAAGATGAAGTGTTTGTTAAATTCTGAGCCGGCCTTTTATCTCATCCTTACTGTACCACAGACTTTCTTCTTTTGCTTGCCCTGGCCTGGGCAGGAACCAATCCATTGACATTTCTTTAAATACCTTTTGCAAGGACTCACTCTGCTTTTCTTGACAATTAACATGCTTAGACCTAAGGAACTCTGCTTGAAAGCTCCAGGGTGTTTTTGCATACCAGTTTTTTGTACTCTTTTTCTTTCTCTTCTTCCCCTCCCCTCCATTCTTTGTGGACTATTTGCTTATTCCAAATTTCCCTTTCGAGGTAACTATTTTCATAAAGTTGCTAGGAGCACACGTTTACAGAACCTTTTTTGGGGTTTTTTTTTGTTTGATATTCTAGGTAGTATTAGAGATTTGCTTTGAAGAAATTCTATGCTTCTTACTCATACAAGCACAGCTGAGTACTTGACCCTTTCTGATCAGTCATCTTTATCAATGAAGCATGTCTCTAACCTGATACCTCAAAGCTAGGAAAGGTCAAGGCTGTTCCACAACCCGTGGTCATGTGGGTTCATCAGCACTCTACTTTCTGAGAGCCAGCACTCTACTTTCTGAGAGCCAGCACTCGTTAGCAGATGCAGTGACCTGCTTACACAGCTGTGCTGCTTTCCAGACCACTGCGAAGACCTTCATACCTTCAAACAGACACACTAGCTTGCGTCCTTTGGTGTCACGCTCCAAAGTGTGATGTGGTCTCAAATATATCCCTAGGGAGCTAAGAGAGCTGAAGGCTTGGAATTTCTTCAAGGGAACACAGCACTTCGAAGGCTATCCTCCTGGAATCCAAAACTTGGCTTAGAGGTTCCTTTTTCCTCTATACTTTATTTAATTTAGATGGAAGTAAATCAAAATCATGTAATTCCTTGTATGATGAGCATTTCTTCTGTTGCCTACCTGAGCCATTGCTGTATACTCTTGATAGGTAGAAGATTGCGTATTTGATAAATTTGTGCTCACGTTTGTCAGGCAGAGGACTAATCTTTCAGATGTAAGCACATGAGTTGAATATTCTTAACACAGCGTTTAGTCCCGCACAACTTCCAGTTGCACGGGCAAATGGTCAACGTTAAAAGAGCACTGCCTTTTCCAGGCCAGTGAGTGTCTATATTCTAGCTGAAGCATAAGAAAACTTTGCATGTTCATTAGCAAAGAGGACCAGCTGTGAAAATGAGAAATCTATGTGTGAAAGACTTAAATAAGTTGACCTTCTTTTCCTTTGACATATGCCTCCACTCGAGGAAACTCCCTTGATTCAGTAGACCAACTGAAGCAGTATATGCTCTTTGTCAGGGAATACAACTCAGGAACCCTGCAAAACATATTTACAACGGATGTCTGAAAAGCAGATTTCTTGTGTCTTTGACATCAGCAGTTAATGACAAATGTCTTGCACACGTTCTTATTTACTTGAAAATGAGCCTCATGTCTGTACTTTCGCATAAATGTTCTAGGCACTTGCAGAAGTTTTCCAATTAACAGGTCAACATTTCTTAGCTGGACTGTTTTTAACTGATGAGGGTAGTTTGCACTGTCAAATGAAAGTGTTATCATTTAGGGGCTGCAGTGGTGAAACTTAAAAATGCTGTAGCATTTATAACTGTGAGAGAGAGGTGTTTCCCAGCTGCGGGAGGCTGCAAGTTCAATACGGAATTGCAGACAGGGTTCTTTAGGCATGTAACAGTGAAAACTTGAATGCTTTTCTTTTCTGTAGACATAATGTGCTCCATTTCTGAGTGCCATTTAAAAGCTTTATTAAAATGCCACACATGCACTGCTTTATTAATAAAGATCATTTTAGCAGTCTAGTGTTCTGAATAGAAAAGCAAAATGCAGCTGACCTATAGTAACTGATGATTAGGTTTAATTCAGAAAGGAGTAAAATACTATAAACTGGTATTCACAAAGCTATTAAAATCAACATTTAGAATATTTTTTTTTTCTTAGCTTATTCATCAAAGTAGGACAAAGGAATGTAGGCTATGAAGGCACAGCTTAGGTGAGAGAGCAAAGTCAACCTGACAGGTTGGTATAGCAAATATTGTTGAATATTTGTTGAATATCTTAGAGACAGACTTGCATCTTCATTACCCCAATGTTTAACTTCATTTGTTTTTTATAAAAATTACTCATTCATAGCAAAGGAAGGCATCAGCTTTCGTTGGCTGAAAGTCAGATTTCTGTCATGGTGCATACAAGTAGCCTCCTCAAACATCACATATATGAGTGATATTTTCCAGCATTGTCCCTGCCAATTGAAATGCTATGGTAGCTATTCTCAGAACCAAAATATCTTGGGGTTGAACTGAGAGGCTGAAAACCCTGAACCAGCCTCACTTGCCTTAATGCATACACAGGGTGAGAAATGGCCTTGGACTGGGCACCTCTGTCTTCACAAGTAAACAAAATACACTAGGCAAACCTGGTAAATTTGGCAGAGTGCCACTGACTTCTATACAGTTAAACTGAGGATCCAGTTGTTAAGATGTTCAGGTTCATATGTGTTTTTAAACTGCACCCACTGTTATCAACCAGTATCAATCAATTCAAAGATCCAGTACATACAATTTTTCTTGTACCTTTTAGTGTACTTATTTGTATTATTTATAAGCGTGTCCAGCTCATATCTCCCTTATGTTCACACATTCTCTTTCAATTCAAACTATCTAATTAAGGAATTATTTCCAAATAAACACAAGGTGACTTGTAAGGATGTGCCAAATGTTTCTGTTAACGAACATTCCAGTGAAAAGTGCGCTTGTCAAGTGTGGTTTTGTTGGGGTTTTTTTAATCAAAACTTCTGCTTTTGAGGAAGTGTTCAGTTTTTTTGATCGTATAAAATTTTGTCAGGAGGCTTTCCCTGATTGTAGGTGAAATTTCAAGTCAAAAGAGTAGAAAAATTCATCCTAGGTTAAATAGTACAGCCCTACCTGTAATTAGAGGCCAACTTTAGGCAATTAAGTTAGTAGTTCAGTCTCTCTATGTTGTAAATGGGACATGGACTGAAATCATTTTATCAAAGGTGATTTAGAGGAAAAGCCTGCCTTATATGCTCTGATTAGCCTCTCTGAGGGGAAATCTTTTTCCATTGACCATAGTAGGCAGCCGCAGCTGAGTTAAAAGCTTGAATTTAAGTAGGGTGAACACCACTGTGAATCTATCAGAGCAAGGTCTTGAACCTTGCCTACAAAAACCGGTCAGTCATCTCTTCCCCTGGCAGGGTAGTCTGACTGACTTTCCCCTCTTCTGCCCACAGCTCTCTCAAAGACATTTTGAAAAGCTGCAGTTGTTTTTTATGTCAACGTGGAACAAAATCATTCAAACTTTGAAAATTTTTGCTAAGTGGAACTGCTGTTTTCCAGCCAGCCCTATAATGGAAAGTTATGCACCTATGACAAAAAGAGAGAAAAATGTGAGCCTATCCAGACTTCAAAATGTGAAGTGCTGCTATTAAACTGTAGCTGCAAGATGAATCACGTACCAGTTTCATGAAATATGGGCACACAGGAGTCTTTGGCAGGTTCACAGCAGTTAGATCTATCTCCTGTAGTTAGTCGTAATGACAAATGGACTTCATCCTCCTGGCTGTTAAAGATCCAGATGAACAGTTAACTTTTTTGCTAGCTCACCCACTCGCGCTCTGCCTTTCAGTGTTTCTGTCTTTCTTTCCTCTCTGTTCCTGTTCTCACCCAAGTGCTTTAATCCAGGACCAGGCTCTCTGCTACAATGAGTCAATGCAAGTTCTGTCTTCACAGGAAAAACTTCAAGGTTTCCAAGCTTAGCCAAGTTTAAAGATTCCTGTTAAGAAAATGGATGGTGGGTCTTCTGTTAGGAGGAGGGACCGTTCATAAACACTGTGTGGATGCTGGCACTCAAGCCATAAGTATTCTTGGGAAAAAAGCAAACCCTACAGTTTGCGCTTTCCTTTTCACCTATACCCAAAGTGTGCTTACTTAATTCACAATGAAAGGCCTTAAGTTGCATTTTAGTTTCCTTACATTTTCTGGTATCGTGTGGTCTGTTCCTTGCTTGTGGATGCCTATTTATGTCTTGATATAACTTCATGTTTTCTTTATATGTTTATGCAGGAAACTATAAACAAACTTAAAACCTAGGCAATGAGGTAATAGAAAACATTCCTCACGCAGAAGAAATGAAGCCCTCTTCTTAGTCTTCTCCTTTCTGGGTAGGTAGTTGAAGACCAGTGCAACTCAGGAGATCCCTTTTCAAGTGCACTGCCAGTGGAGGGCTTTTGAGCTCCTGCCTCCTTAGTAGCTTAGGCTCCCACAGACTTCCCTGGGCTGCAATTCTGTGCTTTGACAGCAGTATCCAAGAAAAATGCTCTGGAAAAATGATCCCTTAGAGATTATCAAAGCTAAAATGAATGCCAACAGCTGTAATAGACCTACTTGAATCCTGCTAGAATGTACATAAATTAAAAGCGTTTCACAAAGGTTCAAAAAATGACAGCCAAGCCTTAAAACAAAAATCCTAACAGCATGATCTGCCTCTGAGGAGAACTTAGCTATGGCTAGATGCTGGCCATAAGAAGTAGCCACTCAGTCTGGTAAAAAAAAAGTCAGACCTTTTTTAAACAACATGAGAAAACTAATCTATTTTTTCTGGCACTGTAGGGGACACACTGCAATAAATACAATATTCCTGAAGTAGCAATAGAGGTAACATCATTTGGTCTTTACTACAAGCTGCTGAGTTCCAGAAAAAAATCTCCTTTCCATGAGTTATCATCCCTGCAGCACAGTCGTACTCATGGCCCCTACTGCATATAAAAAAGACCCCAACAACTAGCTGACAGGAGAAAATGGATATAAATCTCAGAAGTTAGCACTGTGCTTGGTCTTCAGTTCAGACATGGTCGGTAGCTCTGATTTCTGCTGTAATACGTCACACTCTTAAGTCAGTGCTACTCTGCTGATACCAAGAATTGTACCTACTCTGACAGTACAATAAAGTGAAGCACTTCATGGAAGTTCCCTGTCTTACACAGGATTAATATTCGTATTCATTAAAACTCCCTCTGTCCTAACTTGACTTTCCTTTCCTTTCCTTCTTCTATTCTCCTGCTCGCCTGCCTGCATGAATCCCTAATGCAGCCCCATGCAATATGCTACTCCTGTTGAAATCACTGCTAGTATTTTTGCCAGACAAAGCTTCACAGCGTTTTACTGGTTCAAGATCCTTCACTTCCCTATCAAAGAAGTAGCTCCTATTAAATCCGTTGGTACCTTCTGTCAATACCAACAGGTCTTTTCTTTCTCAACACCAAAAATATGATATGCTTCATTTATTAGGTGAACACAACCTCATGACATTGTTACAAGCTTTTTCTTTTTTCTTTTTTTTTTATTATTATTAGATGTTTGTGTGCAGGCTTTCATTAGCAACAGTTTAACTTTAGAGGATTCTGAGGCATTCATAGAATCTATTAACATTCAGAAAGAGTTACAGTCTTAAATTCTCTACCTTTCTGTTTGTGGTATTCTGTATGCAATTCTTTTTACATGAAGCTAGCTATCTTAGTATAAAAACACATTTTTGCAATTCAGACAGTCATTTTAATCTTGAAACTTTGATAGAGGTAATTTGAGGAGGAAAGTTGTGCAGCTGGTGAGGATAAAAATAAAATGTTTTTGTTTTGCAGGGTTGATCTCGAAACAATAGCTGGCTAAAGATGTTCAGCACTTGGGCGTTTAGGAAAAATACAAAAGAAATGGATTAGCCTTAGGCAAAAGGAGTCAAAAATGTATGATAAATCTCATACATAACAACTCTTCCCAATTAGCTTCTCCAGATATATGTATTTACATTGTCAACTTCTTGAAGCAGTGTTTAGGCCTTCAAACATCTTTATAAACTGCCAAGTAACCATATGTCTCATATATGACAATATAATCATTAAGTTAAAACAGATTTTTCACGTGGAGAGTTGGCCTATTCTTTATGTAGGACACTGAGTGCATTTTTTTCTGGGCATGACTAATATGTAATAACAAGAAGACAAAAGACAGATGGAGACCGAAACTTTCTGTACTAGTAACAGGTTCCTTGGAACCTGGTACTACAAGTGTAATTTTCTCCCAGATGATTTGGAAGCACTTTTTGAAAATTAGAATACAGCTGGAGTAGATGTGTTGAGAGGGATAAATGCGTGCCCTAAGTTGCACTTTGAGAAGAGATTCAGCAAAAAAATGTGCCATATCTGGACCAGACCTGCAAATAAATAGATCTCTGCCATGGTGGACACTAAGATAACTGGATGCAGAACAAGGAAGATATTATTGAGGTAGGAAAAAAATTTAATTGGCACATCATGTAGCTGCTTGTAAGACTTTAAAACTGGAAATATAAGATGAAGGAAACTTGGTGGGTACCCAGGTGAGGCATGGAGAAGGCCGGAGGAATTAAGTAGCTTTGTTCAACCTGTGCTGTCAGCTCCTCCCACAGAGCCTGGACTTCAGGCCAGAGTGGTGCCAGGGCAGCAACATGAATCCATGCCAGGACCATATTGGTCCTATTGGACTTGTCATGTCAGAACAGGCTGTGCCAGCGTAGCTGCACACTCTGGTCTCCAGAGGGGCTGTCAAGAAGTAGCATTCACGGGACGCAACAGCATCAGTCTTCGGGAGGGATAAAAAGAAGATGGAAGGCAGCAAATTTGCAACCAGATTGCAAAAACAGGGTGAAGGGAAGTGTGAAAAAGAAAAAATGCAAGTCAACCAGCAAACACTACTAATACTCTGTGAGGCATAAGTTTCTACCCCACCTTCCCACTGAGAAGCCTTTGAGATGGAAAGATGGAAACAAGATGTAAAATTTGGATCTGAATCTCTGTTTGTGAACAGGCAGCAAAGCAGGGACTGCAGAAACCTGTGGGATCAAATGAGCCAAAGTACCTATGTTTGGGGGCTTTTTTTAAGACAATAGGACACATATTACCCATATTCTGGCGATGTGGTTCTGGTTCTTTCTTTGGTTGGAAAATGAGGTGACATCATCTCAGAGTTAAAGCACAGTAGCGAAGCAAGAAGTTTGGGCAGCATTAATTCACACTAAATATGAATTTGAAACAAGTGTCTGGGGAAGACGAAAGAAGCAAGACGCATAGGTGTCCCCCTGTATCTACCTATATTTGGTTGTGGAGGAGCAGATTGACAAAGATGGTTTAAAAAAAGAGGAGGTAATTGAGAAGTCAGCCAGATAATAGGATGCCAAATGTGGCCAGGTGTTTTTTCATGCTGCATGCAGAAAGCTTTTGTTTTTAATGCACAGTGTAAAAGAGTAAAAAAAAAGTTTAATTTCAAAACAAAAAACAACAACCCAGCCAAACCCCAAGCCTTTACTCAGGAAACATGCTCTCTGAAGTCAGCAGGAGTTAGCAGTAAGCAAAGACCTTAGGATTTGGCCCAGTGACAATAACTTTGTTGTAGTGCTGAGCACTTGCATGTTTTCACTGCAAAGCAATTTTAACAGTGTAAGTTTGGAACCCCAGAAGTAGGAGTGGAAACATTGGCAGAATATTAAATATAACAACTCCCAGTAGGTCTCAGTCTTCCTTTTTGTTTTAAGACGGTACAAATGTGATTACACAGTATGTGGGATCTGGGGCTGATGTTAATTTGCCCTCAGTTAGTATCAGCCCCCCTGACAGATGTGTTTCCATATTTGCTTCAAGAGACATACTACCATTTAAAGTATTATAAAACAGCTCTTTTTTTTAAAAAAAAAAAAAAAAAAAGAGGAAAAGCAAATGGGTAAAATAAATTAGTGGGAACTATTGCTATAGGTAGACCAGCACTTTTAGCAGAAGACTGGGATTTTTTTTTAAAGGTCCAAGGGAATCGTATTGAGCTTTAATTTCTCATAAGATCCATAGTGGAAAATAATGATGCACACTTCATAGATGGACAGACATGAGATACAATCAAGCATGATTAATCTTACATTTGCAATCACATTCACTGCAGATTATTCATGAGAAGGAAAAGAAGCCAAACCCAGGCCCCATTATTATTATTTTTGAAGACTCTCAGCAGGTAGATACCAGTGTAACTTCACCTCAGCAGGGCTGTCTGGGTTTACATTACTCTGAAATACAGCCTTTTAACCTCCAAATTTCGCTGTGCCACTTACACCGCAGCAAAGATTAGTAAATGACTAAATTGGGAGTTACCAAAGAGAAATCACTGTTCCATGAGAAGTTCAAATTGAAAAGAGATACCCGAATGGGGCAGTAAAATGGGGGATTCCCAGAAGGAACCTCAGAGATAACAGTCCAAATTCTTTCTATGTCAAGAGGCAAGAGATAACCACGCGTACCTCATCCTAATGAGGACAAAGGATGGAGATGACTGGCTGCTTAGCAACCAGATGCCTGAGGTAAAACCCAAAGTACAAAACAAGATATTGTAAACACATACCTGTCTTGAAACTGAAAGTATAGGGTAATTTTAAAAAAAGGAAGGACTATTCCTAACCAACTCTTGCTTTCTTCATGAGCTTTCCTCCTTGCTTCTGGAGGAAAGACTGGAGACAATTTAATTGTCAGACTGTGAAAGAGAGACAGGAGCCCTGCAGAGGTTTGCAGCTGGTTATTCCACCAGCCACCCTTCATAACCTCAATTATAAAAGATCTCCTGCAGCTGGTGCCACCCATGTTGGAACAGCTGTTTAGCAGCAGGGAGAATATAATCCTGGATATAAATCTGGGATTTGTCGTCTTTCCCTCTGCTCCTGACAGGAGCAACTCTTCCTTTGCTAGGTGAGGCAGGAGAGGAGAGCAAAGGGACAAAATGTTTCCCAACCCCGATATAAGACAAGCAACAGGCTTTGGACACGGCTGATGTGTTGCTTAGTTCAATTTGTAACATGTTTTGATTTATGCACATGTTCACAAAGGAGAAAGAATTGACGATCATTGAGCTCAACACAATGAATCCAACAGATCTTACTTTAGGACTGTTAATATGATTTTCATGAATTGCATGATAAACTTTGGAAAGCTATGGTAAAGCCTCTCTGAAAGATCTTGTGAGTCGTTAGCTTGAAATGCTGCAAGCTTGAGAAAGATTCACTGTTTTTCCTCTCTGCTAGAAGCAGACTGAACACAAACCATGGTTGAGTGATATTGCAAGCATTTTCCCCAAACTAAACTTGAATCAAACCTGTTAGGAAGTTTGAAGAAATACTAATAGATGCTAGATCTCTCAGGAAGAGAAATGTAATATGCACTCTTTCCTTTTCTAATATAGCTTGATTAAAAGAAGAGAGAGGAATACACCAAAATAGGACTGTTCAAAAACACAACAGCAAAAGTGCTGTTAGATATAAAATTTGAGAGTTTTGGCTAAATAAATAAATTTACTAAATGGGGGGGGGGGGGGGGGNAGGATATTACTTAGTTTTTGATAAAGAAGCCTTAAAATTTTCTGGATTTGACATACATATAAGTATCACTATATTTATTTTGTGTATGTTTCCTCCTTTTTACAAGCTGTTTTAAACTATTTAAAGGACAATGAGTGTTTTAAAGCTAATATGAAAATATACTTGTCAGGGAAGGTAATACAAGCTCAGGGGAAGCTGAATAGCAGAATATCTAATACAGAGTTTACTCTTTTTGTGCCTTAAGACTAAGTAGCCAGTTCTGAACATAATGGAGACAAAAAAGGATTTCCCTGAGATTTGATAGCAATTGTTATAGTTAATGAATTTTTTGCGTTTCCTCAAATCTGTCACTACCTGGACTGCATTACTTTGTCCTGTCACATCTTATGCTGAATTTTGAAGATATATAAAGGAATTTGGAGCTCAAGGGAAACATTTTCATATTTTCAGGCCTTGAAACTTTCAGCACTTTATTTCACATTTGTCTCACATATTTGCTAATCCTGGTTCCTTGAACATTAGAAGAAGGTGTACCCGAAACTGTAGGATAATTTCAAACCAACTGCAGGAGCAATTGTTGAGAACTAGATGAATTTTTCAGCTTGGTTTAAACTAAACCAAAGAAATGTACAGAATGAACAGCTCTGCTAAGCAAACCCACTTCTTGGCTACACTTGCAGACTATACTTCTTGCTAATTTAGAGGTCTGCCAATTAGAGCTCCAATTGCACAGCTGCCAAGGATGTCGTACATCAAGAGAGGGCCGAGAATGTGTGATTCACAGCGACATTTGTGGGAGCAGTGACAACTGAGCATCCCTTCAGATTTCATGCTTTCAAACCCCGAGGCTCTTCCAGGGGTTTTTTGCTGTTACGCTCTGGCACACCAATCAGAGCATTTCATTGTAGTTAGGACTCTACGTGTGAAACAAAATCACAGAAAGAGCCCTGCCTGAAAAGGTTTATATCCTAAATAGGTTTGAGGATCAGTGAGTGAGTTTCAAAAACAGTATAGGGCAGGGAGGAGAATCTGAGGATAAGGATCAGAGCCGCAAGAGCCAACCAGAATAGTTGGAGGTACTCAATAAATCACTACCAATGTTACTGTTAGGTATTATGGAAAATGTCTACCCTTTGATGAGTCCAAAGCAGACCGTTTGATTTATTTATTTATTTACAACAATAACAAACCTATTTGTCCTGATGCCAGCTATGCAATCTGTTTGGGAAAATACACAAATATAATAGGTAGCAGATTCTACAATAATGAACACTCCCTTTTTGTAGTGGATTAAAAGGATACAGCTTCCAAGAAAGCTGGCTGAGGCAGACACAGATACATGATAGGGCCAGATTCTCAGACTGTGTAAATCAGCTACAACTGAAGTCAGTTTAGCTAATTCAATTTGTACTAGTAGAGTATTTGTACTATTTATTATTTAGAACGAAGAAGGTAGAAAAGCAATCAGCTTTGCTCACAAATTTTATCACAGATGCTTTGCCAATAAACAATACCAACCCCTTAAGTGTCTGAAATATCCTTTTATCTTGTTAGTGCCATGAGACATGGTACTTCTCTCATCAGCAGGCAAACACACATATTATTTATGAAATTGCGTACTGGCTTTGGGCATGTCATAATCTTATTTTTGTTCATTAAAATGCCAAGGCAGTGCATTTTCAAATTAAATAAAAGAAAAAACCCACATTTGTCTGTGCTCAAAAATCACTTACTTTTGTATCCCTCAATTTTAAGAAGAAAATCATTAGCCTTCATGCTCAGAAAAGATAAGCACTTCTGTTTGAGCTGGTTCCTTGTTTTTCATCAGCATAGCGTGTTGAAGCCCAGCAATGCCTCCAGGCTAGCTTACACCCTGGTAACATCCAGTCCTTCAACAAATCTAGTTAACATCTCAAGTATGTTCTGAGAGTTGCTAATACAAATTGAATGCTCCTTGACCCAGAAAATGGACTGTACTCAGTAGAATAGATGCCATTCATCAAGACTTTTGTTCTTTCCCTTATTTGAAAGGCTTTTGGTCTGAGCCCCTTTTGGTAATATCCTATGTACCTGACATGTTCTCTAGTGAATCTACGCAACATCATCTGGACCCTATGCATTATAATCCTTCTTTATAATGATGTGAGAGTCAAATAATTTGGAAACTTGCTCTGAGAAGTTGAAAGGAAGAAGAAACGGTTCTTTACAGAAGGTGTATGTTTATCTCACAGCAGAGTGAAATCTGCTGACAGAGCATTTTCAGTCTGCATAGCTAAACAAAATAGCTGCATTTTATAAGACTTGCAGGAATGAAACTGGCTTGATGGCTCATTCCAACTCTGTTAATACCCTGTATTACTTGTAATCCATCTAATGCTGTTGTTAACGCTAGTGTAAAGAAAGGAATAGAGAAGAGCAAGCAATATTTTTTTTGTTGTTCTTCTTGCTCGCAATACAGCAGACAGCTGATGTCTGAAAATGAGGGCTTGGTTATATGGTCTGTCAGTAAAGTACAATTGATAAGCCCGGTTCGTTTGTTCGTTTCTCCTGGAAGATAGTTAAGAGTGGAAATGTATAAAAATAATCTCCCTATTGGCCCCATGCTGTACAATGGCCTCTGCTGCTGGCAAGGAGTGCTAGCAGTGGCTGAGAAGGGAACAAGAACAAGCATGTTGGGGAAAAAAGCTGATGATGTTGCTCTGAATGCCAAAGCTGAGGGCCCAAACAAAATAATATAGAAAATTGGTATGGTACGATACGATATGATACGATACGATACGAGATATGATATGATATGATATAATATAATATAATAATATGATATGCATAATTATAGTTTGTCCTCCTGGTAACCAGCTTTCACACTGAGATCACTAAACGGCGGGGGGGGGGGTGTGTATATGAAGCATTTTTGTGTAGAATGTGGGGGAAGTGAGGCTCTCCATAAGCTTTGAATGGTGAGAAGGTGTGATGAAGAAGTTATGCTAGAGAAATGGTGATGGCACAGGGCACACCTATCTTAGCATTTTAGTTTGATTTGGGAGTGTGGTCTCAAAGCAAATTTCCCAGTTGTTGCTGCTCACCCCACTTTGGTCCTTGTCCTCAACAGCCCCTGTTTCATTCTCTGGGTCCGCTCCTACTAAGCTGACTGCTAATCTAGAAAAACTGGAGAGGCAAGGGAAAAAGAGCTCCTAAATATCAGGGAGCAGTTAGGAGCCTGCATAAATTACTCTTTGAAGGGTGCATGATTATTTTTTGTAATTGCAAAACTAGGGATTATAAAACAGCTCAAATCGTCGTTATCTTCCCAACTTGGAACTTCTTAAACCAAAAGTGTAAAAAAGAGTTGTGTGATTCCAATGCTTCAGTAAAATAAAGTCTTAGTGAGGGCAAGTGCAATTCTCATTCACATCAAAAGCGGTGGCCCCTAGTGAACACTAGGAATGAATTTCAATAGCTGTCCTTTTGCTGTCTCCTGTTTTCTGGTTACAGCATCTAAAGAACCATAGTATAGGGGAATTAGGAACAGAGGAGGTGCTGATAAGCTGTGGCTCATCAGAGCTTCATGATCCCTTGAAGCTTGAACATTCAGTAAGTCTGAGGAAGATGGAGATTGTGCTGGATGATACTGAAAAAAAAGGTTAATGATGCGCTGAGGTTTAACTATGGCACTTATCTCTACCTTGCCTGCGGGTTAGTGTGTGCAGTCACTGAAAGTCTGTGTGACTGATAAAATGCTTTTAACTAAAGACAAACTTTTTTCCCTGACTAATTTGAAATCACAGGAACATTCTGGGTTTGATATCAAGGGTTCATATTTCTGAGGTGTCAATGTTGTGAAATCTTGTGATGCTATCACGAGTCTAGAAAAACTCTTGTGCTTGTGGGAATTTAATTTTTATTTTTATTTACATGAAAGCTAATTAGACCCTTCCTTCCAGAGGGCAAAATGTGAAAAGCTTAGGAAATTTAACTCAAATACGTTTCTTAAAGGCTTTTTGTGCTTGGTTCAGGATTTTTTTGCCATCCCAATACATGATTTTTCACTGAAGCGTTGAAGTAAGTATTGAGTGCAGAACAATCCTAGCCTCAGATTTCTCCAAAGCTCAATAGTGTTTCTTCCTAAGATTCAACTTTGGGCTCATTAAATCTACAGAAATAAATTATGAATAGTAAAATTTGCGTGCTTTTCTGTCTGGTAGAGCTGATTCCTGCCTCAGGTGAATGCTATAGCAGCTCTATTAGAAGCCAGTGGCATCACAAGTGCATTAAATTCATTCACAGCGGATCACAATCATATATATTACCTGCCTGTATTTAATTAAATTAGAATTCTTCCAGTAAAAGAACAGGGCTGGGCCATACATAGCAAACTTCAAAATGAGGAGATGCTGGTATTTAAGCAATGCAAGTGACGCTCACTTGACTGCAGCATAACAATCAGTTAAGCTTTTATGGTTTTACAATTTATACTATTTGTACAACAACTTGTGCTTGCCTTTGCTTGGGCCAACTTTTCCTGAGTAAACAATCACATACCAGTACCGTCTTTCAAATTCTTTTGTGGGCCTAGTATGAGACAGGAAAGTTGGCTCAATTATTAAAACCTGATGCCAATTTTCTATTGCCTTGTGTACTCTCACTTATGCAAGATCACTCTGATCTGCAAAGTAATTTTTAACAGTGCTGAGCAGTGTATAATTAGCTGTGCAAAATGCTAAACATTGCCCATGTTCTACATTTTTGCATAGTCACTTCTGTACACATGTAGCCTATTTGAGGTATAATCGCTGCAAACTTTCATTGGTATTTTAGGTATGCGATGGAAGCCAAACATATAGGTGTCTTCCAATCTGAATGCAAATGAGTATGGAACCTGCATTTGGGCAACAACAAGGATGCCCACTTTGTCTGGAAATTATTTACCCCCATTCACACAGGACAGCGTTCAGGGAAACTCAGAGAAGACTATTGGCTTGTGCAGAGACGCCTACCAAATTTGTGAATGTAACTTGGTCAACTTGTTCCTGAATATGTGTCCTGCTCTGAACATTGTGGCTGGAGGTGCACGGAGTATGCACGGTTGTGTGGTCACCTTAGTGTGCATGCCGCTTAGTGCGTATGTTTGGACATCCATAGCCTGCATGCTGGACTAATCCTCTTTGGAAACCTGTTGACTTTTCTGACTCGGGAAGGAAAGGCTGGTGGTACATCCTTCGACTGGCAAATAACTGTGCACAGGAGAATGGGACAAGGATAATAAATGTACAGCTCCTTAAAAGATACTGCTTGCATTGTCCAAACTAGTAGGACAGTTGTTTCATGGTAAGACAAATACTGCATTGCTCAGCTTAGTCTTCTTTCCGTGGCAGAAGCAGCGTTTTGTATTTTAATTAACTTCATGTGGCACTGTATCAATGGATGGCAAATCAATAATGTCACCTTGTGGTGTTGTAATTCTCTGTGTTTTGCTACACTAATTAGGTCTGACTTCAGTGAGAGCGTTTCAGGAGCAGGGGGGGTGAATTATTGCTGATTGTCACTGGGAAGATGAAGTAATCTCAGTACTGAATAACCTCAGTGATTTCAGGAGCCCGGTGACTTAATATCCAAGCAGAAGAGGGAAAATCTCACATTTTGTTGGTGCTGTTGTACAGAAAGTTTTGGGCTCAGCTAGTCCATGATTTAAGCTTCAGCTGAAAGAGCTTCAGAAACCAGAAACTACTCTTATCTCATAGTTGGCATTTAATGACTTAATTGCTCATATTTACACGTTGCCCCAGAGAGTGAGAGTTTCTTGCAAACAGGTATTTCCTTCCTTTGGATCCAGGGTTCCTCTTGTGAACCCAGAGAGAGTCATTGATGAGAGTGGTGCATGTGGGATGAGTCCCTAGCTCTTATCCCTCCCCACTCCCAAAGCCACTGTGGAGAAACAGCTGAGGGAGCAGCGTGCAGTTTGCTCCCGTGGAGCAAACCCGGGCACTGTTAACTGCAAGCAACGGCGGCTTTTTACTTGTTTATTGGACTCAAGGAGTTTGTTGTGAAATGTGGGGAAGAGAGCTGGAGTGTCTCCCTTCTCCAAGAACAAGCTGTCCGTGTCTGAAGGTAGAAGGAAGGCTTCCCCCCAGGACGCCTTGAGACTCCTCTCCGACAGCATGCTTTCAGCTGCATCATAAAGTAAATGGATGGATCAGGAATAGAAGCTGGGGAGACCAAATGCTCTGAGGCCACTAAGTCAGTGTGACAGACCAGTGCCATGCTTTTTTGGGAAGGTATGTGAACTGCTTCCCTTTATATTGGTGTGAATTATGATTCCCGATCATCATTACTTCTAACATAAACAGTTTCTAATGTAAACCATTCCTGCTCGTTACCACAGACAGCCCAAGCGGCATGGAAAATTTCAATTGTTAAATCACATTTGTCCAGAGAATTGCAGCAGTGATTGAAATGATTTTGCAGCGGTTGGAATAAAGTTGAGTGAAAGGTGAGACAGAGGTATTACCCTTCAGCGATAGCAAACATGAAGTGGACACAGAACTGGCTTTCCTTCTACCCAGAATCTACTTGTGGGCTATTGGAGTGGACAAACCCACAAATTTGTATGGTTGATATCCTGATAACTTCTGTGCCTCACCTAATGCCCTTCTCAGCCTTATATAAAATTTGGGGGGGAAGGATGAGAGAAGCTCTGATAAGGTACAAGACAGTTCACAGGTAAAGAGTTTGAGTTCACAAATTTAATTTAGTAATGCATACTGTGGTACATAGTCTAACAATCAATACACAATAAAATATACAAGAATATATGTGGATGTGTGTTAACTAGTATTAATTAATTAATGCATTAACTATCAATTAGCTAGTTAATTATACTGTTACTGTTCCTTAGCCTTCTTTCCTTTAAAAAAATGAAAGAAAACAAGAATTTCTCAGTCAAAACTGGATATAATCTCTGTTTCTACCAAATTCAAGAAATTTAAATATATCAAGTATATTTACTGAATTCACTCCTCTTGTACTGCCATTTAACAGCTGTTCCTGGAATGGCTTTACAGGCTGTTTAAGGACCATGTGAGGCTGAATAATATACTAAGTTTTCTAATGCTTGAATACAAAGGATATATTCTCCAATGCATACAACTCTCTTTGCTGTCATGCCTGAAAGCAAAGACTGATAGAAGCATTTATTAGCGCTATTGAGTTTATTGTCTATCAGACAGCAAATGTGCAGTAGTTTAGTTTCTGATTGGGATCTGTTTTCTTTGCTCTGAAATTGATGGTTAAATTCTAAAGTCAGTTTTATTGGTGAGGTGGTTCAAGGTCTGCCAGTGGCTCCCAGGTTTACTTGTCAGCAGCACACCCCAAAACCAGGAGCCTTGCCTTGCTGTTGAAGAGGAAAAGGCAGTAATTGTAACTGGCTTATTTATTGCAGCTGCAGAAACTGAAACGATCGCTCTCCTTCAAGACCAAAAGCTTGCGGAGTAAAAGTGCAGACAATTTCTTCCAGAGGACTAATAGCGATGTGAAACTGCAAGTAGACTTGATGCCTGAGGTGAGCACAAGCACTGGGCAGCTCCCCAGCTCAGAAAGCCAGGTGTCCTCCCCCACCCGAGTCCAGCAGCTGCCAGAAAACAACAAGGCTCACATCTTCCAGGAGCACATCTTCAAAAAACCCACCTTCTGTGATGTCTGCAACCACATGATTGTTGGTAAGAGATAAATTTTTATATCTGTGTGGGCGTCCACGCTAGAACATGCAGGATGACCTTTCCATAACTTATGTGAGCCCAGATGTCTGCTTGAGAATATTCATGCCTAAAGGATCTGGACTCGTGTCACATCTGCCGCAGGCTAATACAAGTTCTGCATTTGTTGACAGATCTCTTGCCTTGTAGACATGTACTGTTAGCACAGATCACAGGTGAGGTTTTCAGCTAGACTCAAATTCCTCTCTCGTTCAGGTTATAGGGAGCACCAAGCACAAACTCTGTTGTATGTTACACCAGAAACTGCATCTGCTGGGGGGTAGGCTCCAGGCTGCTTGTGTGTCTGTGTTGGCTGTCTAGGACACGCGTTGTGGGAGACCAGGTCAACAGAACAAATAACAGCT
This sequence comes from Chionis minor, assembly GCA_013398295.1. Classification (NCBI taxonomy): domain Eukaryota; kingdom Metazoa; phylum Chordata; class Aves; order Charadriiformes; family Chionidae; genus Chionis; species Chionis minor. Next base: position 349,838 of record VZSF01003838.1, read on the forward strand.
GAATTCACGTTGCTGACTTTTGGGATTCTTCTACCCTACTCCTGCTACTCACAAAACCTGACACAAGCTTTATACCTTTGAAAGATCGCCCTGTCTTCTCTATTAAAATGCCCAAGAGCATGTTAAGTTACTGCCAAGGACTTACTGACAGACAGACATAGAGGACAGAGCTAATAATTTATTATTCTCATCACTGTGCAGAGAACAATTCCATACAGAGCCCTGCTAGTCAGGTAATTTTCAGTGCACTGTGAAAGGCCTAAAAAACCAGCCTCCATGCTGCGGATAATCTATGGGGCTGTGCAATGAGAGGTCTGGAAAGAAGCGGTGGCTGGAGGTCTAGAACATGCATGGTCACCACTGTGGGAAGCTGCAGGAGTTGCTCTTCTAAAGCCTGGTCCTAGAAATTCACGTTGCTGTGGCTAGCTTGTTATGCACACGATTTGGTCTTCTTGCACCTTGTCATCTAGCTGTCCCAGCACAGTAGGTCAGGAATAAATTCAGTGGCAGTGTACCGATGTCAAAGCGAGTGACACAATTTCCAGGTTTTTAGGCAGGATAAGGAGTAAAACTCTGCTTTAGCTTCTTGTAGAAGTAGTGCAGGTCTTTGAGGACAACCTATTGGCTGTAATTTGTCTAGCTTACTGTAAGGAACTCATGTCCTTTGGCATGGAAGTGACTGCCTTTCAGATAACATTGTGGTAAGTTCTTGAAAGATGCTGATAGGATTGCTCTACCTTTTTTAGAGAATCGTACCTCCTTTTCCACATGGGGGTGCTTGGTGTCTCTCACCTGGGTGGGGAACTCACAGACATAAAGGTAGCTCTCTGCAGAACAATAAATCTGATGCAAGACAATCCTGCTTCCATATATTAAAGAATTAAACACAAGGACTGATTTCGTCCTCTCTGCACCACAGCTCTACTGAATCTGGGGAAACAGAGGAGGTTTGATGCCAGTTGTTTTCCAGTCTTTTAAGGTTTTTTCTAGTTTAAGTGGTAGAACAAGTCAAAGGGAGGGGTAAAGCATCAACATCAGGGAAGTTCATAGTCCAGAGATTGAAAGGAAGTCTGGAAGATGGGTAGTCAGTTGAAATAACTTTATGTATGGAAGCAGGCTCAGAACTCGTCTCTTTGGGAATGTGGATGGACGTTCCATCAAAGCTTAGTTTCACAAATATATACTGCAAATCTAAGTCCTGCGCGTTTCTGGCAGCTTCTCATGAGGTTGTATGGAGATTAGTATCATCACAAATCTGCACGACTCAGCAATACTGTTTCAAAACACTGCTGCTCAAGATGGATTATTACTGGCAGCAAACTTTGCAGGGAGTAACTCCAGTTCATAAACACCCGTGCCCTTCTCCTTTGCTGGGCAAATTGTGTCCCGCCTGGGAAAGGAAAGTCCCGAAGCATGACTATAAGCTTCAAAACATCAGCTTTAACCCCACCAGCCTTCTGAACTTTTTCTGTTCTTTTCTATCCTCTGAGGGCTCCCTTTTCCTGTTCTGTATCTTAGCCACTTCATTAGAGAAAGAAGCCCTTCATAATTGCTGAAGAAGCTAATGTGACGTATTTTGTCTGGTGGCAGGCTGAGTCAGGTGAATTGCTCTGACCGCCTCCAGCTCACCTTTGCCTGGAGGTATGGCAGAAAAGATGTTAAGAGTTTTACCTTATAATGCTTTAGAGTCTAGATGCCCTGATTCTCATAGACAGACATCTACTCTATTCCCGTAATCCTGTCTCTTTGATCCTTACTGCAGTCATGCCTGGTTTCGCTGTATTGTATTTTAAGCAGCACAGGAAATCTGGATGTTACTCTTTGCAGCTAAATTAATCCATATAAGTTCTACAACTGTTGGTTATGGGGATGGGGAAGCAAAGCAGGCAGCTTTTCAGGAAATCGTGTCAAGCCTGCTCCCAAAGGCAGACTGAAAAAAATTCCCTTCTGTGCACGGACTCTGAATTTACACTTGCGACATGGAGCCTATTTGTTCTTTCTATTTGTATTTTTCACAGGCAGTGACATTTGAGAGTAATGAGTCTATGGCTTTAAATTCCTTATTGATGAGAATAAAGGCAAAGACAGATACATGTTTTGAAGACTGGGGGAAAGAGTCCAGGAAAATCCCGGCTTGACTTTAGATGGTTTCAATTTTACCACCAAGAATGATTCCAGGTTCACCTTAAATGGCTCTCTGATCCATGAACTAAGCAGCTCTGTTTGGTACAGGGCAGCATGATGAACTGTGCACAGCATGAACGTGCAGTAGGTGCTTCAGTCTCACTAGCGTGGCAGAATCTGTCTGTAGCTTCGGAGCGAACGGGACACTCGAAGCAGAGGCAGCAGGCTCCCTGTGCTGCTCTTTTCACAGCAAAATTAAAGCAAAGGAACGTGAAACATTATCTTCCTACAAAAAATACGTGCATCATCTCTCTTTGATTGTTAGGCACTATGAGCCGAATGTTGCCTCTGGGATGCAGCACGTGCGCCTGTTTGTTCATTTGACAGAAGTACAGTCATAAGATAAAGGCCAAATGCGTGTAATTGGTTTCAGCATTCAGAGGAAGATGTTTACTAGGATCAGTATAATGCAAACTTACTCATTCAAATCCTTTTCATGCCGCCCAGACGGCAATGCAACGTATTCAAAAGAAACTGTTTATTGGTTCGATTTGAAAAAGGAGAAACCAGTATTAATAGTGTGCTTCATGCCTCACATTAAAGGCAGGAGTCAAAGTGTTCCTACTAATCGGACTGGACTGGGGTTATAGTTCCAGCTCGGTAAACAGAAGGAAAATTTGATATAGAAGCAGTAGTTTTCTGCCAAATGAAATAAGGGAGAAAATTTTAGATTCAAGGGAGCTCTGAGGAGTGCACGGAGGATCCATTTTACATTAATGGGGCCTTCTTACAGCATCAAATACTCCAGTACAATCATCAGTTCTAATACTGAAGTTAGCAGTAACGATTCACCTATTTCAGCGCAATCAATAGTATGTTGGAGCAGACTGTACTACTTTCTGCCGCTCACTGCTGCTGTGAGCTCCAAGTGTTGGGTAGTTTAGGAGTGAGGATTCAGCTCCATGGTGGGTTACATATTTTCCTAAATATGAACATCCTCTCACAGTAGGAATTCTACTGACCCATTCATTTGCTGTCTTTACCAGTAGTATTTTTACTATTTTGATATCTAACCCCATCAGGGAAAATTTTGAAAATCACAGTATCTTGTGGAATCACTAGATCATTGTTTAGAAGACACTGCTTTGTTTATTTTACACCACTATGAAAAGAAAATCAAGTCAGAACACCTCTGAGTTTTCTTCGTGTTATCTACCATTTTCTGTGTTTAGCAAGAATGTGGTAAGCTTTTGGAATGTCCAATAAGGGGAGGCAAAACTACCTGGCACCAGCAAAGATAGAAACTATTAAATAAATGTTGCATCAGATTAGAGTCTTAAACTATGCTGATCAGAAGCAAGTTCTTGCCCTTCTTCAATCCCTGGTGTATCATCAGTCATCTCTGTGACACTTTACTCTTGAAGAAAACATGATGTCAGTACTCTACTCTTGAAAAACATTGTGTATTTTTAAAAAAACCTCCATCTGTAGGCTCCTCAACATTTTACTCATTTGCAGTTAATTTCCTGTGCTGACTCACATGGAAAAAATGTTATTTTCCACACTTTCCAAGCATATTACATGCAATTAATGTATTCCCATCTAAGTCAAATATAAGTAGTGTAGAAAAAAAGTAAGCCACTTTGCTTTTAAAAATAGCTGACAAGTCAATCCTTTAGAGCTGTGTTTTAAAGAAATAGCTGCTCATTTATAACATCGTTGTTGTTTCTTTGTGTTTCAAAAGTGTACTTAGAAGTTTCATTCCATGCTTAACCTTAACTTTGACACAGAAGTTTGACCAACGACCTGTTTTATTAACATATGTATCGGGGTATCTTTGCCATGCTAGAGGGCCTCAAACTTTCAGAAAGACCAAATGAAATCCTTGTCTGCAGTGTCCAATGACAGTCAAAACTAGGTTTTTCTGGATCATGCTATTGCTGGCTCAGTTACCTGAGATATATGCATTTATAGTTGGTCTTGGCGCAATCGAGTTTCTATTTTGTAGATGCAGACTGTCCAGACCTTTGCAGCTCTGGAGGTAGATAACTCAGTACCTGCCTTCTCAGGGAACTAGGTAGGCTACAGTCAGAGAAACCTGTAGAAAAAAGAGCAAGCAAAAAGATAAAACCAGTAATAAACTCCTAGCACAGTTTACTTCCAGTCTACTAATCAACAGTACTTAAGCAGTGAAATTGTGCTATCCCTTCAGTATTGACTCACTCCTACCGCCGTCTGTTCTGGTTTAGCCAGTCATTCTGGACTTTTAAACAGCTACCAAACTGCCATGACTAAGTCTTTCTGGCCACATTTTTTCAAAGCAGCCTGTATATCTTTATTTCACTGTGTTGCTGTGACTACTAGAACTTTCAGCTACTTATATCCCCAAAGCTGTAATGCCACATCCCCCATAAAGGTAGACTCAAAGTTGATAAATTGGCCCACCTTTTCAAATGCAGGAATGAAGGAAGGAAAGAGATCTGGATTGGAGCTGTGGTGCCCCATTTTTGATAGTCGCTATATCTGAGCCTCTTCTCTTAGACTATCAGTAACTGTGACTAATAAGTAATGGAAAAACGCCATAGTTTGAGGAAGTGTTTATATAACTGTAATTTATGTGTATGTTTATTAAATATAGCAAAATTTCACAGGAACTATGACACAGTGCTTTCTGCCTCCAGTCTAATCAGCTCCCTCATAAAGAATATTCTTGACTTTTTTAAACTCGCTGCCTCGCTCCATTAAGTAGGCATTCTGGTTTGAGCCAAGCCTGCTTTTATTCAGCTTTATCCAGGTAGACAAGGATGTGATAAACAGTCACAGGTTGATCACCACTCTTTGGCAACTAGACAAAGTAGAAGTACTCCTGGGAAGCATGATTGTAACTGAAGCTGTGTTTCCAAAGCTATGATAGTTTGGAGGACTCCTCCAGAGCTCTTAAAAAAAAAAAAAAAATTTAAAAAAAAAGGCATTTTTATTTTTTTCTTGCAGGATAAAGGAAAAAATAATGTTATTCATTTACCGTTCACCCTGATTTTCGCTCTTCCCAGTCTCTCTGTCCTCTCCCAACCCAGATAACCCTGGGGGAAGAGATTCCTGTTGCCATTGCATCAGCGTGGGGGTTGTCCCCTGTAGAGAAGGGTAAAGATCTGCCAGTGAGGAGGAGATGTCCCTGGAGCAGCTTGCGGAGGTAGCTTCGTGTCCACCTCTCCAATGGGCTTGTGCAGTCACAGCTGAGCCTTCCCAGGTCTATTTTCCAGATAACAGACTATTACAGTATAAAACAGGGTGTGTGTATGAAGGTTGTTTATTGTTAATGCAAGAGGGCAAAGAATTTCCCTACAGAAAGAGGTTTTAAAAAGCAGCTGAATCCAGCCTCCTTTGGGGTTTTTTTCTAAGGAAAAGGGGCAGTTGTGTAACCTTGTCAGTGACCCATAGCAGGTGCCATCCCATATGTTACTAAATGTCCTAAAGTCCTTGTCTCTCCCTTCACCCTCCCTCCAGTAGACCCACTCCTGGATTTAGGAGACTTGGATTCTCTCTCCAGTTGATGCTGAATGGATCTGGGTACTTAAATATTCTAGCACTTTTGAGAATTGGCGTGAGTGAGAATTAATTTAGTCCTCTCTGACTTGCTATGCTAGGGTTTAGGGCAAACAAAAACATTGTAATTTTTAAACACATCTGTAAAAAATTTGATGCAAAATAATATTTTTTAACATATCTATTAGCTTGAAATTGAACCTGGTTGTGATTTCTTTCTTGAGTTAATAACTCTCCATAAGCATAGACCTTCCCACATTTGAGAAGAGCCTTGTAAGAAGAGCTAAACAAATGCCTTCTGAAACTATGAAGTTAAGTACTACCTTAATCAAACTATACAGTATGTAGTTATAGACTAGCCAGTTATAGATAATGTCATATGCATTCTGCAAAATTTCCATAAAGTGGATAGTTCATCTATTAAAATACATAAAGTAGGGATGAACAGATGGAAAGGGGCAGAAACACATATGGTATATGCAGTATAGGTGTGCTCCATCAGTATGTCTTTTTTTAACAAGCATGATAAAAAGCATCCGATTCATATAGACCCACATTTGTAAAGTAGCTACGGAGAGCCACACATTATCTCTGCATGAAATTAATATTTTTCTTTGGTAATAAAGATTTAAACGTACTTTAAAGCAAATATTGAAAAGGAAATATTTAGTCTGTTTATCCTCTGGGAGGGCTTCCTCCTCTGAGATGAGGCAAGAATGTTATCAGTAAATTGGATAATCAGGAACTGCTTAGCTGAGAAAAGAGGGTGGAAATATATTTTAAATTCTAATTTGTCCTTGAACAGCATCAAGCATGTTTCACATTTGTTACTAGATAATTTCCAAGCTCACTGTAATTTTGAGGAAATTGCTATTAATACGAAACTGCAGTTAATCCTCAGTGAGAAGAGACTTTAAAGATGTTGACCAACATATGCTGTCTAATTAGACGGAAAACGATAAAAATTTCCGGGACATCAACAATCAGTGTTTTAACGTAGTGTTAGCCAAGATTATTTTTGTCCAAAAACTACATTGAAAAACACCAAACACCCTACTCAGTAGTGGCCATTGCTCCTGAGATCAGACCTAGTGAAGAGCATAATGCTAAGCTTAAGGTTTGTTAAAGACCTAGGGAGGAAGCAGAACACAAGATTTCTTTTTTATGCCCTTCTATATACTTTTCCTGGGCTCATGTGGGAGACTGGCTGTTTTCAGATAAGCAATTTAAATGCATCTTCTTTGAAGCTGACCTTCTAGTGAAAACATTATTTTTCTACTTAGAGTCTTTGTCTTCTGAAGTATTGCTGTTTTGTGGATAATTACATTGCCACATAGCTGACAAAAGCATCATCTAGAAGTGAAATTATTAGGAGCTTCACCTTACTGTGAGTTGCAGAAGCCATAAAAGGAGGCAATTGGCAGAAATGGTTTTGCAAGAAATAGAGCATTGCCATCACGTAGAGTAAAATGCCTACCCACAGTTGCTTGTTGCTGTCCTTAATATAGAAAGATGTCTCAGAGACCAATGATTCTTGTGGCTTACGTGGTGCATTGCATGCTCTTTCTGCTTGGGTAATATGAATGCACGTAAATGCAACTTCAGCAATTATCTTCTCTGAAGTGCCTAAATTTTAGTTTTGCAAGTATACACAATCTATAAGTTTTTTCCACTTTGTCATAAGTTTATCTTACATCATGAAGGATGCTGCACACACACAGATCCCGCCCTGGGCTTCTAATTCTGAAGACACACTCTGCAGTTGGAAATTGTGATTACATTTTTCTTTTCCTTTATAACACACATGCAGTGACCTTGAAAATCTTCTCACATTTTTTTTTGACCACTAGATTATTTCTTGCTTAATAGAAGGTTGGAAGCAAGAAAGAAATTTAAAAAATAAATTTAAAAAAAAAAAAAGTGGCTGTGTCTTCCCCCCGCTCCCCACAACAATTCCACTTTCCCAACCAAGAGAGGAAATGGCATGTGGCTGGTATAATCCCTGCGCCAGTATGAGCTACAACATCATAGCCAGTATGTTACTGATTGGTACGCTAAGGTGCTTGGTCTGGTTTGCTCAGTCTAGTCCCTCAACACAACTGAGCATGGAAGTCCATTTTCCATCAACCATTTTCCGGCAACTAAGCACCACACAGCTGCTCGCTTACTCTTCCCCAGCAGGGTGGGGGAGAGAATTAGAAAGCTAAAAGTGAGAAAACTCATGGATCAAGATAAAAAAAGTTTAATAATTGAAATAAAATATAATAATTAATAATAATAATAACAATAAAGATAAATAAAATCCAAGAAAGACAAACTATGCAAAAGAAAGCAATTGCTTACCACCAACCAAATAATGCCCAGCCAGTCCCCAAGCAGTGCCCCCCTCACCAACTTTCCCCCTAGTTTTGTTGCTGAGCATGATGTCATATGGTATGGAATATCTCTGGTTGGTTGGGGTCAGCTGTCCCAGCTGTGTTCCCTCCAAACTTTTTATGCACTCCCACCCTACCTGCTTGTGAGGTGGTGTGAGGAGCAGAGAAGGCCTTGATTCCGTGTAAGCACTGCTCAACAATAACGAAAACATCACTGTATTATCAACACTGGTTTCAGCACAAATCAAAACCAGGGCCCCCTTACCAACTGCTATGAAGAAAATTAACTCTATTCCAGCCAAAACCAGCACAATGGGATAAACAGCCACTGAGAATGACAGGTCTCAAATGTCACTAGAAGGAAGGACACAGAATGGTTTCTCTTGTAGAGCAGCAGATGAGCAGTAGCCTCTGATGAGCAGTTGTTTTCCGTAACAAGCTGATGACACGTTCTGGCAGACTGAACTGCTTAGTAGTGTTCTCCAAGGGCAACAAACTCTTTGTTAGCTGAAACAGAGATTTTTCT